>JAJLXG010000030.1:0-124855 GCA_030571235.1 Wickerhamomyces sp. yHMH26 | reverse complement strand
GCTCCACTGATACTGGCATTGTCTCGTTCTACCCTACGAGCGACTCCAGTGGTGACTTTGCTACTGGTACCACCACTATCCCATTGACGGTCCCAACTCCTTACACCACCACATATACTGACTCAGATGGCTCCACTGATACTGGCATTGTCTCGTTCTACCCTACGAGCGACTCCAGTGGTGACTTTGCTACTGGTACGACAACTATACAAGTGAGTGTTACAACTTTGACTGAGACTCATGGTGGCGTTAAGACTTTAACTGTTACTGTCCCATGCGAGACCAGATTGTCTTCGGATGATAGAGGTAAAACAGCTACCCAAGTTATCACTAGGGATGTCACCACTGACAAGAATGGATACGCTACTATTACAGAGGCCACTTCAAACGTTGTTATCACAACTCTCACTACTGGGGGTAAAGCTGTTACTGTAACTATCACTGTTCCTCGCGAGTCCACTCAGATTACAACTGACTCCAAAGGCTCTTCAGAAAAAAACGTTGTCACGTACTATCCAGACACCGATGTGAATGGTTCTATCATCACGGCAGTCACTACTATTGAAGCCACTAGAGCCGTCAGCTCTGATAATACGGTTCTTTCTGCTTCTGATTCCACCATTGCTACTGAAACATATGTTACTGGAAGTGAAACGAAGACTGGTGTTGTAGTTGTTGTTCCAAATACGTCTGATTCTGCTTCTGTTTCTACTTACACTACTACTATTGATGTCACTGCTTCCTATTTAACGTCAACTTCTGATAACGGTGTATCGGTGATCACTACTCTTGTTCCAATTCTTGAGTCTGCATCTGGTAATGGTACTAGTACCGCTTCAAATGAAGATATCACTACTGTTCTTGCTACTGCCATTACCACGTCAATTATTGGTCAAGTTTCAACTGCTGTATCTGGTGCACCTCCAGTGTACGCCTCCTCCGATGTTCCTCCAGCGTACGCCTCCTCTGGTGCCACTTTGACGACCTCAACAACTTCCACTGGAGCTACTCCTGGTACTAGCTCTTTGGCATCTGATTCTGGTTCCACCACTGCTACTGCTTCATTCCTCGAAGGTAGTGCTTCTACTATTAGCGTCAACAACTTCTTCATAACTTTCATTTCAATGTTTTTGATTGCTCTAATGTGATTGAGCTTTCATGATACCGCTGAAATATAACTGTCTCTGTTTTCACCACTTTTTCCTTCTTCAATAACTTTATGACGGGTACATCTTATCTTGAATTGGTCTTTTTTCTGTCCAACTTGAAGGCTCTTCGTTTCGATTCTACAGGTGATTTTGATAACTTCCATCAAATCTTCATAAAGCCTAACATTCTCAATCTGTATAATTGCTGGGTTCTTTAACTTCAAAGGGCTGCCTCCTCTGTTAAATATATTCATGATATTTAAAGAAAGCTGTATTGAAAGTTCTCCATTTTAGCGGCCTAATAGGGACATCAACATATCCCACAACACGCTCAGTTTAGTTGCTGTAATGTTAAAATGTCATCTCTCTTCAGAATGTCATCAAGACTACTAATTGAACACCCTTCTTCAACCAAAAGTGAGCACCATCGAGTCTGAAAACTTCACAAAGATCAGTCTGATCGTCAACAGGGCTTTCACAAAATTACCGAATCTTGATCTAATAGCACTTATCATATGCTTCAGCTCCCCTTACTCAGTCAAGCTTTTTTGAAAGTATCACTAGCATGTTCCTAAAGGTGATACCACAACCTGGTCAAAGGAAATAATGTCAACATATTGGTGGTTTTAACACCTCAACGGTGTTTTATAAAGAAGGCCAGCTGATAGCAAAGCATCAGAAGTCCCATCTCTTTGAAGCTGATGGCCTCGGAGAGATAAGTTTCCAAAACTAGAAACTAATAAAGCCAGGAAATCATCAAATTACCCACTGTTGGGAACGTTGGTCTCGGTATCAGTTACGGTTTGAGATTCCCTGAGCTGGTTGCACAGGCAACGTGAGCACTGTTGAATTCGTTCATTATGTGCTATCCAGGTGCATGCTACCTAACGGTGGAACCAGTGCATGGGGAACCAGGGACAAGAGGGGGTGCGATTGATAATCAGTGCTTTGTGGTTCTTTGTTCACCAGCTAGATATTGCGAGAGTAAATACCATGCGTATGGTCATAGTCTTGTAGTGAATCCAATGGTGAAAGTCATATGTTGAGGATGATTCTTCGAGACAGATTGTACATGCTGAACTGGGATCTGAATGAAGTTCGTAGTTTTAGATAATCATATCCATTGCATTCCCAGAGAAGAATTAAAGTTTATAAAGATGTTTCTGGTGATAATTCAGAACTAGTGATGTTGGAAGCATCCTTAACTCTCTGCTCTTGTAATTTCTACCAACTGTAGAACTCTTACCTTCTGATAGTTCCCCCATCAGATACTAGTGAGCGTCCTGGCCTTAATTCGTTCCTACCAGACCCTGAATAAAAAAAAAAAAAATAGAATTTGTGCGAAATGACAGCCAAAAGCCAAAAGAGGTGAACTTCAACATCGCATTTGATGGACACCGTGATCTCCAAAACACACTCTGTGCAAAGTGTCATATCGCAGCTCCAGGACTCGTACGATTACCTTGCAAAAATCATAGTTATTGGTGGATCTAGCACGGGTAAAACATGTCTTCTGCACAGGTTTATCAAGAATGACTTCAGGAAGGCCAACCAGCAGACGATTGGGGTGGAATTTTGCTCAAAAATAGTAGAGGTTGATGAAGTGCACATGAAGCTACAACTTTGGGATACTGCTGGTCAGGAAAGGTTCAGATCACTGACGCGGAGCTACTACAGAGGAAGTGCTGGTGTCCTGTTGGTGTTTGACCTCACCCAGAAAAGAACTTTGGAGGAGCTTGGTGAGTTCTTATTGGATGTGCAAGCACTATCGAACAGTCCATCTATAATTTTGGTGGGGAACAAACTAGATTTGGTGACCCAAGCAGACCCAACACTGATCGTGAGAGATGAACATGTTGTTGAATTCCAAAAGTCTTACGGTATCACAGACATCGAGTACATAAAGACCTCATCGCTTAATGGAGAGAACAACAGGGGCATATTCGAAAGCATGGCTGGTTCAATTTTGACAAAGATAGAGCTGGGAGTAGTGGATCCAGAGATACAGAGCTTTGGTGTTCAATATGGGGATGTGCCCAATTGGAACGTATCTGTTGCAAGTAGGCCGGCGGGTTCGAGAGCTAGAGTGATAAGGAGGAAAGCTACTACCTTATCTCTCGTGGATCAAAACTTAGATAGTTCACCCAAATCAAAGTGCTACTGTTGACCATATTAATTCATATTAGAGAACTTATATATATATATATAATATTAGAGTAATGCAATTTGACTTCTTCTTCATTCATTTGATTAGACATTATTAGGATCAGACAGATCGTTCATTTCAATCCCACTTCTTCCAACACCACCAACTTCCGTATCGACGATACCTTCAAAAAAAGTATCTCTCAATTCCTTCCACCTTGTGGACCACGTACCCAAACTCACAAGAAGAACACAACTTGAGAGCTGAACAGCCCACCATATTAGATTATTTGGGAATTGACCACTATAGATCCACACCACAAGCAGATTGATCAAATGAATAGTTATGGCAAAATCCCATGCGAGTTTACTTCTTCCGACGATGATAGTCATGAACAGTACACAAATGAAAGAATCTAAAAGCCATAAGCCAATCATGGTCCATCCCAATGTGTTTTCAAGAGAGACAAGATGCCAGGAGAACACCCACTCAAAGGAAAACCGCTGACCGATAAGCATAGCTAGCGAGTAGCTAAGTATAGTGGCCGTGACGTAGTAAAATATCTGAAGAATGATGATTTGAATCAAGATCGTTGTCGGGGTAAGTGAGTTAGCAGTAGCATTGCCCAAGTTGGGAAGCACTTGGTATCGAGCTCTTGTGACGGCTGAAAGCCACGTTCTGACGGCATTCATGATTGATATGATTTCAAGGCTTTTTAGGTAGTGCAAGTTTCGGACTCTTGATAACTGGCACACAGTGACCTGTCGTTTGATTCAGCAGCATATTTTTGTTTTGATTTCGTTTCGGTCAAACATTACATTATGTAATCTCTTACTAAGCAGTCTGTTGCCCCGGGTCTCATTTTTTTTTTCTGGTTTTCAGTGTGTAAAGTGCTTAGAAAAAACATCAACAAACACCACTCTTTGCAGCTCAAGAGATTCGGGGGAGGAGGGTGGGGAAAACAAAGATCAACCCCCATTCGTTTACGGTTCTTCTCTTTGAAAGGCTCTTGGTTCGACAGCTAGCAGAATTACACCATTAGGATGTCTTTCAACAGCTAGTGAAAGCCCCATTATCTGACAGAAAAAGAGATGACAAAATAAACACCTCTATTGAACAGAAAAATCATGATTCTAGGTATTTAAACAACTCAAAACTTTCAGATGATGGATATTTTCAAAGTTTATAAATGCTCCTCACTTACAATCATCTCTCGCATAATATAATTCAGTCAAAAAGATAGTAGTTCAAAGGCAAATGACATTTTTCACAAATACACTAAAATTTTCATGTTTATCTTGCGTTTCAGGACATCGGAGTGCTCAATGCACACATTTTGAGAAAATCCGTTGTGGTGAAATGACGTTGACGTGGGATAGAGGACGACCTCAAGCAGGAGCTCCAAAACCACAGACAATATTTCTTATCAGTGCTCAGGTTGATGATGATAACTGGCGCTGTGCGAATAACCCACAAATATTTTCCTATGCTTGTACCTGCAGAGAATGTTCGAATGTCAAGAATGTCAAATTGGACGTCTCATCTTTAGTGATGAGGACTAAGGAGGGTGTTACGATCTATGGGAACAATCTCAATCACCCACTTATGCCAAACTCGGCAATATCTCCTTACATTATTTACACGCACCAGTTCGCTTCTGGTTTGGGTATGCGGAGTAGAGAAGCTACAAGAGCCATCAAGAATGGTTATAGAGCTGAAACTGCTAATCATTCTACCGTTGTTCCAGGCGGTATGGAAGCAAACACTGCACATAGGTCAAACATCTCACTTTCTCGAGTAACTAAACCACAAACTTCCCGTCACATTTCTCGGAACCAAGGTAGAGGTTTACATCTTGCCAACGTCTCACAGTTTGATAGATCTTATAGTTCTACGCAGCGTCCAACTGCACTTATTCCAGTTATCTCGAGTGTTTCACAGGCCGCAAACTCGAATTCTGAAATTGATGTAAATTGGGCTAGAACTCAGAATGGATTTATCAATATTAAAGAGAAAGAGAAGGGTGGCGTGAATATACATTTGAAAGAAGATTATGGAGCAGAAGCTATACGCGGTATTGGCTCGTCAAGTGCCCTGTTCCAAATTTCATCACAAAGTCATAGTCAATCTCAAAGTCAATATCAACCTCAGGATCAAGCTCTAGCTGCAATCAGAGACGAAGTGTATGGAACACAGCCCAATGCACTAGAAACCACTCAATCGCTTATGAGCGCTGAAGCCACTAAGAAATTTTACTCTGAACTGGAAGAAATTGATGAATTTTTCAAGAACAGTAAATTATTCGGTACTTTGCAACAAGATTACGTTGAACCCTCTAACTTAACAGATTTCTCGGTAGAGGAATTCATTGATACAACATTTGCACAGGCTTCAGCCGATTCCAGTGACGTCAGCTCGTATGAAGAACCACATATCTTGATAAATGGTTTCGAAACCAATATTTCAATTGCAGATTCTGGAGCTTTCAATGCAGAGTATAGTGGAGTATTTTCGCCGTTAGACAGTGATGACTATATCAAAAGAGATTACCTGACCTTTGAAAATCTCAACTATAACTTGCAAAATCAATGTTCACAGGGAGTTTCTGCTTCCTTACTTGATCCTACCACTCCAATACATAATGATAATGTTGTTGCTACTATTCAAGATGTTTCAACTCCTGTGTCTACCCCTCTCACTGCTGTGGGTATTGGTACAGTGCCTTTAAATACCACCAATACTACCACTGATGCTGTTCCAGTTATCGCTCCATTTAATGATTCCGAATTCGATGACGAAGAGTTCATTAGATCAATAGTCTCGATAGATTTCACAACTGATGGTTCACGCGCCGTTGGTGATAGTGCTGCTAAGCCTAATGGTCAAGAGCAAGCTAGTGGAAATGGCCTTTCTGTATCTCTCTCTGAGTCTATTCCTTTTCCATCGTGAGAGTGAGGTCCAACTTACATAATTTTTAATAGCATATCATACATAACTTATAGAACTTTAGACCCTCTTCCGGAGTTAATCGGCTTTACTTCTGGGTTGATATGCGCGAACTGAAAATTCCTCATAAATTGTGTCTATCTCGAAATAGCGTAGCGCCCGCAATCATCGCAACATCTGAGCAAAACCAGGTTACCTCGGACGGAGTAACTGTTGTTGATGCATCAACCTCTTTTGTCTATCTGACCGTACCACTCCGTGCGTCTCCTCAAGCTCACCAGCAATCTCTCTAAAGTCCTTCCACTGGCTAACCACAAAGGTGTCTACTGGAGATTCTCAACCACCAATACGGTATGATTTTCTGTCATAAGCTTTTTTTTTTTGTCAATAGTGGTTATGGGACTTGAGGCAGCTGACACATGCGATTGAGGTTATCGGAGTTTGAATGGCGCCTCCAATGAGATGCATATATAAATAGTACCTTTGCTGCTTCCAAAGTCCTTCTCGAATACATCCAAAAGCAACAACACAAAGGCAAAGTATGCTGACAATGAGCTCGTTCTCCAACTATGAAGTGATTCAATGCCACGACAACAAGGTTCTTCTACTACCGAACCCTACTGCCGTTAAAGAAGCTAATGATTACAAGGAAATAGCGCTGTTCAAACTACACGATTTCTTTGCCACGGGCACTCTACTCAAGCTGACCAGTGACTTGAGTATGCCCTCATCGCATTACACATACGATAAGTCAACTAGATCAAGCTCTGTATCAAGTGAAGATTCGTTATTCAGTGTGTCTGAGAGTAGAAGTTCGAGTATATCTGATGGAACTTCGAACTGTTGTTGTCCTGTTGAATCGCTTCTCAACAACGAACCATCTGAGGAAAAAGCTCAAGAACATCAACACAATACCACCTGCGCATCACAATGTGACTTGCACAAGAGAATCATCCAATCGCATATTTGCGGCAAGTCAAAGAGACAGCGAGTTGGTCCCAGTTGTGATCTGTGCCAAGCAAAGAAGATCAAGTGTGACGCGTACATTGAAGTTGTGAAAGTGGACGTTGATGAGCAGTATCGTCAGAACTTGAGTATGAAAGGCGAGACGGTTCTTAATGAAGATTTGAGGGATGCCTTTATGACGAAAGAAGAACGAGATGCTAATTATAGACTGATTTATTCCAATGAAAAACTCATCAAATTCAGAAATTGTTCCTCTTGTGATTTGAAAGGTGTTGAAGCGACATTTACGAGAGGTTATACTAAAGAGGACATCATGAGAAAAAACATACTGAATGTGACTGCGAAGAGAAGATCTGTGCGGCAGAGAAAGAGAACACGTGTTGGTATTTGAGTAAGAACCTTCTGACTGAAATTTACACTGTATTTCTGCATCGTCCGTTAACATAATATAATATTCAAAAGTACACAAACATCAAGTGTAGTAAAATCCGGTAGATAAACCTTCCAGGAATGTTAAATCGTCCAAATTCTTTACATGTTCATCAGTCAACTGTGTCAATAAGCTTTGTTCATGAGAAACAGTATCGTAATTTAACAATTGAACCGTTCTTCTCACATCATACAACACGTTCAACTCTTTTCTCAATTCATTGGAAAGATGATCAAAGTTCCCAATCAATAAATTCAATCCATCGAGCCATATCAATGAATCCTCCTTCTTAGCGTAGAATGAGAACAACGACTTGTTTTTTCTGTTGAGTAGAGTGATCTTGTTGATGATTGTCTTGTTGACCAAGTTAATCAGTCTTGAGTTTGAGTGAGGTGGTGCATTAGGATCAACTTGGTGTATCTCTTCAATCTCAAAATTTGCAATTGAGGAGATATCGATTGCTGTACCGATCTTATCGATGTCTGGAGTGTTTTGTGTTGTGAATTTGTATTCCTTATACAGCAGCTGTTTAAAATTTGGTGATAGGATGATGAAGTAGTATGAGGAGGAGGACTGTGTGGAGTTCTTCACTGAAGGTAAGTCTGCGTAGACCCAGGAACCTTTGGCAAGTTGTAAGAATCTTTGATTTCTTACAAACTCAAAGACCTGATCGTTTAACGTCTTGTTGAATTTTACTGTTTCTGATTTTGTAGCAGTGGAGACAACTTTCTTGTAGTTGTTCAATTGTGTTTCTCTCAGTTGTTCATAAGAAATCTCTTTGAAAGTGGCGATGATCTTATCAACGAGGTTGATCTCTCCTTCCGGATCAATCGCATCGTTGACTTGTTTCACCAAAAGTTCAATTAAAATAAAAAGATTATCGAAATCGGCAAGTGCAGCTTTGGAAGCAACCCAGATCTCAAGAAATTTTGTGATGATGTTGTATTGGAGTAAGTCTCTGATAAAGAAGTGTTTTTGTAATTCAGCATAATCTTTCAAAGGTGAATCTGGTTTGAACAGTTTTGTCAAGAAGTTTGTCACGTTCATGGATGCCAAAGGAAGTGGGAACTTGGACGTTGTTTCAGAGTTGAAGAGAACTTGTTGATGATAAGCTTTTTTGAAAGTGATATTTGTGTTCTCTAAGAAGAAATAGATGTCAATCAAATGGAAAAGGGAATATTTCTCCAAGATGAGTTCTCTTTTGAATTCAGTTTCCGTTTTGGTCACCTGTGATAAAATGATGTCCAAGATTTGTGATTGGTATTTTGATGTGGGATCAACTTTCAACCCCAACAAGATGGTCGTCATGTTCAAGAACGAAGTATGTGTGTGATTCATAGGTAAAATCAAAGATTTCTTAAATCTATCGTCTTCACTAAACCCAACTAGCATTATAAGGAACTCTGATCTTTGCAAGTGAAGAATGAACTCGGCAAGGTGGTTGATCGAGCTTAACTTCAAGTGATCAATGTCAAGGTAACCATTAATGAAGTTCAAAGCGTGCACCATCATATCAACATTCTCCAAGTACAGCTTATTCGCCAACACCTCTAATACAGCGAGATTCGTGTTGACTGAGTTCAACATCGGTATTATGAACGAGGAATTTCCCTCTGTTTCAAAGATTGAGCCGTTTGCAACACTAGCCAACACTCTCAAGATTGATTTGATAATGTCCAAACTAGTAGAGGCAGTGATGGATTTGAACAGAGCATCCAATAGAGGTTCATCAAACACCGCAGCAAACCCATCATTGGGATTGGAGAACCTTAAGATCACCGAGAGAACAGAAAGAGCTCTTGTCTCGTCTTCTGTTTTTTGCAAGATGTGGTGCTTCAGATCCAACGAGAACTGGATCGAAGAAGTAGGTTCAATAAGCACATTCTTCAATCTGTACTTGTCAATAGCGTGCTCTATGGACTTCACTGATGGAGTGATGGACATCTTCTTAGTGGAAATCTATTTTCAGAGTTCAGTGAGGTCAGTGAACTAAGACACGTCCGTTGCTTCAACTTTGTTGATTTTTCTTCACTGGCGACATTCCCGCTTAAATCTTACTGCGCTCATCAATTTAATTTAATCCCAGTTGGGAACTGGATTGGAGTTTTTCGCGGAAATCGAGAGAGCTCCTTAACTATAAAGAGAGAGTCACGTGTATAAGCACGTGCTTTTATGTTCAGCCAATATCTTGGGCATAGGTTCTTCTTCAAACAAGTAACATTTCTAAATTCTCTCTCATTGAGTCTTAAGAGTCGTCTAAGGCTGTATATATCTTTTCTATTTGAGTTTTCCATAATCTAACTATTCCAGAAGAAAGTCAACTCTGTTGGAGCACCATCTTTCAATTCACAATCTTCTGCGTATGATCTACCATTAAGTCTTTGCAAGATCAATTCTTCAACTTCTTCAACTTTAGCGGAGAACCCAGGACCATCGCTGACACCAGGAATAGGAACAACGGCATCGTTTGCAACAATTCTAAAGAAATCACTTTCTTCGTGTTCACATGACAATCTCTCAAAGATCAGATAACCTCCCATTGGAGCGATGTTGGAAGTTTTCCATGGAGCTTGAAAGTCGATGTATTCAGTTGGCAAGTCTCCGTCAACCAGTCCCAAAGCTGTATATATTGGGAACAAATCACTGTCGTGTGCAAAAGAGATGGTCAAGTTGACATCATTACCTTGCATTAATTTCACTATGGCTTGAGTGTACGGTGATCCCACTAAGATACTGTTGTTATTGCCTGGACCTTTGTTGTAGTAATAATCCAAATCCATGGTGTAAGCTTTTGAGATCCATTCAGTTGTGGTGAAAAGGTCCGAAATGTTAGTATAACCAGCAACAGTCAAGTCAAACCCAGCGTAATCTAACAATCCACTAACTTCATCAGCTGTGATTTCCAATTCTGGTGACAAAGAGTTGAATCTTTTAGCTATAGCATATTTGAACTCATCAGAAAATTGATCTACTAAATCATCGTTAACCCCATCATCATAAGCGAAACATGAAGTTGAAGGAGTCAAACTATTAGCACCCAAAGAATCGTCATCCTCATCGATAACGTAGATATGACCATCTGTAGAATTAGTACCCAAAAAACCTTGAGCGAATTTTGTAGCGGAAACAACAACTCTTTCCTGAGAAGCACTATAGAATTGAAATGTATCTTTGTCGGCAACTTCTTGGTACAAATGGCCATAACGTTCTCTGAAACTGACACCACGCCTATAAAGATCGGTCAAACCAGCATAAGGACCTCGATCAGTCTCACTGTCGTATCTCTCTGTATCCAATGCGATGAAATCATAATCTGGGATGAAAGCCAATGGACCTGAGATATCAGAACTTGACAAATTTCTTAATCTTTCCAGTTGTTCAGTGATCTTGGCACCTTTCTTCTTTGTTGGATATCTTTCACCATGCCTTGAGATATAATGAGCCTGAGTAACATTACAAAAAGGAGGAACATCTCTTGCAATACCATAACCTGGGTTGGAAATGTATGGAGAAGCAGTGCCCAAGAATCTCAAGACATTATACTGATCCAAAGCATCTTGCTTGTACGGCAAGTCATCATGGTTCCCATTGGAGGTAATATGACCTTGCTTCTCAGCAGAAGCACTTGTAATTGCAACCAATCTGCCCAAGACGGCTATTAGTGTGACAGTACGAAGAAGTTGCATTGTAAACAAGAATTCAACAGACCTTCTGGAGTACAGCTAACCATGGTTCTTTCTCAAAGCGATATTCCTTAATTTAAATACAATGACTCAGGTGCCGGAGAAGTTTAGATCAGAATTGAGGGTCCAATTGGAATAACTCAACGTCTTGTAGCTAGCTGTGTGCGCACGAAACGTGCCGATTCCGGATATGGAAGAGCCAGTAAGAATTGGGAATTGTGTTATTTTGGTGGAACGGCTACGCACGTTTTTTGTTAAATTCAAAGAATCGCGATGAACTAACTACTGGTGCCCAGTTGCCCAGTGCCAAGTTGGGAACTTCTTTGTGGAGGATTTTACAGTGATGGTTCCTGTCACAATAGAAGAACAGTTACATTTGAATTGTATGAAAAAGCGGCCTCAAACCATAGAACAGGCGGCAGATCATACCACCCACTAAGAGTACTTTGAATGAACCGTCTTCACTGCAGATCATTAGCACCACTGGGTACCAGCCGTTGAGAATTCAATATTCACGTGGCAGCGTGATCTGCTGAAACAAAGTATTCATATGCAGCTCATCGATCATTAATTAGCAAGTTTCTATTGAACTGCGCATTTAGAACTCTATCAAAGCATAGAACCTGAACCAGAGACATTGGACCAATTGAAAAGGTCCACCTTGTTCCTCTGAAACGTGCTATAGTTCAAAGTAAAAAAAAAAAAAAAAGAAAAAAATAGGGAAATTTACGAGTTGTACTACGGCTATTCTTAGTTTCCCTATTCAACAATAGGTCATGAATCCCCTTTTAAGCTTTATCATCAGAAAAACTACAAGCTTCCCTCCTATCTCTCGTTAAGTGTAAATGTTTCATTTCAACGATCACACGATGCTAATGACGCTCTGCAACGTTTCTTGTTCCTCAGCACTTAGACCGCCAAAGATCTGTTGGTATTTTGCTGGATCCGAGGATTGGATATGAAGTGCAGTTTCTTTGAAGTTGAAGAATACGTTAACGTTATCCAAAATGGTGTTTGCCAAAGCATCTTCCACCAACTCGTCGTCATCATAATCGCCATCGTTATCATCGTCGTATTGACCCAGATCCTTCAACTTCTTGGCCTCTTCAGCCAAAAAGTTCAAGTAATCGTCACCAGCGGTAGCTTCAGCCTCATCTTCAACGTCTTCATTCTCCCAATCATCGGTGAAATTGAAGCCAGAATCGTCTTGAAACTCGCCATCATATTCTTTTCTTCTCTTCTCGATTGTTTGAATGGCTTCTGGTAGTTTGTCCATCAAAATGGCAATTTTGTGACCAAACTCTGGAATAAGAGATGTCATTTGTAAAGAAACGAGTTCTTCAGATGTCATGCTTATCAAACTCAACAACCCAAGAATCGAAAGTTTCATATCATACACCCTGGTGAACTTGGAGATGTATTGGAACCAAAGTTTGAAGAACGGTAAGATGAAATTACCTTTATGTAATGTAGTCAAGGTTAAAACCTTGTGGTGGATCAATGAACTGACAACAACATCGATCATATTGACTGCGAAAACAGTGGTCATGTCTTCCGCATTGATGACTGCGTTGATGGTAGAGGATAAAACGTCTTCAATATATGGTTCAGAATTATCTTCCATAGCCAAGATCAATTTTTGAACAATTTCACCACCAAATCCAAGTTCATCACTGGAACTCTCATCAGAACTCAAGATGTGTTTGAACAAGTTGAACATCGCAGTAGCATAATTTCTATTTGATTTGAACTCAGCAGCGCCATAAACTAAAAAGTTATTCAAAGCAGGCATCAAATCCTCCAGATACATAATGGCAACGCTCCCACTTAATGAGTTGATGATCAATTCGAATAATCTCCATGCAACAGGTGAAATTACTCTTGTTAGGAATGTGGAATTTTCAACCAATTCACCAGCTTCTCTGAAGAAATCTTCAATGTTGTTGGAAAAGACAAATTCAACAACTGGGTAAAAGGTTTCTTCCAGTTTGTAAACAACCTCAGCAGAGCTCTCAAATGATAAAAGAACAGTGATCATTGTGTTCAACAACCCAAGGGCAGCCATTTGTTTATCAGATAGATCATCAAAGTCACCTTCCAACTCATCAGGTCCAACATTTGAAGCATCATTCAACTCCTTGGCAAGTCTCAAGAATTGTTCAACCAAGTTAGTCATTAACTCCACACCAAAAGGTTGTAATTGTTCACTAAAAACTTCGACTAATTCTTGCATGACACCAGAAATAGCCTCAGCGTCAATAGTATTTGACAAAATCAATAGCTTTTGCATAGTTGGCACAATAACAGCACTCAATGCTTCTTGGAACAATGGCAATTTGACAAAACTTTGGATGGCTAAAGCAGCTTCCAATTGGACTGGTAAATGTTCATTTTCAAAACATCCGAGAACACCACGATATAAGGCACCTAGATTAGAATCATCAGTAAACACAATATCGGAGAATCTTGCGATGACTTCACATGATCTAGCTTTTATGAACGCATGAGGACTGTTCAAATGTGGGATGATCAAAGTTGATAAAAATTGTTCCATTTGTGGATAATACGGTGATTTCTCACTGGTGAAATGACCTGATAAAGTTCCTATCAAACGTAAAGAACCTTCAAGCTTCTTAGCATCTTCCAAAGATTGATTTTCTGGATTCTTGTACTGCGACAGAAGGTTGAATGCAAATTGTAAAATGGTTTCCAGTGTCGTTTTTTTCTTCTTTGATGTCAATGTGAGTAAAAGGGACATTGCAGCTAAATCAGGTGAATTATTGTCGTCATATACATCAAGTTTCGTATGGATGTAGTCTTCTGGATCGTTTTCAAAGTTTTCAATTGATTGATCTGTTGGACAAAGCAATGGGAAGATGAAATGAGAAACTAATAACTCATAATGGGTTTTAATTAAGGGCCAAGTTGTTTTTTGAGTGATTGCATTTTCCAAAAAACTGATTAGATGGTAAAGTGGTTCATCACCAATCCACAACCGTTTTGAACACCAATCATCAATTTGGGTGAAATAAAGGTTCAGTAGTTGAGGAACAAAACTTTCTGTGAAAATGTTTTTGAAAGAAACGTACTCATATCTCTTGGAGATTGAAGCTGATGCATATCTGGTGAACAAACGATTCAGATTGGCATAAGCCCATTTCTTAGCTTTGACCCATGGATGTAGTCTTCTCTCACTTGCATCCAGTTGTAGTACAGATGCCGGTAGCGCTTTATTTATGACACCAACATGGAAGTTACCCCAACTGGCGAAACTGTCCTGTGACTGTAGTGGTACCGGAAGATCATGATAAGTCGAATATTTATAAGTCTTCAACAACAACACGGTCATTTCACCGGCTTCTGTTGATTCTTCCTTCAGTAGAGTCTCAGCAATCTGTAAAAGAGTTGGAAAATGTTTGATGATCAAATTGGTCAATTCTGGTCTTTCGTCATTAACCGTCCATCTGAAACTGGATGCAATCTCAGCAAAACACAATAGACCGGTGTAAGCAGCATCAAGATTCTGAGCGTACAATAACTGTAAGGCATTATCAACTAGGTTTGGCCATTCTTTCGGATAGTCACTCTTGATGATACTGTTCAGCACCGGAACGAGTTGTTTTCTCAATTTGGGTTGCAGGCTGACCAACGCGCTTAACAGGCGGTCTCTAATGATAGGTTTTTCATCATTGTCAATAGTATTCTCTGCAGAGTTGTAGTCGCTACTCCAATGACGTACAATTCTATTCTTGAAATAAACGGCAGAGGCGGTCTTCACGCCAGCGCTGATTTCTGTGTTGGAAAGAATGTCCAAACAGGCGCCTAGGAATCCTATATGTTTTTGTGCTTGACGTAGTTGGGACTCGGCGAGTTGTCTGATGGACTGATCCGGGTTCAAAGTTGCTTCGAAGCACTGTAAGAGGGCATTTGAGTCCATGTTTCCGTTTCAATGCTGGTTATAGGTTAGAATTTGGAGTAATAGAAATGGAAAACACAAGATCAAAGAGGTCTTCTCTTTGAAATGAACTGTTTTTTTTTATCTCTTGTTTTCATTTTTATTTGTTCGTTTATGTAAATTTTTTTTTTTTTTTTTTTTTATTTTTTTTTCATTTTTCTTTTCAGACAAAATTCTTTTTGGGACCTGCGAGAATTTTACGAGTTGAAGATGAGTTGCTGAATCTGGGGAATGTTAGGGAAAATAGCAATTTATAAAAGACCTGGTGCATGAGTTATTGGATTCATCGATTGGGAGAGAGAATTTAAGATTGAAATTTCCAGTGTCCGTTTTTTAACATCGGCAATACCCTTTAACGGGACACTTTTAGTATTAGTAAATACCTTTAAAGTATCTTAATCCTATGGTTCAACTGGACATACCTAAAGAGGTAACTTGCCTAATAGGGTAATCGTCATCGAATATTTTTGTGTTTTTTTTTTTTTTTTTTTTTTTTTTTGAAAAATAAACATAAACAAAGGAACTCTCACTCAACTATTATAGAGAAAAATCACCTCAATTCGGATCTTCACGGATTAGGCGATGTTTTTCCTGGTTCCGATTCTCATAACGTTGCTGGCGGGAAAGCTTCTACACGTTCTGCTGCCCCCGGAACTCCTCGAACAGGTTCCAGTTTTGAACTGGGCGATTTGTAAGTTGTTCTTTCCGGTAATCTGTTTAAAGCACAAGACTAACAAATTGAGGGTAGTTAAGACAATCGATGCTCCAGCTGAGATCCCACCAAGTACAGTGCTCGTGTCTGACCAATTGGGTAACTCTGGCTCACCTTTAAGGCAAACTTCGTTAAATCCTCTGGTGGAGCAACAGCACTCTCCTATTTCATATAGAGCGCTGAGCAACAATGATTTGGTTCGTGATTGCGAATACTTTTTTCTTCAAAACAAGGAGAGATTGACAGAATTTTTAGTGGAGATCTATAACAAATACGTTCCTGATAAGATTGTCGTTCTATTGAGACAGAGCTATGATTTCTGGAAGACACATACAAGTTACAAATTATACAAAGAACATGAAGATGCTGTGAACAACACGTTGATTCTTCTTGGTATATTTATCACTTTCAGACTGCTCAAATCCTCTTATGACTTTTTATTTGCCAGAGCTGATACAGAAGTAACCGAACCAATTGCTACATTGGTACTGAACAAGAGTTATCTGAATTTCGAAACAATTCAACTTTGTACAGGTAAAGGTGATGCCGAAGAGTTACAGTACTTACAGAGCATAAAAGAGAGTAATCTGAACCCTCCATTGATCAACGGCTCATACACCAGAGACTTTAATGACTATGATGGTGGGGTACAAACATCAACTCCAATTCCATTTGGTTTGTCTGATCCAGTTGAGATCATTCAAATTGAGAGTAATGAAAGTTTGAGTTTAAGTGAATTTAGTCATTCAATCTCCACTCATCACAGCCAAAACTTTGCAATCTCATCAAATGTTGTTGAAGAATCTGAAAGTGTTGGTCAACAAATCCTGTTCTCACCAAGTTCCTCTACTAATCCAACGAGTACACAATCAAATTCAGGATCAGTCACCCCTGAAGATTCATTTGAAAGACAAGAGAAGAAACTCGACAAACAACTATCACAGTTAAACAGCTCAACACTAGTGGGAACTGAAGGATTGACTCCTCAATCATCAAGAATTTTTGACTCGAGTCTACCATTCCATAGCACATCACCAAAGAGAAGTCTCATCTTCAAAGCATCACATACTGTCCTTGGTACTCCTAAACCTAGAGCAACGGTTGGTTCAGTGACTACGGAAACTGTATACTCTGGACCTTTCAGTTCTGATGATTCATTGAGCTCACCAATCAATCTGGCAAGAAACGCTTCCAAAAGCAATAGTCCAAATTGAAAGTTAAAAAGAAAGTAGAGAGATATCTGAATCTTCCTAACATGACAAAAACCACTGCAATCCTAACGAACCCTAACGAGACACCTTTTTTTTTCACTTCATTCAATGCTTCTATGAGAGTTTTTTACTACTTGCTTTTATTATTTTGGCCTCCTGCTATCGTTTACATATTTCTGGCTATTATTAAAATATTTACATGCGTAGTATGAGAACAAATAGCGCTGAATAACTCAACACGCTGATTAAACTTATCAGCAAAACAATATTCCCACTTGTCTTATAGTATGAAATCCCTGTCTCTTCATTATAGAAATTCTTGATTATATGTGTTCTCTTGATAGCAATAACAAAGATTAAAAAGCCATATATCGTGAAAACCATACCAACAGGCATGAACTCTTTTGAGAAAAGCTTCGTCACGACAAGTGCGAACGCCAATGTGGCAATTGAGGCTCTCGTATAAGCTCCACCATACGTTCTCATTTGAGCTGATCAGCACAAGGTTGTTCATCAGTACTATGTCCTCTTAATTAGCGAACAAGCAACGCTAAAAAAACTCACCTCGCACATCGAGCTGATGCCTATTGTTGAAGCCCTTGAAGACCGAAGTTCTACTCCTCGTGTTTCTGAGCATTTTGAACCTGTGCTGTTCTGTTCTGTACTATTTGATCGCTCACTGGGTTTGTTGTTTGGCACAAAAAAAAAAGTGGGTTCTGGCCAATAAAAGGAGAGCATGACATAATCTGCTACACACGTATCTATATACAAGGGGGGCGCCATTTCATTCATTATATAAAAGAAAAAAAACCAACAGGATGGTGGTTTATATCTCATGCAATAGCTCCAAGACTGAAGAAAAGCAGCTGGAGCAATATCTGCAACGACCAAAAACCAACTCTTCTCAATCTCACGACTCTTACTTGTTCATCAGCAGCGTAGTTGGCAAATGCATCGTAGACTTCAATACTGATGTCGTCCATCAACATCGAGTCATATACCGTCCAAGCACCGTTGAAATCCTCCACGTCTTTTACTATGCGACATTTAATGGGGATGTAGGTCTTCCTGGAGTTGATATAACCCACAATAGGACGGATCAATGCATAGTTGACATATGACAAGTCATTGGTAAAGATTGGAACAGCAGCTTTAACGTTCATCAATTTGATTTGAAGATCCATGATAAAATATTTGGAACCTTTCTTTTTCTTTTCGTTCTCGTCATCTTCTTTCGAAACTGGTTTATCTATGATTTTGGCTCTTCTTGCCTCTCTTGCCAAACTCGTCTTCATATCGTGCAATATTTCACCAACGTTGAATCCTTCATCTTCAGGAACCCTTATATCACCAATCATGTCAACTTCACCTGAGGTTATCCAACCGAAAGGACCTTCCATTCCAGTGTTCAGATGATCAACGTTCAAAGAATCAACACGACATCTCGTGACTCTTTTCCAATGTGGGATCGTTTCTTCAGTGATCATACCTTCTTTAAAATCATCAATGGTTTGACGTTTATGAATAGTGAAAAGAGATTCATCATAAGCACCAGAAATGTTATTGGCATTCAAGAAATCGTAATATAACCAATTTTTCCTCAGTATTGGAAGCTCACAGTTGAAAATACTAACGTTGAAAGGTCTGAAACCATCTGGTTGCATCAACGTGAATAGAACATCAGTCATCTTGAAATCATCAATCTCGAAATCACCAGGTTTGTAAATGTTTTTGTAATTCCTAGCGTCATCATCAGGATCCCAATGAACGTGTGTTCTATCAACGATACCTCTCATTCCATGAACTTCAACCTCACCCAAGATGCCTCTCCCGTTGATAAATTTGCTGAATGAAAGAGAGACGTTAACCTGATCAATAGTCAGATCGTATTGTGTGTAATTTCCATCATCGTAAGGTTCATCTGGATCACTTTGAACGATCTCTTCACCTCTAGAAGCCCTAGCGATAGCATCAGCCTGGGAACCTTTAACGAACACAGACTTCTTTTTGTTCTTTGGTCTCTTGGAGACAAAACACTTGTTGAATGAGATCTTGCCGTCTCTCCAATCGGGAACAATAGCACTTTCAAACACAACGGTCAACCCTGAATTCTTTGTGATAAAATTACCCAACGTCTGAGCAACCAATTCCTGAGCAAACATGGTGTTGACCAAGTATATCACCAACGATGCGAACGTTGTAGTTGCAAGAACAAAAATTATAAGGTTTCCCAAAACAATCCAACTGAAGAATGCACTGAAATCATCTACGTTGAACGGTCTCATGCTTTTTTTCAAGATCCATTTTGCCCTGATTTGAAGTCTCTCTATGAAAGAGTTAGCATTGGCTAAAAACTCTTCTTTCGTCTTTGGCGGTGGGAGACCCTTTGGTGGTTCATTGACTTCATTTTTTTTCTCCGGTAATTGTGAATAACTCCTCACACAGTTCAATGACCTAGGGATCGATATCTGTCTGTGAGTGGAGATGGGTATCATTGCTTTCAGAGTGGTAGTGCACGCCTTCTGTCGTATTCCGCTGACAAGAGTTGATTTCGAAAGCAGGCAACGTGGACTCCTGAGTCCCTTGTATAGCAGCGGTCCCATCCGCAACGACATTATGTGGAATAGATCTATTTTCGGACTTATGAATACAATTGTTTGAAGAGAATCGTGGGGTGGGATTTGAGCTTTGTGTGAAATTTGTATATAGAAAAAATACTTCGGGATTTCGCGGAGTATCGTTGCCGGTGCTCGCAACCAAGAGCTTGTTAGCACTTATGTGATTGAAATAAGCTCTCATGAAGTATTACTAACTTCATCATGCTAAGAGTCTACAAATTGATCATGGATATCATTTTGCCTTGAAGAAAGGAAGTAACTGCGATTTACTGTAATCAAACTGGGGCGATGATATGCATATGACTTCCGGTGGACACATCACTAAATATCTCTATGAAATTTTTTGAGATTTAAATTGCTCCCTCTCGTCAGTTCTCTCCTTTTTCTATAACGACCACCTTAAAGTTATAAATCAGACCACTCTACACTCCTTACATACGCTCCATATCCAACCTATTTTACACAATAAAGCTTGACAACTTCTCGCTTTTAGCCTTCCGCGAATTATTCTGTAAACCAATCGCATCTCAGCGCGGAAAATTTTTTTTTTTTTTTTGGTACTAAAAGAACAATCAAAGACACAAAATTTATTGAATCAATTTGCTTACTTGTCGTCAGTCCAATCGTTTATCACATTCCTGCATCCGCATAATGAGCTATTCGTCCGGAAAACTCGATAGGACAGGTGCTTTCTTTGCTGAAAGCTCCTCGAAGCTCGGAAAGAAAGAAATTCATATCTCTCCAATCACAAAGGAATCAGACCAGTTAATAGTATCAGAGTCTTTAGTGCTGAGTTTTGATCTTCCTCTCGATTCAGAGGTTGTTGCATATGAGTGGATTTACTCACAAAACCTCACAAATGGTAGTTCGAAGAGAAAACTATCGTCAAATGGTGGTTCAGATCATTCTAAGAGAGATGTTCCATATCTAGCTGTTGCCTTGAAGGACAAAGTTCTTATAATCTCACCGTTCCAACCTAACATAGTCAATGAGATCGTTCCAGATTTTCAGATCACCGGTCTTTCCCTTGCATCAAACACATTCTGGGTCTCAAGTAACGACTCCGCAAAAGAATACGATTTGAATGACGTACAACCGAAATCTTCGATCACTTTCCCAAAAGATTACAGAGGTGTTTCCAGTATACACTTTTTACAACAGGATTCCAAAGACCTTCTTGTTCTCGGTGGCCTGCAAGGTGCTGTGATCATTGATGTGAAAACCAACAAAGTTCATCACAAGATCATCAATAAGAAAGACGATTCTAAAAATCCTATTTCCATCATCTCTTCCAAGGATGACATTGTTTTGACTGTTAGATCCAATTCAAATCTCATCACCTTATATTCATTGACTAAGAGCGAAGTCTTTCTGACTTGTAAAACATCACAATCCATACGTCAGTTGTTCATTGCTGACAACATCGTTGGTGCCATTTTGTCATCTGGTCAGTTTGAACTCTTCAAGAGTGCACTCAGTGGGAAATCCAACTCTACGAGTGCCACAGTTTCCACTGACTCCCCACAAGTTAGTTTCTCCGATGTGATTTCATACCATTCGAAATTACTTATATCCTGGGTTGATATCGTTCCAAAATTCAGATTGGTCAGTCCTAAACGAATTCAAACAATCCATGAACTGCCAGTTTCATATTCTGGTAAATACAGATCTGCAAAACAAACAAAATTGGAACCAGTGATCCTTGAGCTAAAACCAAATGAGAATTTCACAGTGCCCGATGTTGATCTTGCTGATTTGATTGCAAGGTACATCTCCAACACGCAAAAACTATTACAGATCTTAATCTCTAATGAAGACGAAAATAAGATCAAATTCGCAGCTACCGAGCTTCCAGAGCACATCACCACCAAGCTTTATAAGATCTTGAGTCCAAGAGTGGAAGCGAGTCCAACAGAGTCTTCCGCATTGAACACATGGTTGAAATGGTCCATTATCAAAAGCAGTAAAAACATTGGGGATGTTTCTGATCTGAAGCCATTGAGAGTCGCATTGAAGCATGAATTGAAACAACTACCTAACTTGTTGAGTCTACAAGGTAGATTGGAGCTATTACGCTCTCAATTGAAATTGAGAGCGGAGGTTTCATCTGTGCCAATAGCAGAGAAGATCCCAGAGAGTCTAGTTACAAAGGCTGAAGAGAGCATCGTTTACATCAACGGTGAGAATGACGATGGAGATGATGATGTCATTGAAGGTGCTGGGAACTCTGCAAGTGATGAAGAAGATGAAGCTGACGCTGATGAAAATGAAATTGATGGACCAGATCTTGTTGGGGAAAGCTTAAAGTACGAGAATGGTCAATAGCTGAAGCATAGAAAGAGGTTTTTTGCATTTTTTCTATATCTACTACCGTAAGCTTTTCACTGTGATCTTTATCCTGCCGTTGATTATAATCGTCATTATCTTATGGATTTTTCGTTATTTCATTTCATATCTCTATTTTTCATTCAATCACTCCTATTCATTCTTGTTTTCCCTTTCGAGTCGTATCGTTCCCCTTGACAAGATAGTAAATCACCAAACACACAAGGCGATTTAGAAATCTGTGAGAATTTGTGACACCGCAGAACACAGAGTCTAAATATCGTCTCAACCTTGCTGTTCATCTATCTTGTAAATTCGCATTATCCACCGGAGAAAGCATGTAAAACCAAGACGTATAGCTAAAGTTAACAATGTCGGAATAACACGGACCCATACAATAGAGGATTAAAACATTGGTCGATTTTAATACTTCGGTCTTTTCTCTTTTCCCAAAATTCCCAAACATTTGTAGCACTTCAAACCCCATTGACCACATAAAACCCAATTAACGATCCCAAGGATAATGTTGTAGCTCGCAAGGAATAGTACTGTGGCATACTTATATCACTGTGTTGAAACTTAGTGGCCATTTTAAAATCCTGAACGATGTCTATATCATCCAATTCTCTTTGTGAAACATGGTAACAGAAAGTCCCTATTCTCTCAACTTGGTAATATGTAGGAAGCTACAGATATAAGATTCGTTGATAGTTTCGTTATTCATTTCGATTGTAATTCAACCATCTGTTGGACCTGTAACTTCACAAAATCTTTCAAATCTTGAACATCGGCCTCCAGCTCTTGTACTCTCTCAGACTTCTCACCAAGAATCTCCAGGGTTTTCTCGTTACGTTTGGCATAAGATTCGACTGATTCCTCAAGCTCCGCTATTTTGGCCTTGTAGTTCTCAACTTGCTCGTTATCTCTCATCAATCTCACAATTTCTTCATTTGCGGCTCTCTTGTCTTCGTTCAGTTTGAAAGATTGCTCTTTCAAAGCAAACATCTCTGTTTCCAAACGGCGAACTTGAGCACTCAGTTTACCAAGCATCTGTACAGATCCACCACTAATTGCATTTGATGACGCATTTTCCCCTCTCAGGCCATTGAATTGTGAGATCGGTGAGTTAATTGTGTCATTTTCACCGTAATCAGAGTAGCTATCATCAGCTTCCACAAAAGAACCATTACCTTGAAAGACTGTGGAGGCCTTCCGACTTTGCGATGGAGTTGTGGATGATTCTCCAAAATTGATGTCCCTTCCTTCCCAATTTTTCTTGAATGATGTAGCTGATGGTTGTCTGGAAAATAATGGGGAGTTTGCGTATTCTGGGATTGGTAAAGATTGATTCTGGATGGAATCACGCTGTTGTCTCTCAAGTGTTGAAATTTTGAACTGTAACGCGGACTTTTCTTGGCTGAATTTCAGTTCTTTGTCCTCCACAGAGTCCTCTGCCTCCTTGAGAGAGAATTCTAGAGCTTTGATTTTGGATTGAAGTTTTGTATTCGATGAACTCAAATTTTCAACTTCCTGTTGGAGTTTTTCAATGACGTTCAGTTTCTCTGATAGGTCTTTGGAAAGAACTTCTGCTTTCAACTGACTTTCTCTCAACTGATCCTCAAGTTCTTCAATTTTAGACTCAGCAGAGTTCAATTTGGACCCAATTGATGCTTCGATACTTTGCCAATTTTCAGTCGCTGCAGTATATTGGCTCTGAAGAACGTCATATTGTCTTGTGAGCTTCTGATAACCATCATCATTGTTGGAGGTTCTAGATTGAGCATTTTCAGCTTGAAATCTCAGTGACTCAATCTTCTCTTCTAGTCTTGAAACTTCTCTAGAATATTCCTCTTTGGATATTATGAATTTCTGACGCTCTTTCTCCACTTGTCTCTTCAAGTCGTTAATTTCTTTGATGTAAGTGGTTCTCTCTTGCGACATATGTTCACTCAACTCATTAATCTTTGATGATAATTCTTGATTTCGTGAGACTTCTTCTTTCAGCGAATCTTTTTCTAGGTTCATTTGAATTTTGAGAGTTTTCGCATTAAGCACTGCTTGCTTCTCTGACTCTTGCGATTTTTTCACAGTGTCCTCCAGTCCTCTTCTCTCAACATCCAGTGTATGCACTCTTTTAGACAGTTCTCTTATCTCTAGATCGTTCTCGACTTCTTTGGATTTGAGCTTCTTAATGGTGTTGTTGTACTTCAGCTCTCTCATTGACAGCTCTTCGCCCTCCTTCATAAGTTGTGCAATTCGATCATCCTTTTCTTTCAGACTCTGTTCACTTGCACTCGAAGACTTCTGCGATGCAAGTGTAACACTCGATGTCAAGTTTTTAACCTTATCTTGCAAACTTTGTTTCTCCTCTTTCAATGACCTATTCTTGAACTCTACGTTTTGGTATTTAGTTTCGCTCTCCGCTATCAGCTTCCATAAGTCTTCTAACTCCAAGCTCTTGAAGTTTTCAGGAAACAAAGAAACAACGTTAGTCTTTGGTAGTTCCAGTGAGGCTTTCCTGGATTGAGCAATGGACTGTGTTTGTAAATTAGGTAAGTTTTCCTGGCCCAAATGTGGGGTCACCTCTTTGAATGTTTCTCTCGTTGATTCCACCAATTCGGACGGCTCAGGGGTAGACGTCTTGGATTTAATCCCATTAAAATTAGAGCTAGAAGAAACTCTTTTTGATTTGGTCGTCTTTGCAGCAAGTGCAAGTCTTTCTTGAAGAGTCAGTCTCTTTTTAGGAACAGGCGCAGACAATGAAGATTCTGGTTCTGGCTCTGATGATGGCTCTTTTGTAGCAAGGATGGAATCTGATTTTTCTTCAACATGAATTGTAGCTTTGTCTTGAGTAGGTGGTGAATCAGAGCTTTGTTGAGGATTTTGAGGATTTTGCTTCACCGTGAGATCTTCGGTAGGTTGAGGCACCACCTTAGCTTCATCGACATTGTATGGTCCTATAGCCTTTGGAGTGATTGAAGTATTTGGAGAATCTTGAGATTGAGTCTGTTTTGAAATATCAGGCTCACTGGGCGTCTCCTCCTCTATACCATCATTCTCAGGGACCTCATTGAAGTGAGCCTGTGATTGTGTGTTGTTCACTTCTACTTTAGCATTATTCAGCTTCTCCTTCGATTTGCGCTTTCCTTTGGACATTGATAATAGTCTTGAAGTACAAAAACAACAATGATCGGATCAGTTATTCGATCTGCACAGCAGAATGCGATGGCAATACACCTCTAGGACACTTTTTGAAGAGTCTTTCACTGCTATTCACCAATTTTTGCCAGAGGCCTCCAAAATGAAAACACCAGAAATTCGCGGGTTCGCGAAGTCGATCTGTAAACTTCCAATAACTTACTAAATTTTGGGGTGCGGGTTTAAACGGAATATGGAAACAGAAATAGGTGATGTTGCCGATAAAGTCCGGCTGTCATTTTTGCCATAAACTACCTCTTTTTGAAAACAGTTTAATTTCTGGTAAAGGTTTTTCCTTCTACAGAAGAATCTCTTAAATCACTGTGCTTGGAAATACTTCATTTATTACGCGTCGAGAATATATAACACGTTAAATAGACCTCAGCTTCGAGCATCCCTGCCCACGAAACACCACCGACCAATTTTATCATGAGTGCTGGTTTCATTTCCGAATCGCCCAATGAAACTGCAGGCCTTGCTTCAAAGGTTGTTTCTCCGGATGAGAGATGTTTAGGAATTTCCAATAGCTCTCTCATCTCTCCAAAAAAAACAGCAGCAGATGTTTCTGCGAAGAAGAAAAGAAAGAGAGTCAGTCTCACGTGTACGTCTTGCAGAACCAGAAAAGTCAAATGTGACCAAGGTACACCGTGTTCCTCCTGTGTGAAAAAACACATTCCTGCTCATTTGTGTATATATGAGGCATCACCTTTCATTCCAACAGTTGAAGATGCCAAAGATAGCAAAGAAGCTGTAATTTTACTACAGAAAGAAAACTTGAAGCTAAAGGGAGAGATAGAAGAGTTGAAAAGATCCATCATGCTTCAACAGGGTGGGTTTCCAGACGGTTCAGATAGACTGGTCAAACTTTCTGAGTCTTTAACAGTTCTAAAGAATCATACACTCTATAACGGTACTACAAGTTGGAGATCTTTGCTGGAGGCTGATCGACATATACCTTATAAGGACGTCATTAAAGGAGCAAAAGAATATGTTGCAATGGCTAAAAAAGAGTTCTTCTTGCAGAGAAATCTACGTACCCCTGAAGTGTATGATGATAAATCTGTCACCGCTTTGTCACCTTCAGAACTCTTGATCAAATTGACCAAATTTCTTCCTGATTACAATGCCATAGAGAATTACCTTGAGATTTTCCTCAACAGTTATTGGAACCACAAGATACGCATCATTGACTATGGTGAGCTCATTAAAGACTTTCATCAACTGTTTGTGAAAGATCCAACTTCCAATACTTTCAGAATCGTGATTAGCAATAAAGAGTTGGATTATTCTAAAGTGGCTGTGATATTATTGTGTTTGAAGTTCGTCATTTTGACCCTAAACAGTATACATGTGGACTCAAACATTGATGCTGCTGATCATTTATTGTCATATGTGGAAACTATTCTTTCTTTCTCTGATCGAACGAAAGCTTCGATTCCTACATTGCAAGCTCTGATCCTACTTCGTGAAGTTCAATTAATCAACACAAGTAGGCATGAGGGTGATGGTATGGCAGATGCTCTAGTTTTCAAGGCATGCATGGATATGGCTGTGATGATGGGATTGAACAGAAACATCGATGAGTTGTACTCCCATGAGATTGATAGAGTAAAGACAAAGCTGAAGTCTATTTGGAGATACTTGTTCAAACAGGATGCGTTTGTCTCCTTTCATAACGGCGTTGCTTCCTCTATTGAAGATTCCTACGTAGACCATTCGGCAATACGGTTTGGAAATGTTCAAGATGATTTTGTGTTGATTTTGAGGCAGGCAAATAGAATTCTTTCAAGAGTCGGACATGCTAGTGAGAAAGAGATTTTACAAGTTATTAAAAAGCTTGAGACGTATAACGGCGGTGAATTGATCAAATTTGCTTCCACTGTCAGAAAATCAAGAACTGCTGAGAAATTCATGTCTTCATTTGATGAGATTAGTATTTTGGAAGATAAAATCACTGCAATTTTTGTTTTAAACGTCTTGTATGAAATACTATTGGTTGGAACTGAAAATTTAGATCCCAACACGGAAAAAATTTATTACAATGGTAATCTGAAATATGGCTTAATGGCTGTCACACACTTGATTGAACTAATGTTGAGACTGAACTTTTGGTGTGAGAAAATTCGCAATGCGTGTAAGGAAGGCTCACAAGCAAGATTGTACAATGTTGTTGAGGTTTCTACATCGTTTGTCTCCTTGGCAAAGAGAATTCTCTTGAAGACCCACACTTCCCTCTGTCAGCACACTTTACGCTTATTAGCTGCAGCTCCTGAATTGGATCCAGTCAAAGTAAAGGAAACTGGGACACTGTCACTCTCTATTGATGACATGGAATCATGGGATATTTTTGACCAAGGGCAACAGCTGAACAAAACTATCTCACAGCCTTCTTTCCTTTATGGATTGATGACACTGTCATGCAAGTTCATGCTCCATCTAAGCAATGAATCATTTGGTGAAGTTTTCTCTGCGAGTTTCTGCTTACATGCTGTCACCACACTTTATAAGTTTTTCAACTCTGTACTACAGAATAACTTACCAAAGGACAAATTGGAGGCAACAATCGGTGCACCTGCAAATATAAGGTATAGTGCTAAAGGTGAAGCTGAGTTTCCAGGTGAAGTCATGCCAAATGATAAATGTCCTGCTGTTCAGCAGCAATGGAAAAAACCAGATAGGATTTCAATCAATAGTATCCTATCAACGGTCAACACACCAAATGTTACGAGCCCTTCGACTGTGCTCTCTGATTCAAAAACTCCAGTGTATTCTTCTAACTCATCACAGGATGAACCTGAACTTCCTGAGTTTGGCTTTTTTGACTGGAAAAATGATGCCATTGACCAATTATTTGACAACTTGCTGGCAGGTGAACGGAACCAAGACGGTGAAATACCTAACCAGCCATTTCAGAACCTTTTCACTGGTATCTGACTTTCAGATTATCCTATTTATTACTATATATTTTCATGGAAACATTCCAATACGTTGAGCTGTAGATAGTGCCTGAGGATAATTATCCCCGCCGTTAAGATTTTGACACATTCCTACCACGTGACCTAAACATAAGCCTAGACTTTGTGAAGTAAAATGTTTAAATTTATATAAAGAACATGTGCTTCTTACTAGCGTTCACAAGATTTTGGCTTATGTTTTAATTAGTTAAGTAGGTACTTATTACAGTTAATGTGGTTTGGATTAATTTATATTCAATAACTTGATTATTTAAAAAAACAGAATAAAGCCATTTTCAATTTTGCAAAAACTATAAGCACAAGTTAAACAAAGACGTAATTTTTTTTTTAAAGTGATCTAGTTAAGGTGAAATTACATAGTTACATAGAGAATAAGCTGTATTGTCCACTAATAATTACCGTTATCCTAATAATTGATATTTGAGCATATTAGCCACCGAGTACTTCATCAAGCCCCTACTTATAGCGTTAAATTCCGACACGACGGACTGCCATTTTGGGCAGCGCCAAAAGAACCTGAATATACTTTTAAAGACTCTACGAGGCCTGCGTGGCATAGATGGTGCCAATTATATAGTCATTTACAGCTGTGTGTCTAGCCCAAGCCAGAAAAAGTGTCTTCAAAGTATGTGCTACAAAGGCTAGATCAAGATCAACATCGCGACAAGGTTAAAAATCTGATCTTCTAACTAGTACCAACCAAGATTTGAACTCCATGAATTGATACGCTGTTATACATCACTCAGAAAACATAGGAGGATACCAATCTCCATCCATCATCATCCATCCAGGCAGCGGTAAAGATCTATTACCTGTTCGGTCCCAAACACCATCAGCGTCTTTTGCTCTTTCAAAATAGGCTTTCGCGAAAAACGAAACGTCAGTGGGAAATGTGACAGAAAAAAAACAACAGACACCGAAATAAATCAATTGAAACAGCCTACGCCTCTTCAAAAGGAAATCCTACCTTGAACTAGTTGTAAGGCCATATCAAGAATAATGAAGATATACTACATCGGTGTTTTGAAATCATCTGTTGGCTCCAAGACTCTTGAGCTTTCATCCGCTAAGGACCTTTCAGAATTCAGTTTTTTCGAAAGAAGCAACGTTGGTCAATTCATGACTTTCTTTAGTGAGACGATTGCAAGTAGAACAGAAGCTGGCAAGAGACAAAGTGTGGAGGAAGGTAACTACGTTGGCCATGCGTATGCAAGATCCGAAGGTGTTGTTGGCATCCTAATTACTGATAAAGAGTACCCTGTTAGACCAGCTTATACTTTGCTAAACAAAGTGTTGGATGAATACATAGTGGCACATCCACCTGTTGAATGGAAGAATGCCACCGAAGCTAATCCAAAGTTCAATTTTGCCGATTTGGAAACGTATTTGAAGAAGTATCAAGATCCAAGACAAGCTGATTCCATAATGAGAGTTCAACATGAATTGGACGAGACAAAGATTGTTTTACACAAAACCATTGAGAATGTTCTAGAAAGGGGTGAAAAATTGGATAGTTTAGTTGATAAGAGTGAGGCTCTTTCATCAAGCTCCAAAATGTTTTACAAACAAGCTAAGAAGACTAATTCTTGTTGTGTCTTGATGTGAGGAGGAATTTGTTCTCCAACTTTGAAATTCCCCTATTCCACTAAGGCTCTGTCGATTTTATCATCTCACCGTATTTCATTCTCCATGGTGGTAGTATATCTCTTTGATTCTTCAGATTCACATGTCGTTAAACTTGTTAATCGACCCTAATATTACATCCTTTTGATCTTTTGTTATTATAATGTAGCTACAATCGGTAAGATCATGACTGACCAAGTGGCTGAGTATGAACTCATGACGAGAAATCTCCGGGGTCAGAAAGTCAGTCTCTAGAGTTCAGCCAGTTGGTTGACCACTTGCCCATTTTTCAATAGAGCATTATCATCATCTCATCGATAGGACGTTGGGCTACTAGACTTGTACTGAACATTTACCGGGTGTCTTGTGCTGCGCGAACCACGCCCAGCGGAGGTCTTTCGCTTTCCGTCCGAACTCCACAGCGGCCCAATTGCGCAATCACAAAATCTCTTCGCTTTGTTTCTCTAGGTGCTCATAGGCTGGTTTGCCCTTCTAGCTTGATTGGGACAGAGTGATGAGAGTTTAGGGTGTTGATGTTGATGTTTGAATGGCATGTTTTAGATCTGTTTGATTTGAGTGCCTCCACACTGTAAAAATAGCGGAAGGGTCGATGGAGGTGGACGTAATTGGGGAAAATTGGCGGTGTGATCTTGCGAGCTCCGGAGTGTGGTGGTGGCTAGTTCTTGGTTCTTTTCCCTTTAAAATAAAGCAGTTGAGAAAGTACTTCATGGTATCATTTGTGGCGTCTTGCGTCGAAATTGCTGGGTCGGAGGGAGCATGGTTCGATTTGTTCGTTTATATGGGATGGATCTTGCTCTAAACCATCATACACACACACCTTAAAACCTTTGCAGCTTGAGAACAACTACAATTAGCTTTAATGGTCGTATCATCTTATAAAAGTGAAACCACTGGTTCCCAGTTCCGCTCCAACCTGGACACAACTGACAAAAACGCTCACATCTTGAAGATTAGTGATCCGGATGCCAAATACCAGGATTTTTTACCATACTGGAACACATTGGAACATTATGAGCCATACGAACAGATCGAGTATCAAGATCCTGCACTAAGAGCTGACCCAAAGTTCCCAAACCTTTTGCCTGCTGATAAGGTGAAATCTGGTGAGATTACTATCAAACTAATCACTCCAAGATTAGGTACTGAAATCACTGGATTACAAATCTCTACTCTATCTCCAGCTGCAAAGGATGAACTTGCGTTGTTGTCTGCACAACGTGGTGTTGTCATCTTTAGAGATCAAGACTTTGCCGAGCTGGGTCCAAAGGGTGCTGTTGAATACCATAAGCATTTTGGTAAAGGTCATATCCATCCAACTTCGGGCTCTGTTGAAGGCTTCCCAGAAATTCATCTTGTTTACAGAAGACCACACGATCCAACAATGTCCAATTTCTTTGAGAAGAACCTGAACTCCAATTCGTACCATACCGATAACTCCTATGAGCTTAATCCGCTGTCTTACACAAGTTTAACGATGTTGGAATCCCCTCCATTTGGTGGTGATACCATCTTTGTGGATATGGAGGAAGCCTATAGAAGATTCTCTCCATTATTCCAAGAGAAACTTTCGGACCTTAAAGCTGTTCATTCAAGTGTTCAACAAGTGGCAGCATCAAGAAACTTTGGTGGTATTGCTAGAAGAGAAGGTGTTGAAACTGAACATCCAATCGTCAGAACTCATCCAGTAACAGGTAAGAAATCGATATATGTCAACCAACAGTTCACAAGACGTGTCAGTGGATTGAAAAGTGAAGAAAGTGACGGTATCTTGAAACTACTCTTCACTCATATCACTGAAAATGCTGATTTTTCAATGAGAGCACAATGGGAACCAAATACTGTTGTCTTCTGGGATAACCGTAAACTTGTGCATTCCGCCATCTCAGATTGGGATATCGAAGGTTCCCACAGACGTCATGCTTTCAGATTGGGTGCCAGAGGTGAGAGACCACAATGATCAAGTCAGATAGGAAAAAAAGTATATATGAAGCAGTTAATGAGTTTATGGATTTAGAAATCAATTGTATCTTTTTTTTGTGATTTGATTACACATGCGCTAAGAGGACATTTATCAACTTTCGCTTATCTACATGAGATCTATCATGAAGCACACAGCCACCGATTAATTGATATTACTCTATACGTACACTCTCAGCTCCAACGTTTACTCAACATTGCCTTCTCAAGACTATCCCAAAAATGGTTGAGCACCTGTGAATCTTTAAATCTTTTGTGCTTATCAACAGCGATTTTCTCCACGTTCCAGTCTTTCACCTGTTGAGGTACTGGTTCTCTATCATAATAGAAATAATAACCTTTCAGCTTAGTAAAAAGTTCACTTGGTGTACTCCATTTGTAGTTTTTGAACTGCCATGATTGACCAGTCGTAATAACGGCAACGACTCTATCCCAATACTCAGGTTTTGAGAATTTAGAGGTGTTGTTCACAATAAGAAAAGTCTGTTTGCCGAGTCTTGGAAAAATGTGTGTTATGTTCTTGACATCACCTTCTGTACTCAAAAACTGCTGGTCTGCTGGGTTTCTTGAATTAGGATCCACGAATTGAGAGTCCTCAAAGAAAGTTTTGATGTTTGACATCGTTATTAGAGCCGAAGCAGCTGGAGAAATGATGATGATTGGAGACGCTTTTTGTCTTTTAGCATTAGATGATTCACTGGAAGAAGCAGCTTTCCTCTTCAAAACTTTTACTATTTTGATCTCACACTCCTTTCCCACCGAACTGAAGTCAACAGATTTGAACCCTCTTAGCGAGGCATTATGATCGATTAGCGTGCGTTCTTTTGCAAGGATGGAGTCAAGGAAAGGATCATCAATGTTCTTTTTGTCGTCTTTCGAATCAGCAGTAGTAGTAGTCTCATTTTGGGATTGTGATTTGATGAAACTAGAACTGGAAGATTGTCCATTCAACCAGGAAATTAAATCTGTTCTCTGGAGGAAAGTCAACGTTTGGATGTTTTTAGATTGAGAATCTGTTACAAATTCGGCAGCACTGAGGTTCTGATTCACCCAGGAGTAAAAAATGGCTCTGAGTTGTACCGGTTTGTCATCAACGATGAAATCCGTCTCGGAACTGAGGTCTAGAACAGTGCCATTGGAAAGTTTGAGATGTGTAGCTTTGATGATATCTTCTGTTTCTTCTTGAGAGCCAATCAATAGCTGTTGTTTGCCTTTCTTCGAGATGTCTTTTTTCAATTCCACGAGAATTTCAGACATGGTTTAAAGTGTGATCGGTACCTTCGGTGAGTATAGAGAGGAAACAACGGCTGTGTTGTCTTTCTTGGAAAGGTTCGTTTTGATGTTTCTGCTTTTTCATCAAATTTAGGATTCCAACGATTTTCGCAGAGTTCGCGAACAGAGTGAACTCGCGCATCGAAATTTCCAAAGCTGTAGACAATTCTTCGATATTTTGAAATAGTCATTGTTGAGCTTATCGGGGTTCAGTGTTAGTTTGCGAAGTGAGATCATGTCATCACAGATAATACGGAGTCTCCGTGCTTCTATCAGAAATTTCCAGCACTTTTACTCTACGAAAACCTCGTCATCCGTTAGCAATTTATCGATTGCAACAAGACAACAGCTTTACATTATCGATCAAGTCACTCCAGGTTCAATCTTCTTTCTCCCTCATGGTACGAGGATATTTAACAAACTGATCTCATTTATAAAGGTTCAACAGAGGAAATATGGGTTTGAGGAAGTCATCACACCCTTGATCTATAAGAAACAACTATGGGAGAAGTCAGGTCATTGGGATAACTACAAAGATGACATGTTCCGTGTTGAAGGCAGTGACCTCGAAAAAGAAGAGTATGGTCTAAAACCAATGAACTGTCCTGGTCATTGTGTCATATTCGGCAGATTCGATAGATCTTATCAAGAACTTCCTGTGAGATTGTCAGATTTCAGCTCTTTACACAGAAATGAATCTAGTGGTGCATTGAGCGGACTGACGAGGGTCAGAAGATTTCACCAAGATGATGGTCATATATTTTGTACACAAGAGCAGATCAAACAAGAGATTGAAAATTCTTTGAAGATGGTCGATCAAGTCTACGATATTTTCAATATTCCTGAGTACAAGTTATTTTTGAGTACAAGACCTAAAGAATACATCGGTGGACTACAAGAATGGAACCACGCTGAGAATACACTGAAAGAGGTCTTGGAACAAACGGGAAAGAAATGGGAGATAAACGAAGGTGATGGAGCATTCTATGGCCCAAAGATTGATATAATTTTGAAAGATCATACGGGCAAAGAACATCAAGCCGCAACAGTACAACTTGATTTTCAACTGCCTCACAGGTTTGAACTAGAGTATAAAACAAATGAGAATGGCGTCACGAAGAGACCAATCATGATCCATAGAGCTGTCTTTGGGTCATTGGAGAGATTTTTGGCTATCTTGATTGACCATTATAAAGGAAATTGGCCCTTTTGGTTGAGTCCAAGACAGGCCTTGGTTCTTCCAGTCTCAGACAAACATGCGGAATACGCGAAAAAAGTTGCAAGAATCATCAACGACGAAGATCAAGATACGACACCTATTTTAAATGATCATAAATTTCATATAGATGTTGATTCCAGAAAAGAGACAGTTGGCACAAGAATAAAAGAGGGTATTAAAAAAGGATATACATACATCATTATGATTGGCGACAAAGAAGTCGAAACTGGTAAAGTGGCGATCAGAAAGGCATCTGAAAAGACTCCCGAGATAATTACAGCAGAGCAAGTTAGAACTCTGTTTATAGATTTGGAGAGTTCCTATAAATAGAATAAAAGCATAGACATGAGATGTGTACATAAGAGTGAAGTGTCATAATATTTCATATACCTGGGTTATAAGTAGAAGTTTTATTGTATTCTCAAATATGTGACAGGTCTCTACGGTGCTGAAAATGTGGAGACAGACAGTTTGAGAAAGGGAAAAGAGTGATCATATCAATTGATGTGTCCTAATATGGTTTCAGCGAGCTTTAAAGAAGTTTCATCCAATTTAGGTATCGGTCTTATCTTAAAGGACGTCTCAACTAAGGGATGATCATCGTTGAAACTAGTCCAAAGATCCGTTGGGAGATAGGGTGCATTGTTTACTGAGAATGACTTTCGGAACCTGAGATCTTCTTCCTGTAATAGTTTAACCTGAGCATTTGCATCTTCCAGAACTTTGATCATTTTGCTCTGAACAGAGCTTCTCCTGTTTATTTCGAGAACCAAAGAGTAGTATGATTTGGCAAATCTCTGATAGTGCTTTATTAGATCGGTTGACTCATCACACTTTTTGTTTACTTCGTCTATCCTGGTATGAAAAGCCCCTGTCTGTCTGGAAATTGAAGAAATTAGCGGACCCAGCTGCTGGTCAGCAAAGTCATTCAATAGCCCAGTCAGCTCGCTGAGGTTTCCCATAAACTCTCTCTTCGCCAGGAAGTCCTCAATCTTCCCGCATCGTACCACGATGTCACCAAGAACTTCTTCAATATCGTCCACCACAGCTGGAACCTCCTCAAAGTCCTTGGAAAGCACGGCAAACAGCTCGGTAGTCTCCTCTTCTGTGATTGGATCTGTGTGTTTCCCTTCGATGATGTCGAGTCCTTTTATGCACTGATCATAATGATTTGTAATGGATTCAATAAGCAAAGCCAGCTCCTCTTCTAATTGATTTGTTTCTTCAATTAGCACACCTATCCAATTGGCATTTGTGATTGTGGTGATATCCTTATCCAAAACTTTGAACCGCTCTCCAAAATCGTTCAATGTCTCCCGCATGGCTCTAAGATAGCCTTCAAAGTCTTTGATTAAATGTTTGAAGAACTCATCCATGTCATCAAATTCCTCTTTCAGATCTTGGAGTACTTCTTCTGACACAAATTGGAAAAGCGTGTACTGGTGCTGCTGATTGTTGAAAGCCTTGTCGACCTTGATACTCTTTAGCTCATCGAACTCTGTTTCCAACTCTTCTATTGTATTATTCAGGTAGTTGCTGACGATGTCAACACTCTGCACCATATCCTCCAGATTGAGCTCTATTGACTCGTAGATGGTCTCCAACAATTCAAGTTGCTGGTTGAGGGCATCCAACATGAAGTTTCCCCTGATCAGATCTTCATTGTTCCTTCTGATGTTCAATTTCACGAGGTTCAAGTTGCTATTTGCACTGGCACCTACACTTTGGGCCTTCTCCAGCTTCACCTTAGCATCGTCTGCCCATTTCCGCGCATTTTGCTCCATATTTGCAGAGCCGCTGAGGAGTGTGTTTTGGATTCGGAAGGCTTACTAGGAAATCAGAGGCGAGAAAAGGTGACATGAAAAATAAACAAATCTTCTATGATCATCAATAACGAAGAAACACAGCGGCGGCTATGTCAGAGAAAGCTCCAGTACGAAGAAGGCCCGCCGTGAAGCTGGCTTTCAACAAGGCTGCAGTTAAGCGAGCAGTTGAACAGCCCATTGACGGTGTCAATGGGAAGAGCACTAGAGATGGTGATGATGGAGATGATGGAAAACCGGCGTTCAAGCCAATAGGGTTCACTCCTGGCTCAGTAATGTTCACGAGGTCCACTGAGCAGCTCCAAGAAGGAGAAAGAGAAGAAGAAGAAGAGAAGGAAAAGAGAACAATGGAAGAGGAAAAGAACAAGACGCTAGGGCACAATCAGGCACTCATGCAAGCTCAAATCATAGAGGAGAACTCTGTGCGAGCCACCACTAACGCATTTAAAGGCAAGAAATATGGTATTGGTGCTGCCATTTTACAAAAGATGGGGTATATCAAAGGTCAGGGGCTTGGTGTGAATGGACAAGGTATCACTGCACCTATTGTACAAGACCTCAGAAAACCTGGTGTCGGTATTGGAGGAGGTGTCATAGAGGATGGAAGGAAGCAAAAAAAGATAAGTACAGGGGTCGAAGAACCTAGTAACGATGACTTTGATGATTCAAGTGATGAAGAGTATTATAGAGATGTACCAAAGAAAAGTCTATTTCAACTTATCAGTGAAATCGAAGCTAATGGTGTATTCCTGAGTGATAGAATCAAGAAGGTCAGCGACTCATCTTTAGATTCACAAAAACCATTCATTGAATTGAAAAAAGAGGGAAACAGTGATCTTGAAGAGTTGACACAAAGGCTGGATTCACTCAATAGAGACTTGAATAGCGCGGTGAATAACATGGGGGATCAAGAGCTAAAGTTGCTGGAGATACAGAGGAACATGAAAAATCTCGATCTCAAAATCGCAGCATATGAAGGATTGCTCATAAAACTTGACATCTTGAATGATATCGTAACTGGTAAACTAACAGCACTAGAAAAGCTCGAAAAGTTGATCGTGGAATTCCGAACATTTGAGGTCGAAAACTACAAAATTTTGCAAGAGTTTGATATCGATAAAACAGTTGCCTTAATCTTGAAGCCGGTTTTAGTTGAACTATTCAGTTCTTGGGATCCACTGGACATCACCAATACAATGTTTTTGGATACGTTGATAAAAGTGAAAGAAGGCATTCCTGAGCCTGCAGATATATTTGCCGAGCTGGGATATTTCCAAAGCCTTGTTTACTCATTGTGGTTACCTAAAGCAACGGAGGCATTGAAAGACTGGAGTGTTACACAACCAAACTTGGCAATTTCCATATTATTAGACTGGAATGAGGTCCTGGAAGATGAGCTTATTGAGTTTTTTACTGCAAGTGTTATTGTTCCCAAAATTATTGCTGCTATTGAAAATTGGGATACTACTGAAGCTGGCGAGAATCCACCATACGTTTGGATTTTTGAGTTTCTTCCTTTTGTCAAAGATGCCATGGACGGCATTTCAGAGACATTCCTAGAAAAATACAAGACGTGGGTTGAGGGGTGGGATTGTACAGGTAAGATCGATGGCCTAGGTTTGTTGAAAGAGATTGTCGGTGACCTTAGATTCAAATACTTTGTTGAACACACTTTGATCCCTAAGTTGGTCTCATATTTTTCAGATCTGGAGGTCAAGCTGGAGAAACAGAATTTTCCGTTTTCGACGTTATTCCAGTTCTATGATCTCATTGATACTGTCACATTTGGAAACTTGCTCAAACACAGCTTCTTCAATTCATGGAAGAGATCATTGTATTATTCACTCAAGGAAAGTCATGACTTTGCCAGGCTTTGCCAAAATATCAATGAATTTTACGACATGCTTGAACAATACTTCAGCAAGATCCCAGATATTAAAGAAGAGCTCAGCACTGGTCTTGATATGATTAACCAGCTGATCGACACAAATCATCTTGATAAACAACACAAGTCATTCAACAAAACAAAACTCTTAGAGATGATTCTTACCAGACCGAACACAATATCAGTTGAAACATCAGTGAAAGGAACACCATTACACAAGTTACAGATTACATACAAACAAGTCATTGAAGATTTCTGCACTCAAAATAATCTGTTCTTTCAATCATTGAAAAGCGACCTTTCCTCAGCCCATTTGCTGTTCAAGATAAGTAAAGAACCATCAGGGAAAACCGGACTGGTATCATATATTGACGAGGATGTTTTGTGGGTTAAAGAAGGCGAACGATTTGTACCTGTTGCATTGGAAAGCATTCTAGATAGACTATAATGATGATATTTAATGAACTTACTATATACTACATTCCATTATTTCGTAGATCCAATATAAACATTTTCTGTTAGTATGAATCAGTTTCTATGTACATGATGTATAAATACTGCAATTTTATCACTAAAAATGTCTTGTGCGAATCTATTTGGAGACAACCTCAGTTACTTTCTCAGTAACGGTCTCAACAACTGGTGGGAGGGAATCAGCGCTTGGAATTTGTGCAACAACATCTTCAACTTTTTCTTCGAGTGTGGATTTGACTTCTTCGACGGATGGAAGTGGGGTTTCTGATTCGACATCTTGTGTTGTAGTAGGTGCTGATTCTTCACCACCTTGAATGTGTTCATGTTCTTCATCTCTAATTTCTTCAGAATAGATCTCAGGATACTTTCTGAAACAAGTTTGCATGTTTTTAAACTTTTCAATACAGTCAAAACCTTTTGGTTCAGCTTCAGAGTAAACAAAACAGCTGAACGCCTCTTTGAACTCTTCACCACATGGGCCATGAGCCATACCTCCTAGACAAGGACAATCCCAGTTAATCTCACCTGTGTCAGGATTGTATGCAGATTGGTGTCCACCTTCTTGTGGTTCAGGAGCTTCCGTGTCAACGATCGTGGTCTCTTCAATAGTAGTAGTCTCTACTTGAACTTCTGCTGGTTTTGTGTCAACTTCGGACTTCTCAGTCTTCGTGTCTAGTGATAGTGGTTGTGTTACAGCATAAGAGGCAATACCAATGGTGATTAATGATGATGGCAAAATCCATTTGGAAAGTGGTGATTTTGATGCTGTGAAAGTGGTAGTGGTATTGAAAGATCTCTTAGAGGATCCAATGATCGCCCTAGAAGAGCGAAACAGGCTTTGTCTGAACATAATGTCGGTACTAGTGATTTATGAGTTCTTTAAGAATTTATTGCGATGACAAATTGATTGTTGTAGATTTTTCTCGAGTATAACTTTCGCAACTTTCGCGGGTTTGTAAAATGGCGAAGAAAAAAAAAAAAAAAAACACTGCAAAACTTCGCCAAAGAAATTGCTCACCACGGCATATAGGCGGTTAAATAACTTAGACCTAAGCTAATTTTACCGCAAAAACCAAACATATTGTGCTGGAGCTGATCAGCATTAATTCAAAACGTACAAAGAACTGGGAAAATAAGGTGAGCACAAATATGACCGTATTCAGATTGATGGCAAATACCTTTGATTGATAGGAAGTCCTCTTCGACCTAGTTGAGTAGATTACTTCTTTAGAAGAATAAGAATTTGGGATCAACGCCCTTAGGTTACGAAGCCCCGGTGAATTAAACTTGTAAAATCTATTTCCGAGTTCCGTTTGAACGGTGATGTAGATGGAGGTTTTGAAAAGCTTTAAAAGCTCTTAACGTCGTCGGTCCATGATGAACAAGCCTCCAATGACCTCTTTCAGTGAAGATCAGACAGCGGGTACTCTAACCAACAAACGTCGTACCATCAGAGCTTGTGATGTTTGTCGGTCCAGAAAGTTGAAATGTGATGGCAAGAAACCGTGTTCTCGTTGTGAGACCAGCAAGACTGCTTGTGAATACAAACACATAGAGAAACGGAAGAAATCAACAGATAAAGTATCGAAGACCACAACTTTGAACAGCCTAGAGTCAAGAATGGGCAAACTTGAAGGTTTACTAATGAATATTGCTAGAAAACTTGATCCGCAACTGATTAATAACCAAACACATGATGATTCCAACAACAAAGAAAATAGCCCTTCTACTCAAAGTGAAAGCGCATCATCTTCGGAAGACGATATAGTCGAGGAAGAGGAAGTAAGGACACAGCATACCAAGACACATGATACTACTGTTGTTCCAGGTTCCGGGAACAAATCGTTGAAAGAAGTCAATTCCAGATATTTTGGATCTCAAAGTTCATTGTCGGTCTTGAGTCCCAAAGGTATCCAATGGCTTTCCAAAAAAGCAGGAGATCCCAATCTCTTGGGGACATTTGTTTCTATTAACAGAAAATTTACATCTATCATGACCTCGTATGTTTCAAAGTGGACTGAAGCATTTGATTCTTCCAAACTAACTACATTTCCACCACGTGAATTCGTCGAGACTTTGGTTGAATCGTTCTTTGTTGATTTCGGTCCATCTTTCATTATAACGAGAGATGAAGTTGCTGAATTGTTGGATGCGTATTATTTGGATGCTGAAAGACCTAGCTGTGGACACAAACCTTTAATGACAACATCTGCACATTTAATATTATGCGCTATTGCTGCTCTCGGCTCACTATTAAAGATGGAAGACTCTAATTTTGAAACTGGTAATCCAGAACTTGAGCTACTTCGAGATTATCATGTCAAGTTTTTGGAAATGGCAATTTATTACTATCATAAAGTCTCCATTGTTTGTGAAGATATCAGAACCATCCAGGGAATCTCACTATTAGTGTTCTATACAGATTTCTCAGCAACACCACAAATGAGTTACATGTTGATTACCACTGCCGTTAGATTTGCACAGGAAATGGGTCTACATAGAGCTGAGACAAACTATGGATTGAGCCCGGCTCAGGCACGTAAAAGACTTCGAATATGGTACTTTATTTATGCTTTTGATCGTGAGAGTTGTCTTAGATCTGGTAAACCCCCATTGATCAATGATGTTGATGTGACGCACAAATGCCCCGAAGGTTATTTCAACGTAACTGCGGAGAAAATTGCAGATGAAGTGAAGATGATGATTTCAAACGATGAATTTGACATAAGTGATCCATCAACGAGAGAACTGCTGCAAAAATACATTCCATCTTCTAATGGGTATTCTGCGAGAATTCTGATTGTTGATTATATGGCTAGGTATGTCAACTTTACTTCAACAGTTTATTACAAGCTGTTCAGTGCCACTGTTTTAAACGACAAGACACCAGATCAAATAATGAAGATCATCACAAATTTGAACTTTGAGCTGGAGACTATAACGGATAAAATTCCGTTACGTTTAAGACCAGGAGCACCTCTAAGGAAAGAAATGTTGAAAATTCCGGAAAAAGATGATGTTGTTCTACTTCACTTGCAATACTATCTTGTTTCTATGTTGATCAATCGAATGGCTTTCAAGAGATCTTGGGTTACCGATAACTTGATCGCTATTAGCATTCATAATGAGGTCTCACCTAAGCAAAAAGAGTTGATGAATAGATGTCTTGATGCAGCAAGATCCATCATGAGACTTTTGAAACAGATCCAGGAGTTTAGACCGGTGTTCTATTATTTTGTTCATTTTTATTTTTTCTCTGCATTCTTCACATTGTTCACAGGTATAATTGATGATCCCAAATCTGAAAATGCGAAGAGTGATTTGTTGTTGCTGAAAGAACTTGCAGGCATCGTATTGGATAAGATGGCCAAGTATACAATGAGACATGATAATTTGTTGATGAACAATTCCACTGCATATTTTTTGAAAGTGTTTGTGAAATTGGGGCTCTCAGTTTACAACAGAAACAACACGGATAGGTTTGATATCGATGGTTTAGAGGATGAAATTTCTCATCATGACAAGATTATGACTTCCACGTTCTCCTCTCAACAAGAAGCTGATAATTTTAATGGCTTTGGACCTTCCCATTTCAAGACCACTAGAAACACTAGTAGAGCCTATGATCCAGTTCGTCAAAGTGCAGACAACATCGCACAGAATGGGAACCATGCCATTTCGTCAGATGCTACATCTCAAAACCAACATAGTCACAATAACTTTCTTGTACAAACTCATTCTATCCCATCTTCCAATACTGGATTTCCACCACCACATCAACAACATGAGACCTCAAATATCAGACCAGAGATCCCTGTTCAAAACGCAGACCCAACAGTAAGCACAAGACCTCAGGGCGGATTGGATCAGAATCTGGGGATATACGATCAGTTCGGTTCTACTCCAGGAGCCACTGATGTTGATTTTGATATGGACTCCAATGTATTCCAACAGTTGTTCTCCATGCCTAGCATTTTTTTGAACAATGCCGATTTGCAGAACTTGGATCAGTCGTTGGACTTCTAAAGACTCTAATCTGGGCCCTTTGAATTGAAAAGCAAATAGAGTACTTCAACCACTTGTAGCTCAGTTGTTTCACACCTTTTCTTTGCCAGTTTTGTGCTGCGGTTGCCGACATCCGATACCCGATCTAGGAACCATCATACGCACACCTTATTATTTAGCTTGCAAAAAACACGCTTATTCAGCAGCACTACTCTTCGTGATATGCCGGGGCTTGGTTTTTTCTTGGACATGATTTAAGCTTAAATTGGTATACTTACTGGGTGTTATGTGTTTCGTACTCTGTTCTGGACAAGAAAAAGATGTGGCAGTATAATCTATCCAAGTTGTCGCTCAGACATTTGTCTCTTGTGGGTAGCTCAGCTTGTGCAGTCCATGGAGACAGTACCAGTGAATTAGACGTAGATCAAGCGAACTAGCAGTTGGTCGTTAGACGTTCCTAGTTCTTGTTTTTGTTCTCAGCCGCAACAGAAATACCAACGACAACAGTATGAGGAGCAAAAAAAACCGTTTCAGAAGGGTTCAAATTGTCCTCTTCACCATTGGCTACACAGGGAGTTGATCTTCACGAGATTAACAACTCGCATTAACGAGGAGTACATGATACACGGCACCATGGGATCGGTGCACGAGATACATTTACGAGAAGTTTTATAAGTTCGCAGTGGGTAAATGGCTTCTGGGTGCGTTTCAATAGGAGATCAGGTCACTGACATTTGAACTCATCACCACTAGCTACCTCTGCCACCGGCCCACTGCGACAGAGCTTGTCTTGCACGAATCTTAGTACCTGATCAGTAAACATCACCATCAGACTCTTTACGACTTAGTATTACTGATTTTAATCCAGCTAGTTTGAGGTTCTGTCAGAGAACTGTTGTAGAGGCTGACCCTGATATTTAGCTAATTCGGTAAATATTTACTAAAATTAAATAAAATTTAGCGCACCAACATATATGGCCAATCATTGCCGCCGTATGATCAAACAATATCGTTGCCGGCCCCTAGACCCCTCGTTGATTAGTGAGCCCACATTCCCTGCTCACGCCCATCTCCCTCCCGCTAAAGGCTGTCAATATATGTGGCTGTCCTGTTTGGTCAGTTTTATCAGATCAATCACCAAGAGTAATGCAAAGTGTCTGTTCCTGGAGTCTTGACGCCGAGAGCTTGGCTTCAAGCCTGGTTGTACGACTTGTTGCTGCTCTTTCTTTCAAGATGTTGCTGTCATTGTTGTTCTCCTACGACTAACAGTTTGCCTCTTATACTGCCTAGCTGTTACTATCCAGGGCCCTCTCCCATTGCTCCCATAGCACATCTTTTGAGATGTGTACCTCATGTATGTTACTGTGAGCTTTGTTGTGCAATTTCACCAGAAGGATTTTATACCAGCCCATACTTTCTCATTGAAGGATGGTCAATCCTGCTGCATGATCGCGTGAAGCTGTTAGTTGTGAACGGTTGCCAAACACGAGACATACATTAATGTTGCATATACAGCAGGCTCTATAAAAGAGTTTGACGAATGGGAGAGGTGACATTGAACAGAATTAAAGGGTTCTGGACCGCTTCCCCGGGTGGATACTTGACAAGCTGCTTCAAGTTATAAAGAGATCTACATCTGCTGATATTTCCACCCATCTAGTTCGATTGGAGAAAGCATATAGCAAAGATGAGATTATTGCAGTCATTGGTTGTGTTCATCAGCTTCTTCGTAACATTTGTACATGCTTATGAGAAGCATCCTTCCAAAACCACGAAATACAAGACCCCTGGTAAAATGTCTTTGTTCTCGTGCTTTGACCTTGCAAGAAAATATAAATGGGGCCTTGACAAGAACATCACTTCTTACTACGGAAGAATCTGTGCTTATGACCCAACATTGACCTCAGTTCTTGTTTGTTCTGCCGAGAAATTGGGATCTATGGAAGGTAAAGATTACAAGACCGTTACCGACACTATTGTGGAATACTGCGGAGATTATGGTAATGTCAATGTCACGGTTGATGATCTCAACAAGAAATACGAGAATGCGACCAAGTACATTGTTGACTATGATTCAAGTAAGAACTACACTGGTGTTGTTCTTTATGCACCAATGAGATTCGATGCCGATGCCATTGATCTACAATACAGATACTATACCTACTTTTATTACAACTTTGACGATGCTTCGTTCCTTGCAGGTCTAATGAACATTTACTTCATCGCTGTATTTGTATTCTTTGGAGTCACATCATACATCAAGAGATTGGGATACCATAGAAGATTCAATAATAAACTGATAAATTGGTATAGAGCTAACATTTCCATTCCAACTTTATTTGCCAATGGCAAACACACAGAAAATTTCTCATTATTTGGTAAACTTATCACTACGTTGATCCCAACAAGAGTGGAAACAATAGTTGTGTTTCTATTTATATGTTTGAACGTTCTGCTTGCTACAATCCATTATGACACTTCATACACGGGGACATACTCAAAAGCTAGTTATCTTTACAGAGTAATTGCCGATAGAACTGGATTACTTTCATTCGGTTTGATTCCACTGTTGATCATTCTTGCTGGTAGAAACAACATCTTGACAACACTTACTGGAATACCTTATTCTAGTATGATCGTGTATCATAAATGGGTTGCTAGAATGATGTGGATTCATGCTTTGATCCATTCGATCTGTTGGACAGGGTATGCTGTCAACTACCATTATTTGAGCTACTATGTGGAGGATCCTTATTGGGTTTGGGGTATAGTCGCCACTATTATTGGTGGATTGATTATACTACAGGCTTTTCATCAATTCAGAAGTATGTCTTATGAATGGTTTCTTTTCATCCATATTGTTCTTGTGATTTTATTCATCGTCGGGTGTTGGTGGCATTGTTATGACCTTGGTTGGTTAGAATGGATTTATACCTCATGGGCCGTTTGGGGATTCGATAGAGTCACTAGAATAATAAGAATGTCTGTGTTTGGTGTTAAAAAAGCAGAAGTTGTTTACGTCGGTGATGATACTTTCAGAGTCGATGTTCCTCATAACAAATGGTTCGATCCATTCCCAGGTTCTTATGCTTTCCTTTACTTCATGACTCCAACTTTGTTCTTTCAATCACATCCATTCACTTTACTTCAGTCCAACCATAAAGAGAACCATATTTGTTTCTACATCAAGACCAAGGCAGGTTTGACAAAAAGGATCATGAAGAAGTTGGAATCAGCTCCAGATGGTAAACAGTACATTAATGTTTGTGTTGAAGGTCCATATGGTCATAAGGCCCCAACTGCTAAATACGACAAGGCATTGTTCTATGCTGGTGGTAATGGTGTTCCAGGTCCTTTTGCCCACGTCATGGACCTTTCCAAAAGGGAATCAAGTAAGAATCAAGTGATCAAATTCCTATGGACAGTGAGAAACATCGAGAGTTTGAGTTGGTTTAGTAAACAACTATTGATAATGGCGCAATCCACAGATGTTCAGATAGATATTTATATCACGGGTAAACCTGAACCTTCAACAACAATAGATGTTGAAGAAACAGTGTCAAACAAAAGTGAGAAGAAAGTTGAGTCAAGTTCAGAGGCCGCTTCAGGAATAGAAGAGATTACTGAGAAAAAAGTGCATTTCCAAGCTGAAGGTGAACAACTCGTGAAATTACTACAAGGCCGTGTCACGTTCCATTATCAAAGACCAAACATTGACCAGCTGATACAAGAAGAGTTCTCTGATGCTTCTGGTCCTTCTGTAAGCGTCATGAGTTGTGGTCCTCCGAAGTTAGTTGATCAGATAAGAAACTCAGTTGCTGGGCATCTACAGGAATCCAAAGGAAGAGTCGATCTGTTTGAAGAGTTGCAGGTTTGGTGATGAGAGTGATAAGAATATCCCAACGTATTTAAAGTTTCAGTTGTAAAAAGTTACTATATTCATATTTATAAATAGGATGTCTATACAATCTTTTATTGAATTTCTTCTAGAAGAATATATCAAAGATAACCGAAGATGGAGGTATATCGATGAAGTCTGGAACGTAAAATCTTCATCAAGGGGCTGAATAACCTTCAAGATGAGGGAAAAATTGTAGGCCCAAGTATATTCCGACAGGGCTTAATTGACTTATGGCTATTTTGACCAACAATTTCAAACTACCACACCTTGCTTAATCACATACCGTTACCAAACGTACAAATGGATGTTTTTAAAATCACCGGTAAATCCCAAGTTGAACCAATTCTAATTCCAATCAAGAATGTTGAGAGGGGTGCAAAGTGAGAAGAAAGAAGATTTGGACATTAATCTCAGGACAAACGATTGAAGAACTTATACAAGAAAAATGAAGCTGAAAGATTGATATAGATTCTTAGAAAACGTGCAAGATCCCAATATCAAAGACCAGATATAGATCATTTGATACTAGAAGAATGCACCGATAAATCTGATCCATCAGCTTGTATCGTAAATTGTGGCCATCGATCAGCTTAGAGACTCCGTTACTGGTCGTTCTACAGAAATCCAAAGGTGGAGTATTTTTAAGGATTGGAAGTATGGTGAACATGTAATAGAGATATGAATCATATAATCAATGGAATTTATTCATCGACTGATTTGTACTTTTCTAAAGCCGTAACAGCAACGTTATGATCCTCATGATCTTTCAAACCGGAGATCGTGATAATAGCGACCGGATAATCCGAGTTTGTGAGTTTGATAGGAAAAGCACCACCATATTGAGTATATTCGTTTGAATCCAAATTTGTAGCGGAGAACTCTCGACCTTTAACATTCAGTTCTTTTTGAAACCTAAGAGTTGAAGAGGAGAATCTTGTAGCTGTGTTTCTCTTCTTTCTGATCCAATGTTCATTATCAGGTTGTGCCGTACCAACCACAGCTCTGAAAAGAGTTATGCCAGAAGTAGTAGAAATGTCAATAACAGTTGATCTTCCCGCGTATAGCTCCTGGGCAATGTTGTAGGCGTGTTGTCCTATTTTATAAGCAACGGTGGCATTGAATTGTTCCAGTTGAAGTTCTTTTTCCTTTTCGAGTAGAAATGCAACCTCATCACTACCTGCTGAAACCATTTTCCCAGTAAACTTTTATAGGGTAGAAGTAACAAGACAAAGTACACGAAAGGTGTTGTTCTTTTAAATTTTTGCCCGTTAACTATATCCCGCGACCGGGGCTGGGAAAACTGTAAAATCTCAGATGGATATCGGAATTTCAAGAGTCCAGATTCCGATGACACAAAATCGAATCGCTACACAAAACCGGTTTCAAATATCGATTACTGGGTTATTGACATGATGAATTTTCCAAATACAGGATAACTAACTCCAAGTCGAACACAAGGTGAGCTTCACCATAACTATATTAGCTATCTTATTATACCTAGTGGTACTTGCTATCCATATCTACACCACATCAACCTCACCTGCATTTTGATTCGAGCAAAAAAAGAATGAACATCATAGAAGGTAGTACTGTTGTTGTCAATCCCCAAGACTTCAACGTTCAAACACACGGCGGTGCAGATACATTTCGTTCTTCCAGGTCCAGAATCACATCATTGTCCAGTTTACTCGGTACAGACCAAGCTGCTATTTTAAGTCATCGTTCCAAACGGGAGAAGTTGGGTATCAGTAAGTTAGCAAGAGCCTTTCAAAAACCGTTTGGATCGTGGAATGAGATGGCAAGTTCAAAAAATCTGAGAACAGGTGCAGAGACTGCTGCTGTTGACTCTTCAAAACTGGATACTCCATCATTGTTGCATACGACAAAGAGACATTTGAGGAAAAACGTCGAGATTGGTGATTCTGATAACGTTTGGAAGTCTTATTTCGAGCATAAGGCACAACCTGCAAAGAGCACTGAACCGTCACAACCACCAGCAACAAGGGAATCGCAAGAGTTTATCGTCACTGAAGAACGAGAGAATGCAGACAAGACTACTTCTCAAGACTTGTTAACAGGGTTCAAAAGACCAACTTCACAGGATTTCAAGAAACCTTTGGCACAGATCAATGAAAGTTTGACGAACATGTCAATCAGTGGAGATCCCCATATGAAACAAGTTTTACGTCATCCTGTAGGTAGAAGAGTTGTACAAATGAAGAACTTCCCACCCCAATTCGGTTTAAGATCTGTTATCTCTCAAATGTGTGGTGGTCCTTTGGAAAAAATCGTTCTTCAGTCACTTGAATCTGCCAAATCCAGATTCGAGTATGGGAACTATTCTTTGAAGTACGCGTTGGTCGAATTTTGGTTTCTGAAACCTCGTGATGCTGCTGAATTTATGAGGTTCACCTGCAGTGGGCTATTTTTAATCAACGGTTATCGTATCAAACCGGAATGGGCTCCTCCACATAGGTCTCACGTCAACGAGTGTGACCCTCACCACGACGAACCATTAGAAGGATTGGAAGAACAGATGAAGATGAACAGAGCACGTCGTGTACTTCTCTTGAAGAAGTCCATAGCTGGAAGACACAAGGCGGTGAACAGCAAGGAGTTCCCTTCACCACTGGATTTTTACTCAGATTTAGACATTGCAGACTTCAAAAAGGACTTTAGAAAGTTTGGAGAGTTCATCGAGATAACACCGGTTGTTTCCAAGAGACTTAGCGTTGCCATTCATTATTTCGCCACTGAATCGGCTATCCAAGCCAAAGCAGAGCTTGACAACCAAGAAACTGCATTGCACCACAAATATCGTCACTGGGTTGTTAGCTATGGGGAAGACCCTTCTGAGACACCTGTTTTGGTGGTTTGAATACACATTTGTTATGTTCTTTTTCTTTTTTTTTTTTTTTTTTCTTTCACCTCTGTGACCCAAGACTCTAGTTGTAGACTACTTTATATAATACATACAAATTTTGCTGAAAAATTTCTCGACATAGAATAAAACATCAAAAGGCTGAGATTGCGGTCCTGTAGTTTGATGAGTTTCATTTCTAAAAGGTTCTCCTCGACCCTTATTGCTGCTGTGAGGAACCAATCAAAGAAAGACTTCGAAGATGAACTACGGAAGAATCCAATCTTAACCAAACTATGGAATCTACCTCATCTAAAACCAACAAACTCAGACATAACCAACATAAATGCCCCATCAACGCTTCCAATCTCATTCAGACCCAAACCTGACGTTTTCAAGAGCGTTTCCGAGGAGTTTCCAGAGAAGAAAGGTGTGAGTTTACAACTAAAGCAGTATACGGCGTATACCAAATCGATCATAAATTTCTATAGAATCGGTATAACGAACGTCTGGAACAATAGAAAACTTGTGTCACAATTACGAAAAAGATATTACGTCGAAAGCACTGATTCTAAAGGTGTTGTCGTCAAGAGAAAGTTCAAAGATTCCAAAGATCTGATCAACGTTCTATCATCAGTACAAAGTCTAAACACCATTGAAAAAAACGCTTTGAAGCAAACTGGCAAACATGACGAAGATTCATTGACCTGGAACATTACGAGAAGGGAGTTTCAAACTGTGTTAAGAACAGAATCTGATTTCTTCAAGATCCCTATGTTTGCAGTGATACTGATGATCTTCATGGAGAGCACACCATTACTTTGTCTTTTGTTCCCTGAAGTGACCCCTTCTACTTGTATGTTTCCTTCATTGACAAACAAGATTAACAAGAGCTCAAGTGTTGCAATGCACAAGTTGAACGAGATCAGAACGCAAAGATACGGTACGGTGTTGCCGGTTCAAAGCGTTTGGAAATTACCAAATGATGAATTAGGATTGTTGATCACTGGGTTGAATTTGAAGTCAAGGTACTTACCGGTTGGACTGTATCCTCAATCATTGTTACGGTCCAGACTTGTGCAGAAATATCAAAAATTGAAAGTGGATAATCAGTTCTTGATTAATGGAGCAAGCAATGAGGAGAATTTTTGGAATTTGAGCAAGAATGAACTAATCAGATCGTGTATCGATCGCGGGCTAATCGATTTCGTCAAAGAGGACGTCACCAAGATTGGATTGCACGAGTTACAAATCAGATTGTTTTTCCATTTGGGACTGGTGGAGATTGACCATAGTTTACAAAACGTTGCCTTGTTCGGTTCAAATTTGTTGGAACAGAGTGGCGACGTTGATAAAGAAATAGCTCATGCAGTGCACCAATGGTGGATCAACAAGCACGAGTGAGGCCATATTAGCATAATTTGAGGGGATTTTATTGTATATAACTAGAAATCATCATAATCATCATCATCATCTATCCTTTTAATTGTAATTAATTCCGAATACAAAAATATCAAAAACAGAAATCAAATAGGCCTTCAAAGCGAGAGATAAGAAAAATGTCCCACAATTTAGTGTCTGAAGGCGAATCCTCTAGCGAAGAATCAACAGCCGCCATTTCTAAACAATCAACCACGATTTCATCATCACCATCTCCAGAAACAAACATCATCAAGAACGAATTGATCAAATCCAAAATCACACTAAATGCCTCTGTACTTCTCACTAGACTCCCTCCTGACGCCACAGACGCTCTAACTGAGCTCACACAGCCCACTAACACCAAGATCACCATCCGCTGTGTCCCAATTGCCTCGGCACCTGAACTCAACCCCAATGTTTTCAAAATCTCAGACCATCAACCTTTTGCCACGTTGATCAAGTTCATCATGAGAAAATTGAAGAAAAAGTTGATTGCGCAAGGTGAGAGGACACCGTCATTACATTGTTACATCGGTAATGCCTTCGTGCCTTCTCCCGATGAGATCATTGGTGATTTGTATCGTCATTTTGGAAACAATCAGGAATTGGTTATAAGTTATTCTACAATCGTTGCATTTGGCTGAGCATTAAAAAAAAAAGGATCTTTTTGTTTATTTGGAGTTACGTTGTTCTGTCCATTTCATACCGTACTTCAAAGGAATGTACAATGAGACGGTTGATAGGAAACTGATTCCAACACAAAATGTGAATGTACCACCAACAGTCATTGCCTTGTTCATCGAACTCAAAGCAGCGATAAAAACAGCACCTAGCACACAACGTGAAAAATTGATTGAGGAAGTTGCAGCTGATCCTGCATCTGGGTACAAGTCGACTAATAACGTTGTCATGACTCCCACAATTCCCATACAACCTAATGAAACCACCGTGGAACTAATAATCACTGAGGAGATGTGTGCGTGTAAACCAATACACCAGCCATATGTCAACGTTGCAGCTTCTGAGATCAATAACATTGGGATAGAGACTTGAAGTCTTGTGCTGACGATGTTCAACTTTGCATCCTTATCAATTAAGCCATTTTCTTTATCATTTTGAAATTTATTGAAGCGTCTTTTATAGTTCCAATCTAATACTCTACCAGTGCCTATTGATCCAAAGAGTCCACCAATACCACCTGCCAAATAACACAATCCAATCTTCATCACCGAATAATGATATGCTTTTGTCAACTGTGTAGTCATCGTAGTTAAAGTTATTGTCCAAAGGACAAAATGCATTCCTTGGTTGAATAGACATATGAACATTTCAGGTTTTGCCAAGATCTTGAAAGGTGCCAAAAAATCAGTTTGTTTCCTCGTTGTACTTAACGTTCCCAAATCAGGTTGATTCAATCTCCATTTTTTTTTAAAATATGGAACGTATAGAATCGGTGATCTATTCAACCAAATTTTTGGTCGTATCGAATGATTTCCAACGAGTCTTCTATTCGTTTCAGGTATGAAGAGAAATGCCAAAACGAAACACACAAGACCTCCAATTGCAAGAAACCAAAAGATTGCACGCCATGTTCCAAATCCTGAAATTAAAGCAGCTCCAATTAAAGATCCAATACCTTGACCCATCAAAGTTAAACCTGCTCCCATTCCTATAAAACCACCTCTCTCAAACCTCTGTGTGAAATCTCCAATAAATCCACTTTGAATCGAAACAGTAGGTGCAACGAATGAACTTTGAATCACTCTCAATCCTAAGATCAATCCAAAATTATTAGACAATGCCAATCCAACGTCTGCCCCAATGAATCCTAAGAGACAGATCAAAAACAAAGGTCTTCTACCGAATGAATCAGCAAGACTCGAGAACAATGTAGGTGCCACACCTTGGAATATTAAATACATCACAACGGACACATTAACGAGTTCTTCACTGACATCAAAATATTTTTCTAATACTTGTAGAGCTGGGTAGTAAATGGGAGTTGAAACTGAACTCCAAAACGAACAAGCACAACCTAAAAGCACAAGTATCAGTTTCTCACCTTGTGAAAACACTGTGAATGGTGGGTCATCAGATACCAGATTACCATCACCATCGTTATCCTCCTCTTCAACGTTCATTGCTTTGTCTTGTTTATCTTTCTCAACATTCAACTCTAAATCTCGAGATAGAGACTCTTGGCGTTTTAAAACTTGTTCATTAAACGCCATATTTCGACGGGAATTTTTTGGCTCATTTTTATATGAGATGCTCTCAAACAAAGCAATCAATCTCTATTAAATAATTTATCAGTTTCCTCTTGTGATCTATGAAATAACTCTTGTAGTTGTATCGGTTTTAATGCACGATCTGACCAATTGGGGAATTATCGCCGGGCTCTCGACGGGCAATATGGACCCGGAAATTTACCGATGCGTGATGACATTTACGCTGGAACTCAACACCAGTATCTTCTTATTCAATCAGAGAGGGAAAATAATAAGTTAAAAAGAAAAAAGAATTACAAATTTTCGAAACACATTACATTAGCTTTATTAGTTTTATTTGTGCAATCGTAACTATTCATTAAAGACATATGCCTCGGGATTTCTCTCATATCATCATGATCAAGAATTATGTCTATCCTTATATTTGTAACTCTCCATGTGTGCAACTTCAGCATCAACCATTGTATGAGCATGACCAGATGCATTGAAAACTTTTCCATTTGAATCTTCAGTACAAAAATTAACAGAACGAAACCATTCATCGTTGAAAAGATCCCTCATCGTTGCACGATTATCAGGATTTGATCTCAACATTTTGGAGATTATCGGTCTAGCAGCATGGGGCAAGAGTCTCATCAATCTATATGGACCATGAACTGTATGGTTATCATCTCTTGGTCTGTTTTCTAATCTCTTTATGGTTTCTGATAATGATGATGACTCGTTCTTTCCTGGCTTGTTTTCTTTTCCACTATTTTCAAGTGGCTTTTTGATCTCATTTGATGGTACTGATGGTGATACTGGATCTTCAATTTTGCTGTTCTCCAACATTTCAGTTACTTTCTCAACTATGACTGGCTCATTTGAACCTTGCAATTTCCCATCTTCCGATTCTCTTCTGATTTTTTCCTGTCTTCTTTTGATCTGTAAATCTCTGTGAATTCTAGCAGCTTGTGCATAATCATGAGGACGATCATCAGGTAAACAAAACAATTTGAATGATTTATCAACTGGTGTTGCAGCTTTCCAAGGAAACCTCTTTATCGTCATACAACAGTAAATGATAGCTAATGACCAAATATCCACTGGCTGTGGATCATATTTTCCTGGGAAATGAACTTCTGGTGCCATGTATGGGTCAGAACCAACAACACCATGAGCTTTAACTATATGATTTTCATGTGGGAACTGAAAAACAAAAGCAGAACCAAAGTCAATTAATTTTAAAATACCATCTTTAGTAACGACACAATTATCGAGTTTCAAATCACGGTGTGCCATTCCCATAGAATGCAAATATCTAACTCCTTCACACATCTGTCTAAAACAACAGTTAATTTCACCTCTGTTCATCTTCCCACTCATTACAACAGCAAAAAAATCGATGGGACAGTACTCCATAACCTCGAAATAATGGTCACCAAAATGAGCAATATCCAACGTCTTGATGATGTTTGGATGGTGTAACGTTGAACCAATGCTGAATTCAGATGTACACTTTTTCACGTAAGTCTTCATCTCTTCATTAGGTCTTCTTGCTCTAAACTCTTTGACAGCAAAAGTGACACCATCAGATGGTCTTGTTAGTAAACGAACTGAACCACCTGCACCTGAACCCAAGACTTTACCCATCTTACCGTATTTTCTCGCGAGTGCACCATCTTGATGGAAAGGATCGTGGTCTTTTGATGTGAGTGTTGCTGATGATGCAGTGGTTTTCAGTGATGATTGTGAAGATGATGCTATTTTGAAGTTTGGAGTCTTGAAGAACCTTTTCAACTCAAGCATAGAGTGGCCATGATCTTCTTTTTCCTTCCTTTTGGAACCTTCAAGGTCACTCGGCGTATGTGGATGATTATGATGTTCTAGATCTGACATTTCTGTATGGGCTGAATCACCAGAGCCCGATGAGTTGGCTCTTGATTGCTGCTGATGCTGCTGCTTCTGTTGTTGTATGAGCGTCTCTTCATCTGATTCTTGTTTCATGGTTTGGCCTCCCTGATTCAGGTTGGGATCTCTTTTGAGAGTGATGCCTAAAAAGGACCTCTGTTTGTTGTGATGGGTGTATTTGTGTACGAGAGTTGGCATTAATGGAATTGGATGAGATTGTTCTGAATCAATACAAGAACAAATTCACAAAACCAAAACCAAAACCAAAACCAAAATATCAGCCATTCTCTGTGTATTTATTCACACTGCACAGAAATTTTTAACCTTTCTAGAAATAAGTTTACAAAAATTTAATGATGGAATAGCTTTGCCATGGAAAGCTGCCTTTTATTTTTTTTTTCTGTTTTTCGCTCACTTGCGCGCGTTAGGAGTTAGCAACCCACAAGACAGGAGACAGCTGGTAGGGGCCACTAGGTGGGGCCCTTTCGCGGAAAGCTAGGCAAGACCCAGGCAAAAATCCTGCCCGCCTCAAGGGAAAGAGGAGGGGCTGAAACTAAAAAAAAATCATGCCGCCTTATCCGTCAAACCAAATCTCACTCAGGGTAGATTTGTTTTTTGCTACTACCCTGAATTTTAAATTTATATTTGATATCGTCTTCCACTAACGACTACAGCTGTAAACGCGGTGAAAACTGTGGCTATGAGTTCTATGAGTTTCGTACCAAGAATTACTCATATACCACACATGTTGAAAACCAATTGCAGCCTTGGAAGAACACCCAATTCTCTTATTTCTTAACTTCCCCAAGCTTGTGTGTTTTTTTTTTTTTTTTTTTTTTTTCCCTGGCGCGATTGTGAATCATCGTCGCGAGAAGAAAAAAAAAAAGCGGCGGCCGGAATCCTGTTTCCGCGGGGTTGTAGCTAGCGTAAGCTAGCGTAGCTTCACACCGGACCAGAACTTCCGTTTATTTTTTTTGCTGTCAAAACTTTTATTACTGGTGGAGTTTGATAACTCTTTTTGTTCGTGTTGATAATTGCCGAATCGCTCCGGTAGAGCTCTTTTTTTTCAGTGATTATCACGGATCATGGACCTCCAACGTTGTCAGTCATGACGATCAGAAGCAAGATTCTATGTTATCGGCCCCGTATATGATATTTGGTTCAGCCTTACCATAAGTCACCACCACCACAAGCTACACCACAAAGATAGATTGCCCAGGGCTCCGTTCGGTTATGGAGTGTCTACTCCAATGGTTCAATATATAGGACATCTGACGTTCCTCACTATTCCAGGTATCAGAAAGTCCTAGTGTTTTAATGTCCATTAACAAGAAAAATTACTGAGATGTAGCTAGTTCATTAGACTAACTATTGCTTGGTGTAAAATCTGGAAGCTTGCCAAAGCTTGGTTCAGTTCAAAGTGTCAGCATGATATCGTTTTTATTTCTGCTCTATCGCTCATGAGCTCACAAAGACTTTGAGGCCTCAATCGTCTTAATCTTTATCACTTAATGATCAATTGAAGAATCGACTATCACAGTAGCCAGTCTGTCACGAACCGTGGAGTTTTATAGCTATGTGAATGAAGCTTTACTCGAATATCTGTACAAGCTCAATATAACCTATGAATTATAGATCTCAGTATGTGCAATCGACATGGTCAATATTCTCGATATTTGTCGATACAGTTTTTTGACACAAAAGTGGATGTAAAAATAAAAAAGAAAACTTCGACCAATAAAACAAGTACACTTTGTAGGACAAGGTAAATAGTTCTTTATAACCCTATATCAACTCAACCAAATTAATCAACTGATATAAACATAGCGACGTACAGCTCGTATGAAGTTCAGATTCTTGTCATCGACAACTTTTCAATAATGAACTTCAAAAATACCTCAATACCAATGGCCTAATTTGAGCTTTTGTAATTTTTTTCCAAAAAGTTAAAATTCAAATTTGAGCTTTTTCTGTAGTTTATCAATAAAGGTAGAGACAAACAAAACTATCAACTATACTAGCTTAGTTAAATGTCCAGACTAACATTGGAAAGAATAATTACATGTACTGTTTTTGCATGTAATGTTTGTGTCAAAAAAGATCGTGATCCTCGGATTTTACTCCATTGGTAAATGGTAAGGATTTCGATGCCCTCGGAATAGGACCACTCACTTATTATGAACTAACTTAACTGATCAAAGTCCAATCAATCAATCAACTATAAAAAAACCCGTTGATTAAGACCAGAGTAATGACCACAAGACAAGTTGTTTATTTGAAACTTCCAGTTGAGAGAAACGGATTTGTTGATCCACCAAGCGTAAGTAGCACACATACACACATCATTTGTCGTACTTCAACATTTATATTAACAGTTTGAATGATGCCATAGATAAATTGGAGTGAATCAAAAGAACAAAAACTATGGAACATAATATCGAAATCTAAACGTACAGAGGTTGATTGGGGATCGTTGTAAGTGGAAGTTTCATTTTTATTCTTGACTATCAAAGACTAACACTAAAAGCATAGATCCGAACAGTTTGGTGTTCCTGTGACATTCCTACAACAACAGGCATTTTGGTTATACGAACAAGAACTCGAACAATTGAAGAACAGGATACAGAAAGGAGCTCTGTCATCAGATACGATAACCGAAGAAAGAGATGGAACACCACATTTGAGAGATACAATTGGTACTGAAACGCTGAAAAATCAAGGATTCACTGAAAGAAGAGATTCCAAACCACGTCCATTCAAAGAGTTGAAGTTTGATGACCATGTGAGGAATATTGGTCCTTCTACTACGATAGATAGTGATCATATTGATAATGATGTTGATGCTCAAGATGACAAGTCATCCGAATCAGGTTCAGATCTCAGTGATTCATCGAATAGTGAATTGGATAAAGGATCAATGCTACTTCAAAGATCAAGAATACTTTCGAAAATGGCTCCAAAATTTAAAGATTTGGATGATGCTGATGATAATGAGGTTCAAATACGAAGAGAAACTTTCAAACAGATTGAGGAAGGAAGAGAAGGATCTAATTTGAAATCTAACTCTGATTTTAACTCTAATTCCAATTCCAACTCCAACTATTCAAATGCAAGTATATCAAAATCTGCATTAGAAGAGGCATTATTAAATGGTTCAAATTTTTGAGAGGTTTTTTTCCTATTTTTTTTTCTTTGCACAGTATTCACTTTATTCGACTTTCAGAAAAACATCTGTCACACCCACATTCAAAGAACCAATTTTCAGCCATTGTCCTTCTTCTGAAATCAATAGGTTCATCCAAAATATGTGAATAATCAATGCACAACTGTTGCCCTTTAACGACATCACATATCGTTTCAAAACACATTTTGTTATCGGATCTCAATTTTCGAACATTAGGAGCACATGAATGATTGAAGAAAGATGCTTCAGGGAATAACATGTATCCCAGGAATTCTTTATCCTCATTGGAATGTTTTTTTTCCATCTGTTGCCATATACCAAAAGAATTACCTGCTTCAACTCCAAGAATATGTCTGAATGTTTCCACAGTGAGAAATTGTTGTAAACTATCTGGAAGTGAAAGTTTAAGAAATTTGTAAATGGTTATATGTGATTGTAATAGTCCTGGAAACCTTTGTAATTTTGGTAACTCATTTGACTGTAGTTCATTATATAAAAAGAATGATGGATGTTGTTTTTTGATGTTGAACAATGCAGTGGTGAGGAATCTAGCACTTGTGTATTCCTCGTTGTTGATACGTGGTAGTCGGTTAATTGCTTTTGATTTCTTCAAATTGCGGATCTTGTCTTCCCAAATTTTCATATCTTCCCATTGCTTATTTATGAGTTCAGCACTTCCACAAAGTTCATATTCTTTCTCTTCGTTTAAATTATGTTTTTTTTGCTTCAAAGTGAAGTTATCCAACAAGGTTTCAAAACACATCGTAATCTCATCATCTTGATCATCTGAGACCCAATCTTCAACACAACTTTCAGAACAAAACCATAATCCAGCTCCCTTGAAAATTTTCTTTGTACATCTCTTGGGTCTAGGAACCTTCAACTTCCAAATCGTGCCGTACTCGTACTTGAAACAAGTTGCACAAACTTCTTTTCTGAACTCATAAATAATCGTAGAACAGAATGCACTCTGTGTGTTTAGGATCTTTGTACCTTTAGCTAAATCCTTATTAGCGAAACATGCTCTTCCGTATTGTGTCTCGAGAACGTCAAAGTTTGTCGAGAGTGAAATAGAAGTGGGAAGGCCAGTTTGAAGTGCCATTTTTCTTCAATTTGTGGGCTTTTCAGTGATAGGCGATGAGATCGTGATCTTTTATTGATTGGGAAAATTTTACGATATCATTTTATTACGATATCTTCTAAAACAGCATGGCCATAGCTCGTGGCCAAGAGCCACGTGTTCAGCACACTTTGGCACATAATGTGGTGAATGCCGAAGCAGTTATTGTTTACCGGAAGAGCACAAGAACTACAGGCAACCAAGGACAACAAAAACCCCTTCACCCTTAACAGACCAATGTCGATCTTTTCCCTCTATCGATATCAGTAGCGATCGGCCGAAAAAAAAAAAAAAAAAAAAAAAAAAACACACACACAGAAGGATGACTAAGCCGGGCCGGTTTTGATAAAGATCAACAACAATCTCTTAAAAGAACACCCCTTTCATAGTGCGGTTGTTGTCCAGTATTGCAACGCCACATCAACGCAACATGTCCAAGCGTGCGATTCAATTGATCTCGCCAGTCGCGTATAGAGCCCTCGCTGGCTCTTCCAAATCGCATGGTCGTGTAATTCCAATTGATGCCTCGTGGTATATGCCGAACAATCCTCGAGACGCTTTGAAAGAGTTCAGAGAGAGCAGACTGTCCAATTCGAGATTTTTCGACGTTGATGGCGTTAAGGACTCAAAATCGCAGTATCCACATATGCTTCCTTCGTTGGACGAGTGGAACACCGAGATCAAAAAGTTGGGCATAACAAAGAGTGATAAATTAGTCGTTTATGATCGTGTTGGCAATTTCTCATCTCCAAGAGTCGCTTGGTCTTTCCAAACATTTGGCCATGACTCAGTTTACTTGCTGGATAACTTCCCACTGTATCAAAGCTACGAATACCCATTGGAGCGCTCCACAGATAAACTAGATGCTCTTGAACCATCATCAACATACGAGGCAACGGAAATTGATTCCAACGCCGTGCTATCGTTTGAGCAGTTTGTTGACATCGTCTCACACAAGAACAAGAGAGAGGACTACACCATCCTGGATGCCAGATCATACGGAAGATTCTCAGGTCAAGATCCAGAACCAAGACCTGGTCTTTCAAGCGGTCATGCCCCAGGAGCACAAAACCTCCCATTCACCAAAGTTCTGACAAACAAAAGCACTTTTGCGTCCATTGATCAACTCCGAGAGATCTTCAAGACTGTAGGCTTGCAAGATCCACAACAGAAAGTGATCGTTATGTGTGGTACCGGTGTCACTGCCTGTATCTTGAAAGCTGCGTTGGACACAATTGGACTGAACAAAGGAGGAATTCAAGTTTACGATGGAAGTTGGACCGAATATGCACAGAGGGTTGGTCCCGAACTAATTGTGAAAGACGTTTAAAGACGCTTTCTCTCTGTTAATAGTCTCCAAAGAAGCCAAAATATACATTTCTTTATAATTTCGACTGTTTTTGTAGTGATAAATAAAACCCATAAAAAATAAACAAAAAGAACAATAACATCATCTAAACAGCAACGTCAACGAAAAAGAAAATGTCATTTCCCGGTCTAGGTAGCGAGATCTCAGTAAGTAGTGTTCATAATCGTGTGAACCACTAATGCGTACAGCACTAACATTTTTTCAATACAGGAACAACAGGAGAAACAGTCAATTGAAATAACACCAGAATCAGAATGGAGATTTGAAGTTGGATTCGATACGACAATCACTGTTAAAATCACCGAAGGAATCGCAGAGATATTTGGAACCGAACTTTCAAATGACGTTGAGTATCATTTCTCAGGAACAAAGTCATCGATTTATTCTCATGAAGGTGCTCATTTAGAGTACACTGGCAAAGTTGGATCAGAATATGTTTCTGAAGAGACCGAGATGAGAGCTTATATCAATCTACATCTAGCATTGGAACAGTACAGAGTAACTCGTTCAAAAGGTCCCAATGTGTTGATTCTGGGTGCAAAAGACACGGGAAAGACAACAGTGACAAAGATACTCGCTGGTTATGCTAATAGAGTTGGTCATTCACCAATAGTGGTGAACCTGAATCCAGTTGATGGGGCATTTTCTATCCCAGGTGCTTTAAGTGCGGCTCCTATCTCTGATACCTTGGATGTAGAGAACGGTTGGGGAGAGAGTTACACGACGGGGACAACAGCTTTGCATCCAAAACAACCAATTGTGAGATACTACGGATATGATTCCATTGAGGAGAATTTGAGGTTCTACAAGCATAACGTTTCGAGATTAGGTGTTACGGTGTTGAGTAGGCTTGCTGAGGATTCGAAGGTGTCCAAGAGTGGGATAATCGTGGATACACCGGCATTGAAGATCACCGATACCGAGTTAATTCAAGATATAGTTTCTGATTTTGAAATTGATATTCTTGTTGTGATTGGTAGTGAGAGATTGTTCATTGATCTGAAGAAGAAATTTAAAGAGAAGATTGTTGTTGTTAAAATTCCTAAATCTGAAGGATGTGTTGAAAGAGATGATGCGTTTAAGAGGAAATCACAACAAAAGGAAATCAGAGAATATTTTTATGGAACTGAAAAATCAGTATTGACTCCATATTCTGTCAATGTTGACTTTTCAGTAGTTAAAGTCTTTGCACCATATCTTGAAAATGCTGATTTGGTCTCATCAATGTTCCCGATTGATGATGATGAAGATGAGAAAGATTCCAAGAAGTTTCAAATAAAATTATTAGAACCAGTTGACGTATCTGCTGCAACGTTGTCACATTCAGTCATAGCAATCACACAAGCCGATAAAAAGGAAGATGAGGATATAGTTCTACGAAGTGGTATTCTTGGATTCGGTGTTGTTACTGATGTCGATGATACAAAATCGAAAATTAGAATTTTAATCCCAGTTCCAGGAAGATTACCTGATAAAGCGATGATTTTGGGATCTTTCCGTTACATGGAATAAATAGTAATGTACATAATAAAGACTAGTTGTTCCCATCTAATGTAGACAAATCACACAGTGGAACTATCGAAGGTCTTCCATGCGCACATTGGAAAGGCAATCGACATTTCGCCAATTCTTTAATCAACAACACACACTCTTCATGAGTTAAGCTCTTACCAAACATGATTGCACTTCGACATGCTTTACTATTTATCAAATCCAAGATGATTGTTGGAACGGCATGAAGACCCAGAAACCAATCATTTGGAAGAATCTTTAACTTGATGCTATTTTTGAGATCAAAGGCATATTGCAAAAGACAACGCTTCATGAATGTAGAATCTCCATCAATTTTAGAGTGGAGTATTTCAGGAAGGTGTGTAATTGTTATTCTCGTGAATCCATCCATTTTGTATATGATCCCCCACGTCAGAAACTGTGCAGAGTACTCTTTGAAAAGATCATGCTCGTGATGGGTGACTTCAAATTCAAATGACTTTTCGCCTAAATCAACAGCGATACGATGATGTGAGTTTTTGACACAATCAATGAACCCTTCAAGTACGGTTTCAACTCTCACTCGTTCATCTGAGGCATGTTGATCCATTAGGTATAACATATCGTTTCCTCCTTTGATTAAGATGAATTTCTCATCCACTTGTGAAATGACTTGGCAATCAATTAAAAGATCTTTATGAACGGATTTGTCAATAGATATGATTGATTCTTCAACATGGCATTCATGACTAACGGGTTGAGAGCTTCTGATAATTTTCCTTTTGGGCCTTTTGACAATCTTGGAAACAAAATCTCTATCAATATCTCTTGATTTTGAAGTTTGAGATGCAGATGTCATTCCTTTCAATTCATTATCTCTGATTTTGCCAACACGTATACCTGAATTCAAAAGAAGTTTCCCCGAAATATCTTTGGGTTTCAATAGTGTTATATCTTCTGAGTTCTCCTTTAATGCAATTCTTTCTTTCCTTACGGAATAATGATTGATTTTGAGGAATGATTTCATCAATCTCAAAATCAATGGAGACAAAACGTTCAGATGTTTGGATCCCTCAACCGTCTTTGAAGGGTTTTGAACAGCGTCAGACAATGACTGTGGGCCCGTGATCTTGATGATGAATAAAGGATATTTGGAATGAGGATTACCAACACTTGAAATGGCTTTGATGGGACTTTTACCTTTTTTTGGTGATAAGTCAGATTTTTCTATGGAAGAAACAAGCACCTCATTTTGTTCTCCAAAGCCTCCATCGATAAAGACTTTATTGATACTTTTCATAAGCTCAGGTTGATTCAAAACCCTTAAGTTGTAGAAGATATATTGATATGACTTTGATTGCACGGGCAGATTCCCAACTATGCAACTGACGTGATAATCATAATATGAAGACTCGAGGTATCTGAAATTATGCTTCAAATTCACTCCATATACAGCAGTCAATAAAGAGATCATCACTTTGTCAGGTTTCTGATTCGCTTGAGCTCCAATCACTTTGCAAATCAATTGATTTCCTGATCCAGACTTTCTGTGACACTGAAGTGATAGTTGTGGGTGTGATATACAAAGATGGAAAATGACGGACCTTACATCATCCAACGACTTCGATTCACTGATCTTCTGTAGTTGTAATTCACGAACTGGGACACGTTGAAACATCTTTGACACAACAACACACGTACCTGACTTCCCTTTGATTTTTTCAAACCATTCAGGGTCTTCATCAACAATGGAAACTTTCTTTGAAGTCTCGCCATGCTCTAAAACAGTGAGAAAGGTTCCGTTGTAACTCTCACATTTGGACATCACGGCCAACCGGGAGATCGAGGCAATGGAATGAAGAGCTTCACCTCTGAACCCGAATGTCTTTATCTTTCTCAATTCGTTCAAACTTCGAAGCTTCGAAGTGTAGTACGCCTCACCAATCCTTTCAAGTTCCTTTGGACTCATTCCGATTCCGTCATCTTGCACAGTGAAACCTAGCCGCTGGAAGTCTATGGTGATTTGAATTGAGTTTGCCCCAGCATCAGCGCTATTTTGGATAACTTCTCTCAAGGCGTCTGTGAAGTTTGAAATTGTGACCTGTGACTTCAAAACTCTCGAAACTTTAGGATCAAGTAGTTGGATGGTGGACATGAGTAGTTGAATTCATTTGGCGCTGGGTTTTTAGAAACGCTTATAAAGTTGCGCTTTGTTTTGCGATCTTTTGTTTACTTTTCTTTGACACATAGGGTAATATTATAGTCACGTGAGGTTTAGAAGGGTAATAGAACAACTTTACATCAATTAAAATTTTCAACATATTTGCTGCCCTCACCAAACTTACAAGAAACAACCGAACATCGTAAACAATAGACGCTAGAAAAATCAAAACAGGCACGTGATTTTAAGTCACGTGCTTGAAACTTTTCCAAACAATTTTCCTAAAAACGAAAAATAAAGTGTGTTTGTCTAAATCTTAACATAGCTTTTGAAGTATCACACAGAATATAATACAAAATGGGTAAATCGTACGTGAAATGAAAGGTTGGAGACGAGAAAGATCATACGTGAATGATGTGAATTCATAGACAGCATAGAGCCTTTTTCATATGGCAATAACGCCCAAACGAGATAACATAACATCTACATTTCAAGCATCAAAGCCAATCCAAACGACTCATTCCTCGGAGCAGCAGAGCTCTATATTACTAGAAAAGAATTATAAGTAGCGTTTGTCACTATTCATACCTAATTGCATTACTACAAGATCTCAATGAGGACAGGAACTCCGAAGTTAGCCCTCCTCTAGATTTTTCACCCAAATATAGAACGAGCTCAACATATCATCAACCACATCGCAGAATAAACACAACACTTTACCGAGATCTTTCATTCAGTCCACACATATTATTCAAGTCAGGCAGATTACTAACAAATTCCCAACAGTCGTGGTTACAGATCAGGTACTCGTTACGCTTTCCAACGTGACTTCAAAAAACATGGTGCCATTGCCTTGTCCACCTACTTGAAAATCTACAAAGTTGGTGACATCGTTGATATCAAAGCCAACGGTTCTATCCAAAAAGGTATGCCACACAAATATTACCACGGTAAGACCGGTATTGTCTACAACGTTACCAAATCTTCCGTTGGTGTTATTGTCAACAAGATTGTTGGTCACCGTTACATCGAGAAAAGAGTCAACTTGAGAGTTGAACACGTCAAACACTCCAAATGTCGTCAAGAATTTTTGGACCGTGTCAAATCTAACGCTGCTAAACGTACTGAAGCTAAAGCTAACGGTACTTCCGTTTCCTTGAAGAGACAACCAGCTAAACCAAGAGAAGCCACCGTTGTCACCACCACCGGTAACGTCCCACACACTTTGGCCCCAGTTGCTTACGAAACTTTCATTTAAGCGTATAATATCTATTTTATGTTTTGTGTACAATTTAAAAAAAGTCTACATGTAATAGAACGGTTCGGGTTAATTTAGAGAGATGGTTTTCTACGTAATAATCCGTTCTTTAGCAGAAAGCTACAATTCATAATATTTTGCATGAAATTCGTGAGTATTTAAAAGCTATTGATTGCAAGTTTTTCGTGAACGTGCGCAAGTGATGCTGTTGCATGGTCAATAATCTCTTGATGTTGAATCTGAGAACCAGCTTCGAGTTCTAATTGTAAACATTCTTCTATTCCTTCAAAGTCAGATACTTTCTTGAAGCCATCAATAGCAATTTCTAAAGTTTCGACAACCTTTGTGAGGAGCTGAGGAATAGATTCACCAGTTTTTGGTATGCGGGGTATAATCACTTGAGCAAGAAGTTTGTGAAATTTGCAGATGATGGACAGATTAGCAGATTGTTTGGCCTTTGGTAGATATTCCGAGATCAAGATCTCAGCATCTTCAAACTGTTTCAACTTGACCATGACATTCAATGCAACAAGTAGAGCTTCGAGTATTAGTATTACATAGCCACTTTGTGACGCAGTCTTGAAACATTGGATAGAACTTGTCAAGACTCTAGATGGACTGGAGCTTTCACTCATGACATGACACATTAATGTGCTGAACCTCATAAACCAAAACCTGTTTGATGACTTGTTTGCTAAAGACGACAGCATTTGGGTGATAATTTGAAACGCTGAATCCATGTTGCCTATTTTCCAGTTGTACAATGCCCACAAATATTGCACATGCGATTCTAGGTCAATGTTAGAAATATCTTGATGTTGCAATATTTCCAAGCTCTCCTTTGCTGAGCTGTAGTTGGAGCTTGTAATACTCTGTTGGGCAAGCAGTAGTGCTTCATGGATCTTTAATTCTGTCACAAGTGCATTGTCGCCCAAAATAAGCTTCTTCTGCTCATCAATGATGTTGAAGGCGAGTTCGACCTTACCTTCACTGAAGTCCAAATGTGCACGTCTCACAACAGTGGTGAAAGTTTGTTTTATGCTGTTACTTGATTGTAGCTGGATGGAGTTGTAAACGTCTGCCAAATTGTGATTTCCGGCTCTTTCCCAGAATGATACCGCTAATGAACAATAACTGTGAAATGCTGTTAACTGGGAACCACTACCCAGTGATAGATGCAATGATTTGGTCAATGACTCGATCACTGACACGAGTGATTCACCTTCAAGCAATAGCTGAGCAACATCAGACTGGTAGGCCATCGAGTGCAATGAGATTGAAGATTCAACAGTGTTTGATTTCAAAACTTGCAACAATTGATCATTAGAAACGTAAAACTTGTGCTTCAAGTGTGGTCTATCTTTCAAGAAATTGAAAACCCAAGTTAGTAAGTAATTCAAACAGACTGTATCTTTAGCCTCTCTTGCAACAGATATAGATTCCTCAATGGCCCTGATAGCCTCGCCGTCACAGTTGAAAGAAGCATGAAGGTTAGCAAGACTTAGCAAAGCATAATGGTAGTATACTGACTGTTTGTTGCTCATCATGTAATCAAAGTATCTGTGCAATGCATTGAATGCACCTTCGTAGTCTGCATCTCTTCGACACTCCAAGTAATTTATATAATGGATAGATGGTATTTTCCCTGTATCTGATTGTGTCATCTCCATCAAAATCTTCTTGAAACCCGGAAACGTTGGTGTTGAGTATGTCTCCAACAAATGAACTTGATAGTCAACTAGTTTGGATAAATCTTCTTGCGATAACAACATAACATTCCTATGATCTGTTCTATGACCACTGACTTTTGAAAGGTGCGACTGCAATTCTGATGGATCGTCGTCTTTGTTCGTCGAACCAAATAGATCATATGTCGACCCTTCATTCGCTTTACCTTTCTCTTTCCAAAGACTTTTGCTGGACTCTCTGAAATTAACAAAAGACCTCCATAGCACTGTAGTCTTATCAAATTCTAATGACTCAAAGCTGATTATGGAAGAAAGGACAAAGTTTCCTAAGAAACTTGTCTTGGTCAAAAGGTATCGTGGAATAGATTCTGCAGGCATGTTCTCAATAAGTTTCTTCCCCTGGACTAAGTTATCGACCAATAATGAGTTGGCACGCGTCACAAATGAATGAAGTGAGTCTAAAGATTGTAGAGACCACAGAGCGTGTAGAACTCGCAGTTCAATATCATCGGCATATTTGGAGCCATCTACCGCGTCAGACTTTAAACAAGATTCCTTTATGCTTCTAAATATCTCGTCAAGGGTGGGTATCATGACCTGTGATGCATCGCTTTCGTGTGGGGATGGTCCTTCAATGTACTTCACGATTGAAGTTAAGAGTGGTCTATGTGTCTTCTTAGGAAGGATTCCGGCGCAATAAGCAGCAACTAGCGCAAGAAGAACTACTTTATGTGGTGAAAAAGAAGAGGTGAGAGCAATTGTGGGCTCTTGGGATGTCATGTTGTATATGACTAGGATAAGCGCTCTGACAATTGGCTTCACCTGGGTGAGCCTTGAAAGGTGAAGAAGCACTAAATTCGAAATCAAAACAAAAACTGCAGAAATGCGCGAATGTAACCTATACAAAGGAATGGGAAGGGCAACACATTTCTCTCGCCATATACGTCTATATTTCCGCACATGTAAATTAGTCACTTGAATTGTGTATGTATATCTATATATGCAATTTGGGAGACTCCTTGGATATGTTTCATAATGAAGATCAGGGTTTTTGATCAAGAACTCCGCATCAGTTTCTTGAAAGAGACACATATAGCTTTCTAGTCGTAATGCCTACTAGCGAGAGCGCCTCTCTGAAAGGAAAAGCCATAGATGACCCAAGGGAAATTACCACACAGCGTCCTGTGTCTGACCCTTCCGATGATATACCAGATCCACAGGAAGAAATACCATACACGGTATTCACAGAGTCAGAGAAGTATCTCGTGCTCTACCTGAGTGCCTTCTGTTCGTTTTGGTCCAGTATTAGTGTGCCCATTTACTATCCTGCTTTGACAATTCTTGAAGACTACTTTCACATCACTGAAGAATTAGTCAACATGTCAGTTGTGGTGTACTTCATTGCTCAAGGTTTAGTGCCTGCTTTTGTTTCAGGGCTTGCTGATATTTATGGCAGAAGGCCAGTACTGTTAATAGGGTTAACGGGGTATGTGGCTGCGAACATTGGTTTGGCTTTTGCTAATAACTATGGATTGATCTTGGGTTTGAGAATAGTACAATCTGCCTTCGTTTCTCCATCAGTTTCCATCCAGTCTGGTCTTGTCCGAGATTACACTCAAAGATGCGAAAGAGGTGGATTTATAGGGCTAAGTTCCGGATTAACATTGTTGGGACTTGGATTCGGTGCGCTAGTTGGTGGTGGAATGATTTCTGCCTTTGATTGGAGAGCAGTATTTTGGTTTTTAGCTATTGGCGGTTTTGCTTCATTGATCCTAGTTTTTTTGTTTCTACCTGAAACGAATAGAGCAATTGTTGGTAATCAATCGATCGTACCAAGAAACCTAGTTAATAAATCACCCATAATTCTTCTACCATATTACCAGAAGAAATGGCATTTGAAACAGCCCTGGACAGAGACGTTAGAAAAGAGACGAAAACAAGACTTTCTAATGCCTTTGAAAATTATGGTTAACCTAGAAGTTGCAATCTGTTTGTTCTGTCAAGGTACACATTTCGTTCTATGGCAATGCACAGCCACGACAATTTCTATCGAGCTTGTCAAGCTTTACGACTACTCAGTGATGAAAGTTGGTTTGTGTTATATGGGTGGTGGTATTGGTGGTCTTGTCGGTTCAATAGTAGCAGGAAGAATTATGGACTGGAATTACAAAAGGGCATTCAAGAAGTTTCAAGAAAGAAAGCAGAATGAAAGTATCACGAAAGATGCTATTTTCAACATTGTCAAAGTCAGAATTCAAGTTGCACTTCCTTTCTTGGTATTGGAAGAAGTTGCAGGACTAATAGTTGGTTGGGCCCTTAGCAAACAGCTTCACATCGCTGCTATTGTGATACCCGTGATATTTGTCGCTTTTGGATGTATGGCATTGTTGGGAATCATAACCACATTGATGGTCGATCTTTTTCCTTCTGCAAGTTCAGCTGCCACTTCTTGTGTCAACTTTGCAAGATGCATATCTGCTGCTATATTCGTCGCGGCGTTGAGTAAGATGAATGAGTCGTTGACCATTGGTGGAAGTTTTACATTGATGGCGGGGCTTTGTGCACTTTCTACCGCTGGGCTTTATGTCCCTTTGAAGTACGGTATGGAATGGCGTTCGGCTAGAGAGAAAGCTGCATCTAATTGATATTTTAATATAACATACAACACCAAATTCCGCTTTTCGGGCCGACTCCTCAAAACTTCAAAATAAGCGATCTTGTTATAAGCACCGTATTACCACACTGTACAGTTGTGTACTCTCTATTTTCCACAACCGTATAATAGCTTAAAATGCTTTGTGGCCCCAGAACAAAGCCTAACAGGCTACTAAATCGGCTTAAACCAAACCTCAAAGCATAGTTGAAAAGGAATAGTATTCGACTTTAAGTTATGTCCTCCATACAACTAAACGAACCACTCCCCAGTGAGAAGTACAATAATCTGAAAGAATCCACAGTTGGGATCCAAGAATCCGCAGATCCAGAATTCGAAGAACAAAGATCTGATGGGACACCATACACAGTGTTTGGGTTACCAGAGAAGTACATGGTCCTATACCTTGGTGCTTTATGTGCCTTTTGGTCGAGTGTCTCAGTTCCTATTTATTATCCAGCGTTGACAGTTATAGAAGAACATTTCCACATCACTGAAGAGCTCGTTAACATATCAGTTGTTGTGTACTTCGTTGCACAAGGTCTATCACCTGCTTTATTTGCAGGATGGGCTGATACCTACGGAAGAAGACCTTTGATCTTGATTGGACTCGTTGGGTTTATTGGAGCCAATATTGGATTGGCTTTAGCAAACAACTATGGTCTGATTCTTGTTTTAAGAATTATTCAATCAACTTTTGTCTCTCCAACCGTTGCTATACAATCTGGAACTATTGGTGATTATACCCAGAGATTTGAAAGGGGTGGGTTTATTGGATTGAGTTCCGGTTTGATGCTGTTGGGATTAGGGATAGGTCCTTTGGTCGGTGCTGGAATGGTAGCAGGCTTCAGTTGGAGAGCTGTCTTTTGGTTCTTGAGCATTGGTGGCATCTTCACCTTCATTCTTTCGTTCACTTTGTTACCTGAGACTAATAGATCCATAGTAGGTAATCAATCGGTTATCCCTAGCAAGATCTGGAACAAATCACCTATACTTATGGTACCTTATTTTCAAAAAAGATGGGAATTAAAGACACCATGGTTGAGAACTGTCGTTGAAAAGAAGAAACCTGATTATTTGACACCTTTCAAGATCATGTTCAACTTAGAAATCGCTATTTTGTTGTTCTGCCAAGGTATGCACTTCGTACTATGGCAAATCACATCCGCAACAATAACCACACAGTTGGTCAAATTGTATCATTATGGAATCATGAAAATTGGTCTATGTTATATGGCTGGTGGGATTGGTGGATTTATTGGCTCGTTCTTCTCAGGGAGGGCTATGGATTGGAATTACGAAAGAGCATTCAGGAAGTTTCAGAATGATAAAGGCTCGGGGAATATACCACATGATTCAGTCTTCAATATCGTGAAAGTACGAGTACAAGTTGCATTACCATTCTTGATTCTTCAACAAATCGCAGGCTTGGCGTTTGGATGGTGTATTAATTATCAGCTAAATGTTTCCTCAATCATCATCACTATAACAACTGTTGCATTCGGCTGTATGGCATTACTGGGGGTTACAACGACGTTAATGGTTGATCTGTATCCTTCTGCAAGTTCTGCTGCTACATCATCCATCAACTTTGCTCGATGTATGGCAGCTGCCGTGTTTATCGCCGCATTGAGTAAGATGAATGAGACTTTGAGCATTGGCGGTACGTTTTCATTAGTCGTGGGCCTTTGTTCATTCTCCACCATTATGCTCTATATACCGCTAAAATATGGGACAAAGTGGAGAACGATAAGAGAAGCTTCATTGAAGGGAACATAATGTATTATAAAACGTAACGAACCCTAAAGAAAAAAGGGACAATATGTAGTGCATGGTAGGACCAATTTGTTCTGTGTTTCTGGCGCTTGTGCAAGTCTGAGGAACTGTGGGACATAGGCTCCTATTTATACAGACTCCCAGAGTCGAGTCAACGTCCACCAACAATGTTTTATCACGCTAATTTCATACAGTTTTTGAAGTTTTTGCATATGACCTCAATTTTTGCTCATAAAACTCTGATTTGCTGGACAGGGATTCAGGTTCCTTCTCCTTCTCACCTGAGACTTCCAGATGAAGCGGTGACATTGCTGACTTTTGTGGGAGAAACTTCTTTCAAGCATTGAGGTGGTTGTCGCAACCGATTCCCTAATCTCCATCGGCCTGTAATTCAATTCAAAATTGCATGTAAAAGAAACATAGTCTATTTTATCTGATCGATCACTATTGGCTGAACCCCGGCGCTCTTTTACAGTCGCTATGGGTAACATTACTGGTAAGCTGCTGGCGCCTCTGCCTTCGCTCTTCAAGCGCCCAGTACTTGGCTAGATTAAGCTTTTTTTGCCACGACAAAGACGTTGACGTAATTATCGTAAAGATCTCCTTCCTGATGATACCCCATGTCACCAGAACCCTTGTGCTAATTGGCCGGTTTTCTACTACCTCCAACGGCCACCTTCAGACCCTTGTTCGTAATTCTGTGACCACATTAGTGGCTGCAGATCAAGTCACTGCAGCGGGTTAAGGTTATTCTACAGTGCAGTTTACACAGCAAAGGGTCCATAATCTGTTTCATGCCGTTGCAAATCCTATTCGACTTCTAAGGATGCTCCAATTCTGTCGAATAGGAAGACAGGAAATTGGATTCATGGTTATGTATAAGCAGAGTTGATGGTTTGATGCAAAGAGATCGGTTGTGTTATAAAGCTGTCCTAATTTCCCACATTGCTCTTTCGCCACAACCTCCTCGTGGTCTTTACTTCTGATCAACACCAAGCATCATGCTGATCTTCAAGACTTGTCAGCTTATACTACTGGTCAAGCTCATAAAATTGGCAAATGCAGAAGAAGGTCCTTTGAAAACAATCAAGTATGCAACGCCTTGGGTCAAGGCTGCCTATGCCTGTAATACCAGTGTCAAAAAGTACAAGTTTGGGTATAATCCGAAAGTCACAGTTGCTTACACCAGAATGTGTTCTTATGATCCACAACTTCAATCCGTGTTGATTTGTGGTGTTGAACAAATCGGTACAGACAAAGGTTACAAGTTTGATAGATTCTTGGACAGAATGGAATGGCTTTGTGACACTTATGGTAATGTCTCCATCACTCCCGAAGAACTACGCCCTATTTATGAGAACGGTACAAAGTACATCACTGATATTGATGCTAACACAAACTATACCAGTACTAAACTTTATGCACCAATCAGACCAAGTAAGAAGAAAGTCACTGCCATCTACAACTATTACTCAGGCATGTACTACAACTTTGATGCTGCATCTTTCCTTGCTGGTATGTTCAACCTTTACTTCTTGATGGTATTTGCCCTATTCGCTGTTGTAAACCTGATCAAAAGAACAGGTCTCCAAAGAGGTTTTAACAATAGAGTCATCAACTGGTATAGAGCCAACATTTCCATTCCTGCTCTGTTTGGCGGCAATCATACTGAAGGTTTGAAAAAGTTCAAGATTTTGACAACTTTACTACCAACAAGAATTGAAAGTATAGTTGTTTTCTTCTTTATCGCCTTGAATGTAATTTTAACTGCTTTTCACTATGATTTAACTTGGAACAATGGATTGACAAAAGCTAAATATTTGTGCCTTGCAATTGGTTACAGAACAGGTATAATGTCCTTTGGTCTGATCCCATTGACTATCATTCTTGCTGGTAGAAACAACTTGATCACTTCCATCACCGGTATCCCGTATTCAAGTCTTATGGTCTATCACAAATGGGCTGCTAGATTAATGTGGATCCATGCCGTCTTGCACTCAATCCTTTGGACCTCTTATGGTGTTATGATCGACTACTTGGCCTCATATGCATTGTTGACTTATTGGAGATGGGGCATTGTTGCTACCATTGCTGGTGGGTTGATGTGTTTCCAAGCACTTCGCACATTCAGAACCATGTCATACGAATGGTTTCTATTTATTCATATCGTGCTTGCCATTATCTTCCTTGTTGGTTGTTGGTGGCATTGTTATGAACTGGGTTGGTTAGAATGGCTGTACACCTCTTTTGCAGTTTGGTTCTTAGATAGAGTAGTTCGTGTCGTGAGAATGTCAATCTTTGGGATCAAAAAGGCTGAGGTTGAATATGTTGGTGATGATACTTTCAAAGTCTTGGTTCCACATAACAGATGGTTCAATCCGTTCCCAGGTTCCTTTGCCTATCTATATTTCATCACCCCGTCCACTTTCTTTCAATCACATCCATTCACTATTGTTCAATCCGTTCAGAAAGAGAACCACATTAGTCTTCAGATCAAAACAAAAAAGGGTATTACCAAGAAAATCTTGAGACAATTACAAGATCAACCTGAAAGTAAGAAGAGTTTCAATGTTTGTGTTGAGGGTCCGTATGGAAGAAGAGCTCCGACTGAAAAATATCAAAAAGCACTGTTTTTCGCTGGTGGTAACGGTATTCCAGGTCTTTATTCCCACGTCATGGATCTCTCCAAGAGAGAATCTGCTGATAAACAAGAAGTCAAGTTTATTTGGGTTGTGAGGTATCTGGAAGCTTTCGCATGGTTCGGGGAAGAGTTGAGTCTAATGGCCAAAACTACCAATGCTCAAATTGACATTTACGTCACACAGCAACAAACCGAAGTGATCAAATTGATTGAGACCGAGTCTACTGGGAGTGAGAAGAAACTTGCGGAGTTTGCCTCTGGTTCTGACATTGATAAATCTATAAAGCAGCAACAACAAGTTCAAGATCTCGTTGCCTCTATTTCCGATCGTGTCACTTTTCATTACTCAACTAGACCAAATATCGACGAGATCATCTTGCAGGAGTTTACCGATGGATCTGGTCCATCTGTTTCAGTGATGAGTTGTGGTCCAGGTTCCATGGTGGATCAAGTTAGAGCCTCTGTTGCTGCTCATTTGCAAAAATCTAAAGGACGTGTTGATCTCTTTGAGGAGTTACAAGTCTGGTGATCTGTTGCTTTTCATTATTTATAGATCTCAACCTTTTATTTAAAGTCATGTTCGTTTTATACTGCTATTTTGTAAATTTCTTTTCAAAAGTTTTTTCATTAGTAGATTATTCGATGGTGTTTGAGAATCCGAGAATTTTGAAAGCTTATCACGTTCCCATGGTGTTAGGCTCAGGTGTGTCATCTGTTCACCAGGCACAGGACTTGCCGTTGATGGTGGGGTTTGATTTTTCTGTGGCGTGGTTGGTGATTGCTGCTTCCTATCTGATAATGAGATTCTTTCAAGTCTTGATGTTATTCCAGTGGATGGCTTGGTTTTGGAAACCAACTTCAAAGGAGTAGAGTCGGTATCACCGTCAAACGCATTATTCTCATCTTCATTATTGGTTATGTTTTGGCCAGTTGAGTCTGGGTTTTCATCATGTAGGTATAATGATAATCTTTCATCATCAATTTCCAAAATAGATAATTGATCATTTGACTGTAAGACGCATAATCTCAAGATGTATTCCAAGAGTGATAACGAGTTTTGCAAACTGTTGTTGTTGATTTCATTTCTTAAATGCAAGACCTTCTTTTGCTTATGGGAAGGCTCCTCATCGTAATCAGAATCGTCATCATCGCTATAATCGTATAAGTTTTCAAATTCACCCAAAGCAAGCCATTCGATCCAATTATCTTTTTCGATCAATCCTGTCTCATCATAATCATCTTCACTTCCATATTCCACCTTGTTATCATCATCGGCATCATCATGTAGTTTGTCAAATGTATGATTCAGTTTCAATACCAATACCGGACTCGATCTATCCTCTAACTTCAACAATTTACCAGAGGCACTGAAGAACAATCGAGTTATGGAGTTCACATTGATCTCGATAGTTCTTGGAGCCTCCTCTTCTTCATCGTGATATCTTCCATCATCGAACCTTTCAGTAATCCTCAAATAATATTCATAATCCTGTGTATCTGACTTTCTTCTCCATATACTCACCGAAGCTTTCGTGAGATTCTCCTTCCAACTGATCTCATTTAATCTATTATTGACTGTACGCCCACGATGGTAGAATATAGAATAGAGGGTTAATATAAAATCATCACCAACTTGCAATTCACTGGTTTCCTCGTCCAGCTCTTTAAACCTCTCATTTGACTTGTTCACAAAATTTGAAGCCTGCAAAAGTCTCCCCGGTGACACATGTGATGATAACGATCCATTAAAATTGGCACCAGAGGTTGTAAGGGATAAGTTAATCAATGGAATGGTTTCTTCGATTCTCTGGAGTAGATCCAGCATGTAATTTTGAACCTCAAACACTTCCAGCTTCGAAGCAGGCGTTTCTTTGTCCATCACGTCTTTCACTTTCGTATCAAACTCATCAATCTCTTGCTTCAAATCCTTGATCAGCTTCAAAGTGCTGATCAAGTTAGTGTTTCCTCTAGCAGCTACTAGTTTGATCAAATCGATTGCACTTGACACAATCTCGATTCTCGTCTGGAGTCTGTCTTTTGTGCGAATGAATCTGACACGATCTTTCTCACTAACAGACTCAGGCGGTACTTTGTCCTGTATGAACTTGGAAACAGACTTCACAGCGTAAGCAGAGGCAACTGACATACCAGAGCGGATGGCAAATGTTACCACTTGACTTCCAGCCTTGAGCCCTTGTTAGTTTGTCGCTGTCTTGCAGGACGGTAGTACAGATTGCCAACTTACTTTGGACAATAACTCATCCATATTTAAGGGTCACGTAATTCAATCACCTCTACCTAAAATTGAAGGCCCCTGTGTTTTGCTTAATCTATTGAGTATAGTATTTATAGTTTGATGATGTTTAAGTTAGCTTACCCGTCACCCTCGGTAAAGATTTGCGAATTCCGACTTTGTTTGTTTTGTTTTGGTTTGGGGCGCCGGCCCGCCCAAGTGACGTTTCCAATGAAAGTAGGAAATTCCCATACAATAACTGCGATTTTCTGGACTTTGTGTCGTATGGACCTATATAAAATTTCAGGGAAGTCGTTCTCCACTGACAATGTCCTTTCTTACGTCGAAACAGCGGAGTGATTTGAACAACTCCATCCTCAACTATATCAAACCTTTTGTTAGTGATGAATCCACATTAACTGCATTACAACGCGATCTTTCGATAGATGAGATAAAAGATGACAACGATTTACTCCCCAAGAAATGGAACGCCATTATACGGCTACAGAAAAAAATACTGGATTTGGAGTCACAAGTGGATCAGTTCTCAAAACAATCTTTGGTTTCAAATTCTTCATTCTTCAACACAAATTCATCAGATTTGATTAAATTGAACTGGGCTCCTGGGAAAGTGAAGAAGACTTTAGCAAATGATGGCAGTGTCACAGCTGTTGTGATACATCCAAAACTTCCACAGCTTGTTTCAGCATCGGCAAGCGGTACATTTTCAGTTTGGAACCTTCTTGATCTTGTTCAGCCCATTAGCACTGTTCAAGCTCATACGAGAGGCGTGAATGCCATTGCCATTTCACCAGAAGGTGTCGAGTTCAACAATGGGGGCAACGTTCTTGTAACATGTGGTTCCGACCTACAAGTGAAAGTATGGGATCTACAATCTTTGAAACTCATACGAACCTTGAGTGGTCATGAACATGTTGTGTCATCAGTTGTCTTTAAAGATGAGAACCAAATTTTCACGAGTTCAAGAGATAATACCATCAAATTATGGGATTTGAAACTTGGTTGGTGTCTCAAATCGTTTGTTGGTCACTCAGATTGGGTAAGAACATTAGATATTTGTGCTTCTGAATACTTATTATCGGGATCTAATGATCAAAGTGTTAGACTTTCACATGGTGAGTCAGGGACAGGTCTTGGCTTAATGGTTGGCCATAATCAAGTGATCGAAGTAGTGAAATTCATTCCATCGATATCAAATAGATACGTCGATAAATTACACACAGAGGAGATTTACGATCAAGAAGGTTTGTATGATAAGATTGGATACAAATATGCAGTGACGGGTGGTAGAGACGATATGATAAGGATCTGGCTCCTACCACTACCTATAATCAGACCATATAATCATCCATTACCTTCATCCAACCCACAAGGTACGTTATTGAAGAGTTTAGTCGGCCACAAATCATGGGTCAAAGATCTTTCATTCCACCCAAACGGAAAGGTGCTAATAAGTTGTTCCGATGATAAGACGATAAAACTTTGGGACTTGGAAACTGGTGATTGTTTGAGAACTTTAACTGGTCATGAAGGTTTCGTCAACACGATAAACTGGGCTCCATCTATATTTGAGAACGCCGAACAAGCCCAGAGCAATGACGAACAAGTGATTGATGATAATATGAGATGCATTTTTGTGTCAGGGGGCACTGACGAGAAGGTAAAAGTTTGGGAGTAATGAAAGTAATAGAATTGAAGTCCTTGTAAAAGTACAATTTTAATTTCGCGAAAGTCCAGGCCCCCGGAGGGGTCCAGAATGAAATTTGAAAATCACTTTGATTTATTTATCCTTCACCTGGGTGGTGAACAGCAGTCGAAAACTTTGTTTGGTCATCGTTCCACCGCTCGCGCTCAAACGAACGATGTCACGTCAAAGGAACGTGGAGAAGACGTCGTCTCCACAGCTCGAAGAAGACATTGATTACCAGCAACAATACTCTTTCAAAGCTGCAAGACGATCATCATTCGCTGATTTTAAACTGCCAAACTATGAAGAACCAAACTTGAGTCTTTTGAAAGTCATTCCATCGATTTTGAAGCATGTGATACTGTCCATTTATAACTTTGCACCTTTTGTGATCTTTCTGTATTTGTATCAAATTTGGAAATCACCATTGACACAATCTTTTTACACACCTGATTTCCCAAATTCACTGCACGAGGCCAGTACTGCTGAACTGAACGAATTGAACGTTGAATTCTACGATCTTGCCGATTACGCCTCAAGTGCAGCAGGATGGCAGAACAACGAGAGGGTCCTGTTCTTGGTTCCATTGAGAGATGCTTCTGCGCATCTCCCAATGTTTTTCTCACATTTGAACAACTTAACATATCCTCATCATCTGATCGATCTTTCCTTTTTGATTTCTGATACTTCGGATTCCACAATCCAAGACTTGGACAAGATGTTGAAACAAATTCAGAAACATACGGACAAGACCAAGAGGTTTGGAAGAATCGAAATATTTGAAAAAGACTTTGGACAAATCGTTGGTCAAAGTTTTAGTGATAGACACGGCTTTGCTGCACAAGGTCCAAGACGTAAGAAGATGGCTATTGCTAGAAACTGGCTGCTCTCCATTGCATTAAGACCGGATCATTCGTGGGTCTACTGGAGAGACATCGATGTTGAAACATGTCCATCAACTATTTTGGAGGATTTGATGCATCACAATAAAGACGTTATTGTCCCTAATATCTGGAGACCTTTGCCTGATTGGCTTGGTTACGAACAAGCTTATGATTTGAACTCATGGCAAGAGAGTGAAGGTGGAGTAGAACTGGCAGAAAGGCTTGACGAAGACGCTGTGATTGTGGAAGGTTACCCAGAATATGCGACGTGGAGACCGCATTTGGCATATCTAAGAGACCCATACGGTGATCCTGAAGTTGAAGTCGAATTGGATGGTATTGGTGGTGTTTCCATTTTGTCCAAAGCCTCCGTCTTTAGAAGAGGTGCAATGTTTCCAGCTTTCTCATTTAAGAAACACGCAGAGACAGAAGCTTTTGGTAAGTTGTGTAAAACCATGGGATTCGATGTTATTGGATTGCCTCATTATGTTATTTGGCATATATATGAACCATCCACAGATGATTTGAAACACATGGAGTGGTTAGCTAATGAAGAAGTGAGACAGAAAGAGCATTTGAAGAATAAAATTGTGTTTGATAGAGCCTGGGAAGTCGCTTTTGAAGACGTCAGTGATAAATGGGAACAGGAGAAGTTTGACGTTTTCAAAAATACCGATTTGTCAAGTTTGAAGTTGGGTAAAGCCCACTGGGACGACGTGGACGAGTATTTGACAGAAGTTGACGAGGACGATTACGATGAAGATGACCAAGGTAGTGATGACAATGGATTCGTCGTGCACTTCAACACGGAAAAGAATAAGTTGTTTGAAAAAACAGTGTTGAACCAATTGAAAAAAGGGAGTGGGCCTGTTGAATTTGGTGATTCCAGAAATGAGTTCATTTTCGATAACTATAACGACTTGGAAGGTTCACAAAAGAGGAAGAAGATGAAATTCAAGAAGTTCGACGTTATCAAAAGCGATGCGAACTCTAAATCTGGCGGAGAGAATCTCGAAGATTCTTTTAACGATGTTTACGATGACGCGGAGGATAAATTGGCCGGTAAGTACGATCTTGCCTCAGATCAGATCATCAAAGACACCGATTCTGAGAAAGTGATCAATGATCACACTATCAATAACGATGAGGAGCTGTTTGCATCTTTGGAAAGCAACAAGAATGAAATGGACGGTGAAGAAGAAGGTGGCGTCCAGTTCAAGAAACAACAACTAGTGGAGGACGCTGAAGCTGAAGCCAAGATCAAGAAACAGTTGAAGAAGAACCCACAAAAGAAAAGCCAGAACAACGTGATACGAAAAACGCTTTATGAGATTGACGATGATGGTGCCACTATTGCAACGATAGTGCAGACTGTGAAGCCAAAAGCCACGGTATTGGCATCCGTTGAACACATTGGTGAAGAATACGGCGATGAAGATGACGCTGTTCTACAGGAGAAGAAGCAGTTTGAGGAGATCTTGGAGAGTAAGAAGAAAGCCAAAGGTAAGAAAGTGAAGAATGTGAGAAAGCCAATCGTGGAAAACGAGTTGGAAGAAGAAGAACCAGTCGAGTACGAGCTCGAAGAGTAAACTTATAGATTCTATTTTGCTATTTTTTTGCATAGATTTTTCGATTTTTGTTTCCTAAGTAAAGTCTACTAATTTGGCCTGTTTTATAATAATACAAGAGCCAAAATCCTAGTCTCCAAGGTCTCATCGTACTCTTAACTGTAAATTCATGTGTCATTGATGTCTATAAGATTCATATAAAAAAGTAAGGGCTAAAAGATAATCAGCCCAAAAAAAAAAAAAAAAAAAAATCCATGCAAAACGCTGTTTCTTTAGTATCATTATAATTTGTATCAATCATTAATCTCATCTCTAATCTCGTTCCAAACCCATGTTCTCCATAAATCACTACCTTCATTGATCGCTCTTTGGGTGAAATCGTTTTCGACCCAATCAAACTTAATCAACTCTTCAGTGTACTTCTTGTAATTTAGCTTGTTCAAAAACTCGATGACTTCCGACTGATCAAATTCCAACAGATCAGATTCATTCTTGTGCAAGATCGAGATGAAGATAAATATCATTTGGTACTGATAATCACATTGTGACCATTTCAAAACCAAAGGTTTATTCGATGGTTTGAACCAAAATGGATCAGTTTCAAATCTTTCAAACGTGTCATCATCCTCATTAACGGTGTAAAACTTCTTGAAGACCTTCAAAGCCTTTGGATTGTTTTCGTATTCTTTGACAAAATCATTGTAGCTTAATCTGTAGCCCAAGAGTAAATCCCAAAGACGACCTCTATCGAACTTATTCATCACTTTAGCACCGCAGAATTTCAACCACCAAGTAAGCCATTGGTTATGTTTGTTGTTTCCAATGATTTCCTCCTCGGATAACGATTTATAAAGTTCTGGTAAAAGTTTTGATAAAATGTTTAAAAACATTGAAATGTGATGTTCAGCCTTTCCCGATTTGAACAAGATTTCACTCTTGTTCAAGCTATTCGAAGGTGTGATCAAATTTTGATCTTGAACCTTCAAAGAGTCTCTTTTATCGTTGTTGTTCTTTTCCTTCGAGTGCAATAGCACCAACACCAATCTTTCAAACACTTCACTGAACGTCATGTTGATATGAGACCCACTCGTGGAGGTTGACGTGTCATCAGACGTGCTCGACACAGAATCATCCAGGTTGAAAGCTGCCGTATCCTCATTATCGATTATCTGTGTCAAATGCTTATTGGAAGAATCAAACTTATTAACGTGATTCTTACCTATCAAGACATAATTCGAATCCGGGATTGGTGGAAACCATTCAGCCAGGTTTAGTGCTATCCACGAGAAACCAGAGTTGTATTTAACAATACCTCCCCATTTAGTGAAAAACTTTATAACTGATGCTTTCAAGATCCTGATAATTTCTTCTTCAATAGGAGAAACTTGAACATCATCGCTTGATGGTGAGTTCCCATGAGAATTGCTTGGTTGAGAACTGCCAGTGGACTCCGCATTCCTTACTCTAAAATACTTCATGACATCGTTGTGAATCCTCGTCTCGTCAATCTCACTATCTGATTCATTCTCAACTGTGGCATCGACATAAGGGGCGATGACATATGGATGGTACTTCAATAACACAGGCCAAACTTTCGAACGGAGTGAAGGAGGGATTCCTTTCTGTCTGGCGATCAACGCCAAACCAAGATGGTTTTTCTCTTTCAAGTACTGATTACAAAGTTGAACCGTTTGCCTTCCTTGCGCTTCCAAATCTTGGTGTTCTTCAGTAGTTCTTTTGGATTTTACTTTATCGTGGGTACTCATCAGATGAGCGGGGCTGGTGGCTGGGTGAGTGGAGTGAGTGGAGTGAGTGGAGTGTGCGGTTTGTGCTGAGGCGTTTGACAGCGTCCGATGTAGCTTGTGTACCGTGGTCATATTAGAGAGCGGTTATCAACCAGAACGACGCGCAATAACTCTGGGGAAATGTGGGAAAGGGGAGTTAACGAATGCTTCAAGAAACCGTTTCAGAAACCTTGCTTTAGTCGCTCCGCTCGTGATTCCTCGATATTTTCCAACAGAAACTGAGCGTGTCTAGCCAAGTCTTAGTGTCGTGTGGACGGACTATTTTTTGCAGTAAACCTTCGTGTGACTGCAAAAAAAGAATGCTGTAAGTGTAATTTGCAACGTCTCGAGGTGTAGATTCCGCGCAAAGGAGAACAGCCTAGGGGCGATTGGGTTGGTGTGGCACGGCACAAGACCTTCGAAGAGGGAAATTGGGAGTTGTTGAACTGGGAAAATGAGTTGAAATCGTCAAAACGATCGTGATGATTTTGCCAGATGTTTTTTTCTGATTTTTTTTTTTTTTTTCCCAGCTCTCTGTTCTTCCTGTCCGGACCAAAATTTCGTTGAGGATGACTGGATTTTTTGGTGGGGAGCCTCTACCTCAGAAAGAACCGATCGGTAGGGCTGTTACTGTTGGGTTATAAATTGAGGAACAATCCCAGTTTAAGAATCTCAGCGCTCCAGTGACAAGTATTTCTGAAGAGTTCCAGTTTGCTTATCGGTTTGGATGTTCCGACCGTTCTGCTAGATGGATCAACTAGCTCATTACACACATTTGCGCGTTATCAAATAATACCACGTGACAAAAAAGCGGGTAAGCCGCTGGAAGAGCAAAAAAATATTCGGCACGTGACTATATTGGTCCGCGCAGCATAGCTCTTGGGAGGCAAAAAGTAAACAAACCACAGTGCCTAAAGTGGCAGGCGATGATTATAATGATAAGAGGAAGCAACTACATTCAATAGCGAGAAAAAGGCAACAGAGAGATGAATCGATGGAGAAGAAGAACAGAAAAGAGCTTCTAGCGACTTCTGAGTCCAGTTCTGGGGAGAAATTCAAAGTCCAAGTGAACAACTATGATACTTACATGGCACCACCGACTCTGTTCGACAGACCAGGTCCTCCAAATGGTGTTAGTAAAGGGTATACGTACCACCATGTGCCTGTGATGAGAGTATTTGGATCCTTGCCGACGGGTCATAACGTTTTGGTCCATATTCATGGCGTGTTTCCCTATATCTTTGTGCCTTTCGATAATCAAAACTGTTTTGAGTTCCAGCGAAAGTTGGAGAAGGTAATCTCTTTATCTTTGAAGAGATCTACAGATCCAGCTGAACAAGATGAGGAGGACGAATCGGACTCAAAGATCTTCAAATACGTTGCCCATATCGATGTTTGTAAAGGTGTTCCATTTTACGGTTATAACGTCGGATACAGGGCCTATTTCAAGATCAGTATATTGAACCAGGCCTATTCAAACCGTGCTGCTGATATTCTTAGAGATGGGAAACTGGGGAAGAAGTATGAAGTATACGAGGCTCATATACCTCTAGCTTTACAGTTTCTTGTTGATTTCAATCTCTTTGGTTGTGGTTGGTTGAAACTTGATGATCTATACATCAGACTTCCAATTCTTTACGATGACACTTTGAAAACTGATGAACTTGTTGATTATATGATGGGCTACAACACGACTGGGATTGAGAGAAGTGGTAACTCCTCACTGGAAATAGACGTCTTGGCTCAAGACATTTTAAACCGGTATAGCTTGAAAGAACGCAACCTGCATCATGATTTTGTTGAGAAATTTGATCCGTTAAAATCAACTATATATATCCAAAGTACAAAAGATCTATGGAAAGATGGTGAGTTTCAGAGAAAATCCAAAGGCGCTGTGAGTTATTCTCCTGTTTCAGTCACCCAAAGAGAGTACGAGACTTCATGGGTCGATCAAAATGAGAATGAATCATTGTTTGAATATGTGAAGAACATGAATCCAGGTGTTCGGGATTTAGAATTCGAAACATTCGTTCAAACAAACAAACATTTAGAAGGTATACCCACTGTTTTTCAACTGGTATCTGAGATGTTTTATCAGCCGGATTTTGATCAAGACTTATCGAATAATGATCCAAGTAATGATCATCAAGATGAAGTAGAAGAAGAACTAGGTGACTATCTCAAACATTTTAATGATGATGAGGACGCTCAGTTTTTTGAGAGTGAAGATGAACCATTGGTAGAAGAGGATGATGATTCAGAGGAAGATCTTCATGATGATTTTGATTTACCTTCAGTCCCATCATTACAGCATGATGAATCCTCTCGTATTGGTAATTTCACAGATTTGAATCTCACCCAACAACTGAATGCAAAATTCACTCAGGCTCCCAAAAGGAAGTTTACACAAGCTTTTGGTAAATCTGCAAACGCAAGTCTCAAACTTGTGAAATCCACACACAAACAACATCTCTATCGGTTCCCACTTCCAAAAGATCTTGATTTCGTCGGCAATGGATTACCCGAGGTCCAATACGATGATCCTTTTTATATGGATGCTCCACCTGATCCTTTCATTTTTGCTGGCCAGAAGTTCAAATTAGAATCAAAACTTCTAAGACATACAAAAAAGTTAGAATTTGAAGGATTATCGTTAGACTCCCAGTTTGAGTCAGTATCACTGGATCAGGTTCATACTTGGAACTATGCAATCCCACCACCTTCGCCTGAATCACTGAAAACTTCTTTGTCACAAAAGAAAATCATGACCCAGATTGGTGTTTCACACAAGTTCAAATTTGGGAGTCAAAAAGCTCTGGAAAGAAGACCGGATGGTTTCAATAATTTAACCTGTTTGATCATCGAGATCTTCACTCCAACAAGAGGTGATTTGAATCCAGACCCTAAATTTGACTCTATTCAGGCGATTTTCTGGAGGCTTATCAATGGCGATGAGTCCGAAGCAGGTGTGTACATAGTCAATCCAACACAGTTCATCCCTAATATGAACCAAAGAAGGTTTAGTGATGAGTTATCAATGATCGAGGAATTTCTTGAATTCGTCTTGAAGAACGATCCTGATATTGTTGCTGGATACGAGGTGCATTCTTCATCTTGGGGATATCTCATTGATAGATCAGAGATCCAACATAAAGTGAACGTGTTGGAAAAAATCTCAAGAGTAAGATACAAGAGTCATAACAGGATGGGTGATCAATGGGGGTACACTCATACATCTTCCATTAAGATATGTGGTCGACATGTGTTGAACATATGGAGACCTTTGAAAGAACTGAAATTAGGTAGCACCTCATTCGAGCATGCCGCCTATCACCTATTACACGAACGTGTTCCGTTCTTCTCACATAAATCAATGACGGAACTCATGAAAGTCGATCTCATCGGTTTGGTGAAACATTTTTTAAGAAGATTGGACATCAACGCAAGATTCATCGAATCTGCAGATTTGGTCGTGAGAGCTGCTGAAGAAGCAAGATTGATCGGTGTGGAGTTTGCTGATGTCTATTACCGTGGATCACAGTATAAAGTTGAGTCTCTAATGGTACGGTTAGCCAAGCCCGAAAATTTCTTGCTTTATAGTGCGCCAAAGAAAGATGTGAGGAAACAGAAACCTTTGGAGTGCATCCCGTTGGTCATGGAGCCCATGTCTGCTTATTATAAGAGTCCGTTGCTGGTGTTGGACTTCCAGTCACTATACCCATCTATTATGATCGCATATAACTATTGCTATTCCACTCTAATTGGAAGGTTGAGAAACTATTCCGTGAAGAGTAATCAGATTGGTGTTACAAAAGTTTCACATCCACCTGGTTTACTGAAATTATTGGAGAATGATATCAATCTCTCACCCAATGGATTGATGTTTGTTAAATCCACAGTGAGAAAATCACTATTGGCCAAGATGTTGGAGGATCTTCTTGATACTAGATTTATGGTGAAGTCCACGATGAAACATCTCGATTCGAGTTTGAAAAGATTATACAACAGCAGACAGCTTGCGATCAAACTTACAGCTAATGTCGTTTATGGTTACACATCAGCTTCATTTTCAGGGAGAATGCCATGTTCTGATATTGCCGATGCCATTGTTCAAACTGGTCGTGAAACTTTGGAAAAGGCGATCAAGTTGATTGAAAGTGAACCTAGGTGGGCTGCGAAAGTAGTCTATGGCGATACAGATTCTTTATTTGTCTATCTACCAGGACGAAGTCGTGAGGATGCTTTTATATTTGGAAAAGAAATGGCTGACACCGTGACGAAGGCTAATCCTGATCCTGTGACTTTGAAGTTTGAAAAAGTCTATCATCCATCGGTGCTTATGGCCAAGAAAAGATACGTTGGATATTCATATGAAGAGCTTGGTTCTGAACCGAAATTTGATGCTAAAGGCATCGAGACTGTGAGACGTGATGGGCATGCAGCCCAGCAACATATCGTTGAGCACTGTTTAAGAACAATGTTTGAAACGAACAACATGTCTGAGATCAAAAGTTATGTACAAGATCAGTTCACAAAGATATTAAGGAATGATGTATCAATTCAAGATTTTTGTTTTGCTAAAGATGTTAAGATTGGAACTTACAAGATGCCTCCTCCTGGTGCCATAGTCAGTGAGAAGAAGATGAAGCTTGATTCGAGAGCTGAGCCTCAATATCGAGAAAGAGTACCCTATGTGATCATTGAAGACCCAGGTAAGATCTTGAGAGAACGTGCCAGGGCTCCAGAGGACTTCATCAGAAATGGTGATAAACTTGACGGCGAATATTACATCGTGAAAACACTGATTCCACCGTTAGAAAGAATATTCAACCTCGTGGGTGTGAATGTAAGACAATGGTATCAAGAGATGCCGAAGACGATTAAGAAGAATTTTTACAGTCAGTGGTGTTTGTCATGTGGTGTTGTTTCGAAGACTAAATTGTGCAGTTCTTGTCGGCAGAATGAACTCAGGACATTGCTGAATTTTAAGCAAAGGATGAAAGAGAAAGAAACTAAAGTGAAGGATTTATTGACATTGTGTCGATGTTGTACTTCCAATTCAACATTGTGTGAATCATTGGATTGTCCCGTTTATTATGCAAGGATACGTGAAGTTGATAAGTTGAAAGAGCTTGATAAAGATAGGAAAGAAGTTGGTGAGATTTTAAAATGGTGAGTCTATCTCAAGTGAAATAAACTATTCGCTTCAACTATAGATTGTACATAAGTAATTGTCATATAAGTTTCTCTCAGACATGTGAGATGTATTGGAACACATAACTGACGTCATTGAACCCAGCCTCGTTCTTCAGCAAATGATCATTAGTAGACTTCAATCCATCATGATTGACGTGATTCCAGGTGGTGGCATCACCATAAAGCATAGCTGGAGCTTTAATTGTCTGTTTACCATCTTCCTCACGGCATCTTTTACAGCGGAATGAATCATGGGTATCACATATAGTATTTTGGTTGAATTCGAATAGCTGTCTCAAGTTATCAGTAGAGAACAATCTTTCAACGTCTTCTTTTTCGTCAACGACACAAGAGCTTAAACTCATCTTCATAGATTGTCTTTGGAAAATCTTCTCTTCAATTCCACCAGTAGTGATAAATCTGTAAATGAAACAATCCTTCTTTTGACCATCTCTCCACACTCTTGCTAGGGCCTGCTGATCCGAAGCTGGATTCCAATCAGGATCAATCAAAATCAATCTATTGGCACCGATTAAATTGATACCACAGCCACCAGCTTTGGAACTTAATAAAAAGATAAACTCTGGACTCTCAGGATCATTGAACCTGTCGACCAACTTCTGTCTCTTGTTGATGTTCATTGTACCGTCTAATCTCAAGGAGCCATAATGACTGTTTCTGCACATCTTCTCAATCAAATCCAAGGTTTGGGTATAGTTAGAGATCAACACGATCTTATCATTGGATTCACTTCTAATTGTTGCAAGAAATCTCCCAAGAATAGAGAACTTACCAGAGTGCCATGTCTGAACTTCCCTGTTTCTGCCACCAGCTGTGATGGAATTGACATAATCATCAGGGATCAAATGGTCAGCGCCCTCGAAATCTTCTGTAAAGTCCAACAAATCTGGATGGTTACATAGCTTCTTCAACAAACCAATGGCCTTCAAAGGTTGGGAACCGACACCTCTAAGTAGTTTTTTGATATCAGGACTTGTGATAAAATGGTTGTAAAGCTTGTTTTGCATTGGAGATAAGTTGACAAAAATGACATGTTCGTATTTGCATGGAAGGTATTTCGATAAGATATCATTTGTTCTTCTGATAATAAACTTCGAAACAATATCGGACAATAAAGACAATTTCTTAGTACCTTCTGCAACTTCTTTATCAGTAGCATCAGCATCACGACCTTTTAAGATTGGAAGTTCGAAATTCTTTCGAAAATCAAGTCTTGAGCCCAACAAGCCAGGGTTGGCAAAACTCAATAAAGCAAAATATTCAGACAAATCATTCTGAATTGGGGTACCTGATAAGATGACTCTTCTTTTACAGTTCAAACTGTCCAAAGCAGTAAATGTTAACGACTCACCGTTTTTCAATCTGTGACCTTCATCAGCCAACAATAAACCAACTTCAGTGTCCTTCAAGTTATCAACATTTCTCCGTAGTGTTTCGTATGAAATGATCAAAACTGGTTTGACAACATTTCTTCCTTTAGCTAAAGACCATCTTTTAATAGCTTCTGCAACTTCATTAGGTTTAGTGGACTTACCATCAATGGCTAATGGTGTAATAGCACCTTCACCTAACCACTTTATAAGTTCATTCGCCCAATTCCTCACTAATGATGACGGACAGACAACAATACATTTGTCTATAGTCTTCTTACCTCTCGAACCTTGTTTCAATAGTGTCCACATTAATGTAATACATTGTAATGTCTTACCCAAACCCATCTCATCGGCCATAATACAGCCTTTAGCTCTTGGATCAACAAGACCTGAAACACATCTGAACAAAAACTTCACACCCTCAACTTGATGAGGTCTCAAAATTTTGGATAGTTTAGGATCGAGAACAACAGGAACATCTGGGAATTTCTTCTCTGCTTCATCGGGGTTTTTGGAAATACCTAACATCTCATTCAATGACTTGTGAACATTTCTTCTCTTTGCTGGACGTTCCTCGGTTTCTTTCGGTAGCTCGATTCCTTCATCACGAGCCTTAGCTTCCGCAATAGCCTTATCGAGGGCCTCCAAATCGTCATCACTGATTATCTTTTCAATAGTAGGATCGTATAGAACAAGAGCGGTTTCGTCAGTTGGATCATGTAAAGGTCTGGGCACGAATACGGGTTTCCTCTTTGTACCAAGCGGTGGTGGCGGGGCTGCATTCCCTGAAGGTCTCGCATTCAAAGGACAGGTGAAGGACCTTCTTAATGTGAATTCAGCAGTATTGTTGTCATTGGTCAAACGTCTCAACGCATTCTTCTTTCTGGAAATCGTGTTACCATCGATATCAACAACCTCATTCTCCTTATCCTCCCTACTTCCATCGGCAAAAGCGTATGAAACTGGTCCTTTAAGTCTTGCAGCCCGCACTGATTTGCCGTTGATTGTGACGGCGCTAGACCTTATCTTGAAAGGGACCTTGAATGGTTTGGAAAGCGTTCCCAATGGGTCTGTAACAGCTCTAGGGCGCCTGTCCAAGGGAACACCAGCTCCAGTACCCAATTCCTGTAGGGGCTTGTTCGGAAGTCTTCTACCCATGCTATCGAAAGTCTGGGATGATATCTTTCCTTTGAAAACCTGTTGTTTTTTCTTCTTTTGTTGTCTTTTTTTGCTTGTTTTGTTTTGTTTTGATTACGGCTTTTTGAATTTATAAGCGTGTTTAATCACGTGACTGACACGAAAGCACAAGAATATACTTTCTCTACTTAGAATTTATCATTTGAAGCGTGTCTTACTTATGCCACTGGCTTGGGTTCGATGTATCTGTGATCGATCTCACAATCGATATCATCTGTGATATCTTTTGAAGCCTCCAAGGACACAACTTCATAATACTCTTCTCTTCTTACAGGCGTGACACTCAAACGACTTCTCTTGATCAGAGTCATTTCCTGTAGTTTCTCACTATCTTGCATTTCTTTCAATGAAACTTTCGCTTTGAATCTCCTGAAAAAACTGACATCAACACACCACCATCTTGGAGCTTGCTGGGTAGACTTGCTGTCGTAATAGTTACTTTTCGTATCAAACTGGGTTGAGTCTGGGTGTGCTTCATTAGCAACTTTTGCAAGCCCCACAATCCCTGGTATTGGTGTATTGGAGTGGTAAAAGAGCAGAATATCACCTTTCTTCATATTCAACATGTTGTTTTTAGCCTCATGGTTCCTCACGCCATTCCATTCTTCACTATCAATTTCGAGTAGCTCACTGAATGGGAAGGAGACATCTTTGCCTGCTTTGGGATCAATTCTGGTTAAAGGCTCTGATTTTATGAGCCAATATCTCACGTTGTTGTTCTTTGGATCTTGTGGAAACTGTGGTGGGTTTTTGGGTGAAGGACGCTTTAATTCACCAATATCAATCTTATGCTCAATAGCTTTTGAATCGCTTTTGGTGGAGGGTTTTTTGGCAACCTTCTTCTGTACCTTCTTTGGAGGCATTCTGGAGTCGACAGAGACTGGATTACAGGAATCTTGAGCTGTACTCTCAGGCCAATTCTTGTTGTTTCTTTGATTGAGTTGAAGGTTGTTAGAAACTAGTTGCCATTTTGGGGAATAATGTCTTGTTACCCGGGCATTAATTTCACGATAATCAGCAATTTTCATAAAACTCATCCCTTGACCATTACGACACAGTACCCAGATATAAGCTCAATAGATTAGCTAAGTACTACATCTAGCATTTGTGGCACTTAAAGTTGCACTTAGCGATCTGGGATTCTGCATCCAACCTTGCTCTTAGTCTTTGGAGAATCAGTACTGGGTTCAATCGCCCACTCATTTTTTACGACGCTCTGGTACAAGTTATATGATGAAGATGACATACAGTGCAGTTATCCAATATCATCTATATCGAAGAATCAAGCTTGAAGAACTTTAAAAGATTCTCAGTAGGTTGGGCCCTGTTAAATATCTGACGGGACTGGGACTAGAATTCGGGCTAGTCTAGGACAGATAATAACAGAAAGCTTATTAGATAGCGAGTCTCAAGACTTTGGTAGCGGAAAGAGGGCTAAAGTAATATTCTTGTTGTGTATTTATATAAAGTGATGGATCCCTTCTCTCCTTCCTCCTCTAGAATAGAAATAAGGATGGATAAAAACGTAGAAAAGGTTGCTTTTTATAGTAATCGTAAGACAGGAATGTTGATAAACTCCAATGAGGCAAGAGTCTCTTGTCGACGAGCGATGAGTCTGATCATGTTGTGAACCTAGAGCATAACAGTCTTGAAACCAGATAAAGGAGTTGTTTGCCTGGCTAATATCAGACTTGAATTTACCGAGCCTCAGTACATTTCAGAACTGTTTTCAAGTATGTGGTCCTTACCAATTTCACCTGCGTAATGGAAATCATTTATCAACACCTCATCTCCCAGTTTTCTACTTCTTTCCTCCATACTTTGGAGTATTTCTTTCATTTCCTTCTGGGTTCCATCCAATTACACTGCAATGGTCAACTATTCCTCTTGGTTATCCGAGGTCAACGATGACACTTACCTATCCGCTCTTTCAATCCCAGGAACACACAATTCTGCTGCCGCTCATACTGCTTTACCTTCGGTTCAATGTCAAGGTGAATCTGTCGCCGATCAATTGGAGAATGGTGTCAGATTCCTAGATATCAGAACCTCAAAAAATGTGTTGACAAGTGATTTGGATGAGCAAAATGATTTGATTGTTGTTCACGGAAAGTTTCCTGTCAAAATCTTGGGTAACGTCTACTTAAAAGATGTGTTGAATGACGTATATGAGTTTTTGCAGAAGAGTAGAAGTGAGACTGTTATTGTCAGCATAAAGCAAGAAGGCAACGGAACGTGGGATAATGATAGTGATGAGTTTGGTAACGTGATTTGGGATAAATATATCAAAGACAACAAAGACAAATGGTATTTGCAGACAGGTATCCCAAGACTTAGAGATGCTAGAGGCAAAGCTCTTTTGTTTAGAAGATTTGGTGTTAAGAACGAGGAACGTAAGAGGGAATTTGGTATTGATGCTGCATGGTGGAAGTACAACTGTACTCATCACGATGGTGGATCTTTGCAAGTTCAAGATTGGTGTGAATTGAGTAGTGGTGACGATATCAGCAAGAAGGCTCAATATATCAAAGATTTGTCCAGATTGGCCATCGATCACAATTCGACAAATTCCAATGACCCTAAGCTATTTATCAATTTCTGTTCCGGTTCAAACTTCTTTGATCCAAACTGCTGGCCTTCAAAGATTGCTGAAGGTTTGTCCAATGATAACATTGACGAGGCTTTTGGTAAAGGTAGCGGTATTATTATCTTGGACTATGCCGAATCTGATAACTGGAAATTGACCCGCGAGTTGATCAGCAAAAACTTTTGATTGTCTTGATCTACATCAAGCGTATATTCATGATGTTGTACTTTACCCGGAGTATAAGAATGATTAATTCACGTAACAACAAAGTAGTACGCGAGATTCAGCCGTATGCGTGGCAGCGAAGTTGTGGGGAAGTTGAATGCTGTCCAAAACAATAGGAAATTTTCACTTGTTGTCTGGTCCGTAGATTTTGTGTGATGATACAACAGCTGTAGAAGCGTTCCGTAAGGAATGTGGAGTAAGTTTGGTTGGGACAAAAGGCGGCCCCGTACTTATATATATATGACTAATTTTGCTCCACCTTCACTCGAAACAGCCCAGGGCTTCAAACTATAAAACCCAAACCAGCTTGTTTACGCAGTTAAGCACATCACCCGGCTGATCCTTTTCCACCACTTTTTAAGTGTGAAATTAGCTGACTAGAGAACCCAAAAAAGAAAAAAAGAAAAATTAGAGTAGCATATTCCCCAACAGATCACGTTTCGCCAGTGCCAGTCCCACCAAGCAATCAGAGACGAGCAGCTCCAAGTCACACTATAGAGTTTTTCTGCAAAAATCTGTCTACTGGAAACATCCCTTCATCCTACGAAGTCCGTCAACGAACACAACAAAAACAGGGAAATTCCCATGCTCTTTTGCCCTCCCTTATAATCTTAATAACATCTAGCTGCAACACACTAATTACAACATGGTGCTAATTGGAGGCGTCAAATACGCATGCGAGCGTTGTATCAGAGGTCACAGAGTTACAACATGTAACCATACAGATCAACCTTTAATCATGATCAAACCCAAAGGAAGACCTTCATCTCAGTGTAAGCACTGTAAGTCACTGAGAATCAATAAGAACGCGCATTCAAGTGGATCCTGCTGTTGTGGCAAAGCTACTCCCAACGGAATCAAGAAGAAGAAGTGTGGATGTGAATCAGGAAAGTCGTGTGACTGCCATAAGAAGAATCCCCAAAGCGACACATCGAGAAACAACTCTACGTCTTCGAATAGAAGCGAAGTTTCAGATATAAGTAAAACTGTACCGAGTGTTTCCCAATCTTCTACACCAACGTCAGAGACAGATTTTTCACGAGCCAAGAGAGTCGGTGAAGTATCAGTTCCAATAAATGAGTATATGCCAAAGAATTCTGGTGAGATTGGGACCGTTTTGAACGAGAAGGCAGTTGCTGGATTCTTCAGGGATGTGCCATTACCATTCGAACCTGGGCATGGTTTGTTAGATTTATTCGAACAGTCATCATTACTGAGTCCAAGTGTGAACTCTCACATTAACTCACGTCCAAACTCGCATCCAAACCCACATGCGAATCCTCACTCTGACTACTTTAATAAATCAAACCCTACACCAAGCAGAACGAATTATGCTGATTTTGATGTCTTTCAAAATTTGGTCTTTAGTCCAAAGACTGCATCGAGCACACCAAACACATCTGATCATTCGAAACAACCATCTTTATTTGGTTCGAATGGAAGCACAAAAGAGTACAGGGAGAATTTTCCTGGAAATATTTCTGAACATTCTAACGCCTCATATCATTCAATTCCTTCAGCAAGTTCACATGATGCCTCAGACAACTATAATTACAACAATGAACGCATTGACCTCACGAATTTTGATAGCAGCAAAAATAGTGGCCAGTCATCTGGCCTATTTGGAACCCAGCGTACGAATCAGACAAAAGATTTGAATGACCATGGTGTTGAGGTTTTGTCCCTGACTCCGAGCTTCAATGATATCATTGGACCAGACTTTGATAATTTCACTGAATTCAAAAATAACGCCAACCCACCAAGGGTTGAAAGGGTTTTTTCTAATGATTCTAATGTCTCAGTGACGAAAAATAATAGCGATCTCCTTAAGGGTTTGAACCTGAACTGATGTTGGTTGTGATAATGATGATTACGAAGAATTTATTTTTGCTTTGTTTTGCTTTTCCTTTGCCTTTTATACTTCAGTTTGGTTTGTTGATATTGACATTTTTGCCGCTGTATTTTTATCATTCTGTATAATGAACACACTTCTATATTCTGAGAAATATACTATTTGTACCGGTGAATAATAATCGTCCAGTGTTACACATTCGTAATTTCCGGCTTGCGAATATAAGGAGAGAAGCTGAACAATTCAGCTACACAACATCAATGAATTGATTCGAGTTAAACAAGTTCAATCTTCTCCAAACTTCAATATGATGCTTCAACATTGTATTCACCCTCGTATGATCCAATAGTGGAAAATTTCTCGTGGACCTGTTTAAACATTCCCTTAGTATTATCTGTGTGACACGAGTTTGAGAGCGTCATTTTTATTTTTACCATTGAGAGCTTGTTAACTTATATCGACGTCATCATCAGGAGTGAGTAAACGAATAATAAAGCTATGTGCTGTTCTCATAAGTCTTTTATATTCTGTTTCAACGGTGTATGAAGTAAGCGCATCTAAAAGAAAATTTGCCTAGGGACTTCTATATACCAAAAGCCACAAAGTAACTTGAAGCATCTATTATTGTGAAACTAATGAAATCTTGGAGACATAGTGAATGCCCTGTAAACTGGAAGTAAATCCTTGACCAAAATAACAAAATGTTTGGAAATATCATTATTCGGGAGGACAATGTATGGAAATTGGAGATCTAGTCTGTTTATACACACTTGTTGGAATATCAATTGTGGAAGGAGCAAAAGACTCTCCAAGACCGAATTAGACGGATGTGACGGAAGATCCGGGCGAGATCATCAGAAAGTGGTCTTCGGGGTAAGCTGAAAGATCTCTAATGATAAATGATCACAAATTTTACCATGATCGTGTACATTGGCAAGACATGTAATCAAAATGGAATCCATAGCTGGTGTCCATTCAAGAGTAGGAGTGAGTTCCAATTGTCACTCCAAGTTCCAAAATAAGAGGTAAGGTATGCATAAATGACGGGCTGGTATTTCTGGAAGTGTCCGATAAAATTCAGGTTTATTGCGCCAAACTGGGGTGGTATCGAATTCGATAATATTGATATGGCAACTAACCTCTTTGGACCAAAGCACCACCGGACTCAAGATCTCCACTAGTAGGCTAGTTCTTAGGTCTCTCATCAGTCTAGTGCTGACCTTATCTTCATAGATATCCGTGATTGTAATAAAGGTGGTGGTGTGCTTATCAACATCTTTTGGAGTGATATTTGGCATCCAGTTACCGTCACACTATGAGTACAAAGCATCCAGTAGATACTGGTAGTCGTAAATTGACAACCATTTGGGAGCGGCTATTCATCTTCCCCATATCTTAAGATGGTAGTGGAGACTTGTTGTTACCTCTAGAGGATTCTGAAATGAAAATAAAAAGGTAAATATGTAAGCCGGTAGGGACACCGCTATTCACGTGTTGTCACGTGCTCTATTGATCAGCAGCGGTTGCTGCGATTTCCCCAGGAAAATTCCTCTGTGCATTCTGCCCAATCAAACTCATTCATTTACCAACTCTAGAGTCTTCGGACAGTAAGGAGTCAAGTGAGTCTGATAAATGCGCAATCTCAACAGCTTGCCACAAACAAAGAGCATGTAGAACCAATTGAGAGGCTCATATCTGGTAGAGAACTACTTACATCGATGGAACAGTATTATGGAGCGCAAATGAATGGCCGGGAACCCTTTGTGCGTTAAGTTCTCTATTTCTGGAGGAATGGTGCGAGTATCAAAATGTTTGGATGTATCCCGGCATTTTCCCGAATCCGACTCAGTGCTTCTCAACCAGTACGTTTTTCAGCCAATCAGAAGTGCTAAAATTCGACCTGCTTACGCATCCCGGAGATTCTCACATAGTTAAGAGTGTGTGTCCCAAACCAAAACCCATCACCGGAACCGATGACCACACCAAAAGTGTGTTATAACAATAAAAGGAATAAAGAATCATCAACTTGCTGAAAATTTGTTTTGTGCTCGTCGAGTTCTCCACCGAACACTCATTATTCACGACATTCAAAATGAACTTACTTAGAAGAGTTTCACCAGCTTCGTTAAGCAGATCTGTAACCGGCATAAGAACCCTTGCCACAACCACAGAAAAGACCCCTCTCATCAAAACATTTAAAGTCTACAGATGGTCTCCAGACAAACCGGAAGAAAAACCAGCTCTACAAGAGTACAAAGTTGACTTGAATGACTGTGGTCCTATGATCTTGGATGCTCTTCTCAAGATTAAAAATGAACAAGATGCTACCTTGACCTTCAGAAGATCATGCAGAGAAGGTATCTGTGGTTCCTGTGCCATGAACATTGGTGGTAGAAACACACTAGCTTGTCTCTGTAGAATTGACAGAAACACAACCAAGTCAACAAAGATTTACCCCTTACCTCACATGTTTGTTGTCAGAGATCTTGTTCCAGATCTTACACATTTCTACAAACAGTACAAATCTATTCAACCATATCTTCAAAGAGACTCTGTTCCAGAAGATGGGAAAGAGAATTTGCAATCCATTGCTGACCGTAAGAAGCTTGATGGTCTTTATGAATGCATTTTATGTGCCTGTTGTTCAACTTCTTGTCCATCATACTGGTGGAATCAACAGGAATACTTAGGTCCCGCCGTTTTGATGCAAGCATACAGATGGTTGGTTGATTCAAGAGATCAAGCTTCAGGTGTCAGAAAAGAAATGCTAGAAAACTCCATGAGTATGTACAGATGTCACACAATTTTGAACTGTACAAGAACATGTCCTAAGGGTTTAAATCCTGGTAAGGCCATTGCTGAGATCAAGAAACAATTGGCTTTTGCTTAGAGGTTTTGTCATCTACCGCCCTGTTAAATATTCATCATACACTAAAATCAGTTCGTCATAAAGGAGTTTTCGGTTGCATTTCCAAGAAAGATAGAGGAAGAAGTTATTTATATATTTCACGTATTTATCCTGGTCATTTGATAAAGTTGAATCAATTTTATTAATTTATAAAGCAAAATGAACTTTGTAGGGGTTTGGCTCGAATGTAGAGGGAAAGTTAGCGGGAAGAAAACATGTTCAAACACCAAAAATAAAGCACCTTCCGGTACCGCATTTAACTAGTTCAGTGATTAAATTGCAGAATCAAATCCAACAATGCCGCTGAGTGTTTCAGAATACGAGCTGGCACTTCCCCATTTCGTTTCCAAGATCTCAAAGATTCCGCATTTGACAAACGTCAACACAGTTACTGTTGACGGTAAACTGCACGAAGTTAGAGCAGTGTACAATAAGACAGAATCCACAAATATTCACCTTTGGATTACGTACAACTCAAGCTTCAGCTGCCCTGTATTGTTATTCCAGGTTTTCGAGCTTCAATGCGACTGTGATCAAGATTCCATGGCTGTCGAGTTATGGAGGCTCTCCTTCTCAAAAGATACACTTTCCCATATATTGAACAAAACTCACCAACGGCTCACCGTGTCACTCAAGGAGCACAGAGGTTCATCGTATTGGTTTGTTCATCCGTGTGATACAGACCAGGTACTTCAGAGTGCAACAACAGATGACTATCTCCTGAACTGGTTCGTTTACTTCGCCGCTTGCATCATCACCATCAGAGCTAATGATGTTTACGGTTAGTTGTCAGTGCTGAAATTTACTCGGATTCAGCTAAAGAACCTGCGTAATTTTGAGTGCTTCAGCGGGCTCGGGATTTCAAAGGAATGAAGAACAACAAAGCAAAACAGAACAACGACACATCCACAATCCCCAGAACTTGATCAACCTACAATGTCCACCTTCAATTCCATCAGAACACAAGTGATCACACTAGAAAACCAAACAAGCTCGTTGCTTTCCCGCTACTCCCAGTTCACAGCTAGCTCCAGTTCGAGTGCAACCGCAGATGAGGTCAAACTCGATAAACAGGTCGAATCACAATTACAAAAGAGGGAGGAGCTTCTAAGCAATCTCTCCAGGATAGCGGACTCGGATAATTCAATTTCTACAGTCAAACTTCAACAACTCTCCAGACACAGAGAAGTACTGCAGGATAACTGGAATAGTTTTGCAAATATCCGTTCGTCAATTCTTGAAGAGCGTAATAAACTGAATTTACTCTTCAATGTGAAGTCAGATATTCAACAGAGAAACAACAAACTCGGAGGCACTGAAGAGGATGAATTGAGCTACATACAAGATGAGTCAAGACGTGCGAACTCGATGAACAACATCGCTGATGATTTGATCAATAGGGCATACGAAACGAGAGAGCTCCTTTTGGGGCAAAGAGAGTCTTTGAATAACGCTGGAAGTAGAATTCTGGGATCCATGAATAGCGTTCCTGGTTTGAACACTTTAATTCAAAAAATCAGTACAAGAAGGAGAAGGGATGCACTTATCATAGCATCATTAATCACACTATGTATTCTATTCTTGTACTTCTCAAGATGATCTTTTACGGGACAGATATAACTTCGGAATTACAATAAATGATTAAAGGTACAGAATTGTAGTAAATATGAATCATGATGGGTCATAAATTAATGCAAGGTATAGGGTGTAATCATTTGTCTAAGAACATCCTAGAACATCATAACGTTCAACATTTTAGCTGCTTTTAGTCAAATATAACAAATATAACACACCAAGCAGCTGCGAGAGAATGATAGCCTTGAATGCTGCTTCAGATCCCAAAAGAAAACGAAAATTTAAACCGTGAAACCAAAATCAACTGTGAATGGAGAAGAATATGTTAGCAATCATAGTAACGGGATCTAAAACTTAAACAGTTTGTTGGGCAGGGTCATTACGTTCAATGTCAAAATCTGGTTTCATATCACTTAGTTTGAAACTTTGGATACCCTGTTTGATCTCACCGAAACCAAAATCTGCTTGGTTTAATGGAGAATCGTGACCTTGATAAACAAAGAAATCGTAGATGAATGCACCAAACAAACAGCCAATGATTGGAACGATAAGTGGAACCCAGAAATAGTGGTGACCAAGAGTAAACATTTCAGAGCCGTAACCAACAGCAGCGGCTGCCAATCTTGGACCGAAATCTCTGGCCAAGTTGATGGCATAACCAGTCAAATAACCGTAACAAGAACCAATACCAAAGATCAAGATCCATAGCCCAAATGGAAACATCGATCCTAATGGAGCATTAAATGGATCAGTCATAGAAAAAATACCAAGTTGAAGTAAAGCAGAACCGACAATCTCAGAAGCAACTTGCCCTTTGGTGGACAAGAAAGGTTGGGAAAATGTACAGAAGACACCAGCTGAAGCAGTATCACCACTAACGGTTCTGATGCCAGCACCACCTTCATAGTCGTTGAATGCTTGATAATAGGTACCGTACATGATTAAAGCACCAATGAAACCACCAAAAAATTGAGCAAAGATGTAACCTGGGACTTTTCTCCATGAAAACTTTCTGAAGACTGCAGCAGATAGAGTGACACCTGGATTCAAATGAGCACCGGAGATTCCAGCAGAAACGTGGTAACCCAAAAAGACAGCAGTTGCCCAACCGAAAGCAATAGTTGTGTAATTACCAGCACTACCGCTCGATAGTTTTGTTTGAGCCACAACACCATCACCAAACATCACTAAAATCATAGTTCCTAAAAACTCTGCAAGAGGTTCTCTAAATGCGTATCTGAACCTTTGTAGGGCATTGTAGTGTCTTGGAGGGCTATGATTTTGGGTTCTCGAAGTATTTGTGGCGGCTCTCTCGAGGCCTGAGCTTGGAGCAACCGGATTACCAGGAAGATCGTCTAAAAATTCTGATTTAATATCGTCTGAGTGAAAGACATCTGGCTTAGAACCTTCAGTCATTGTGCTTGTAAGTAGAGTGCGTTATCAACTAGAGAAAACAATAAGATAGACTCTTCACTAAGTTGAATAAACGGAAGAAGGAAAAAACTCAATGAATTTATAATTTTATCTACCGGAGATGGCTCTGCAGAGTTCTGCAAGAAGAATAATGATTTTTCCAGCGGTCTTTTTGTGCCTTCAAGACATATGACCGTTTCTTTTTCCATGAACTAGACAAATGAGACAAATCGGACAAGAAGGCTATAGAAAAGGTGGGTGTGCCCTTCCACTTATTTTTACAGTGTTAGTCCTATAGCTCCTACCTAATCATCCATCTTCTACACAAAGGCACTAGTTAGTCAGCCCCCGGGTGTGGATTGCTTGAAGTGATCATGACTATGAGTACAGCTGGTAACAACGGCAAAGATTAATCAAGCGGGTTGGGTCATGGTCTTCACCATCTGGTGTTATCAGATGGCGATGATGGACCTAAAAACTTGTTTGAGAAAATCAATCAGGTTATAACAGGGTCTATCATCTTGTATGTATCCTCGCCAACCTCATAACTTCTGGCATGAAAAGTATATCTATAATTTTAACTCTCACTCCGCTAATTTTGCTGGCCGAGCCTCCAGTCTTCGGTAGTTTGCCCCGGAAAATGCAAAAGACAGACGTCCCCGGAAAAACAAAATGCTTGAAAAAATCTTATCCGGGAATATTTTGGGACAAATCGGTCCAAACCACAAGAAGTAAAATTTATTCAGTTCGACTCCAACTTAGTGGCCAACGCTCACTTGCACCTGACGTTTTGTGTTTGAAGCGGATCTAGGTGGTAGCTTTACCAAAGGAAAGTCGGACGCGGTTTCTTCTCTCTTTATCGAATCTATACACCCAAACAGGCATTGCCCAAGGCAAGCGGATTCGTGAAAGGTTACTTTTAAGACATTAAGTCAGTTTAACTGGATAACTAACCTATGGCTCGACTCCCCACTCCACAAACAGAATCGTTCAACGTAAAGTACATGGTTTTTGTCTCCATGAAATCCAATTTTTTTCCAGTTTCGATATATTTTTACCGTTCCCCCAGAAAAAAATTCACCACCTTGCATGGCGGATTTCCTTCTTCGAAAAATAGTCGACGTCTACGGCCCACACAGCCTCTGCTTGAAATTTATCAGCGCTGTCCGCATCAGGTGGAGGCTCACGAACTCCCTGCCGCGAGTATCAAGAGCTAGTATTAGGCTGGTTGGCTAGCTGAATTTATTTTGAGGTCTACCAAATGATTTCAATCACACCAACGTGTTTAGCACATATACCTTGGTGTCTTCTAAGTAAGCCAGCTAGCCTACAAAGTGAATGGCAGTATCTACAGGCAAATACTCCTACCCCGCGGCTCATAATCAGATCACGTAGCACTCTCAGCTGAATCAGACTACTGGATGTGATCAACTTTGAGTCGCGCTAGTAAAACAAAAAAACTGTTAGAATCGAGCGTGGTGGAGGAACTTGGAATACTGTGGTGCCAGTTCTGCTAGTCAACCCGCATAAAGTTCCTCGGAGCTGATCTACATCTACAGTTAGCGGTAACTGCGCTTTTGAATACCAAGAAATTTGAGAAGGAGTGTTACTTCAACAACTCCAATTTAGTGCGCGCGGCCTCTATTGGTCGTATTTGTTCTATTTGTTTGTACTCCATGAAACTAGCTGTATACATATGTAACTGCAAAAGCCTCCCAATCTGGGGACATTTTTGCGGGCACCGTTTCCTACCTCGGTCACTCCATCAAAGATCTGCTGGGGGTCCAAAGATCTAATGATCATATGTAATAACGCGGTACATGGGAACACTTCTTCCCCCGAGTCTGATACACAACGTCGAGCTGATGTTTATTCTTAGCCGTTGGCGGGATTGTAAATCAGGGACTTCCACGAAATCTACCAAACTCCTGTTGATATTCACTTCCTATAATCGAGCACGTTATGCTCCTATCAATGGACATAGTCATTTGGAATCAAGCAATGCCGTCGACGAGTTAGCTTTGGACATTGCTGACTGTTCATTGATTGAGTCACATGCAGAGATATTAATCAAGGTCATGATTCAATTTTACTATACATAATTAGCTGTATAGCTCGAATACGGTGGCCTATAATACAGTGAATTTTAAGCATCCACGAATCCAATTGGTGCATCAGCTTTGAAATAATTCCACAATGATTCGATTCTGCTACAATATTATATTTGTAACACATCATAAGATTGATACAGTCAGTAAATAGAAATAATGTCCGTATATGTCGTACCGGCCATTGTAGTATCATTTGTGGATGCTTTTAGCCTAGAAGTGTGCCCCAATGGTGAATACCTAAGGAACATGGTAAACAGCACACAAAGTAGAAGCAGCCTAGTTGATAAATACACGACATGATTTATACAATAATCAAGTGAATAACCGTTTATAGGCGTTATAGCACAGTGTTACTTTTATAATGTAGGTAGCAAATCTGTAATGATCCAAGTGAACTGAGAATGACTTCATAAAACACAATATTTTAAAAATCCATTTCTATAAAGCCTATATATCAGGGCCATTTTTAGGTAGTTCAGTTGACATCAGGTAGGTAGAAGAAAGCCAAAGCAATGATTGTGTACGTACCAAGTAACATTGCACCTTCCAACCAGTTACTTTCACCATCTAGGATCAGGTAGTTCGTAATCAACATACTCACAAATAGTACGGCTGTTTCAAAAGTTGAAAAATACAAGGACATTGGGACATCAACAATCCAACCGATCAAAACCATGAATGGTGTCACAAACAGAGCAATCTGTAAAGAAGAACCGATGGCGACACCAATGGCTAGATCCATTTTATCTTTGATAGCGACAACAACAGCTGTGACATGTTCGGCAGCGTTACCGACAATTGGGATGACAATCAAACCAATAAAAGTCTTTGACAAACCACTTGATTCCACAATATCATCAATAGAACCAACAAGTATATCGGCACACACGGAGACGACAATGGTCACAACAAATAGAGTGGTAATAGCGGCAAAGGAAGTCAAGGAATCTTCTTCTGGTTCTGGTTCATGCGCTAGACCCGATTCTTCATCATCACCTTCTTGAATATCATGGACTTCCTCATTGATTGCTTCAAACAAGTGTTTGTGGGTTCCCAATTGAAACACCAAATATAGAATGTAGATAATTAATAAAACGATCGAAGCACCCCTTGACAAAGAAAGGATCAGTCTTTGATCATCAGCAGAATCTTTCTTACCTGGAAGAGTTGCATGGAAGGCAGCTGGAATTAATAGACCAGCAGTAGCTAAAGCCATTAAAGAGCTCATAGTTTGTGCAACGGTTTGATTGAATTGTTGTTGAACTCTACCCAAACCACCAGCAACAAAACACATACCAAGCACTAACAACAAATTTGATAGAATACTTCCAAGCATAGAAGCTTGAACGATACGAACTTGGTTCTCTTTCAAAGCGATGATTGAAACAATCAATTCCACCGCATTACCGAACGTAGCATTCAATAAACCACCCAATGTTTCACCGACGTGACTGGCTAGTTCTTCTGTAGCGAAAGCCAATAGATTGGCAAGAGGAATGATAGCAAAGAAATTCAACCAAAAGTTGGCAGTGGAACCAAATCCCAGGTACTCGGAGGCAATACCGAGGGGAACGAATAATAGTAAGTAATTGACTTTAGAACTGTTCCAGATAGTGGTGATATTCTTGACAATTTGTGACAGTTTACCGTTTTTTCCAGTTCTAAGTAGACTGTTGGAATTAGACAACAACGGAACCTGAGAACTCATCTTGTAACGCGTCGTTGTTATTTTATCTTGACTGTGAGATGAATTGGTTGAGTTTTCGAGCTGTTAACAAGATTTATGAGAGAAAGAATGAGTGACAATCTTCAAACTACGAAATGCCAGTATTTTGTACAATTTCACTCTTTTTTTTTTTTTTTTAATCCTCAAATTTCCTCAACCGGAGAACCCTGGGCGGCGGGCTGGCAAAACTGTAAAGTCTTGGAAAGGGACCAGTCTAAGTTTTAGCGAGAGTAGCACCAGCCAACCACAAACAAAACTCCTGAGACCAAGAGATAAACTGATAGTGACGACACCGCACCGTGGAAGCTTTTGTAGATCACATAGTAAACCACACTCACAACACCAGCCAAAGGAAGCACAATCTCGAGAAAGAAGAGAAACAGCCGTCCATAGTAGTACTCTTCAATCTTGGAGAAATGATGTTTATGTGCCAATCCTGGCACAAATATAAAAGGAAAAGATAGTATGAGAGCAACGCCCATCTCGAAGAAGCTCGATGATACCACCCAGATCAAATGCAGGAGGAAAGACTCGTATCTGTATTTTCTCTTCAAGAGTACTCTACTCTCAGTGTCTAGTTCTCTCATATGTGGATTGTTTGACTGTGACAAAAGAAGTGAAGTTATTGAACCATAACTTGAGATCGATTTGACCGATTGAATTTGTTCTATGGGGAGTAAGTCTTCTATGATTTCTGGAAGATAGTCAATTTCATCAAGGATTGGAGAAGTTTCCGCAAGAGGCTGGAATTTGGTAGCCTCTTTGTCAATATAAGACTCTGGGTATAAGATTTTCCTCAAACTCTGTGAATTTCTTCGTACCTGGAGACAGTGTGATAATGTTGATCTGGTACGAATGTCATTAATCTTTGCCATTTGTTCGAGATCTTTTTGTGTTTCTTTCTCTAGATCAATCAGTAATTTGATCTCATCGTAGTAGTAGAAAAGCAACGCTGTGGCCTGATAAACGGCTCCAAAGACGTAACTCTGATTTGTTGTCAGGTTGAACTCTGAGAAAGTTCTTGACTTCTCGTGCACCTGTGGATATGCAAGCAGATAAAAGAACAAAAACTCGACAGGCAGTTTAAAAACTATAGTGTACTTTGTGATATGCCTGTAAAAATAGTTGACAAGGGTAGAGCAAAAGATCGAGAGCACAAATGTTCTAAGGTAGTCGGTAAAATCTGGAACATAGGCTCTATCATCTCGAATAATAGGAACAGTCAAGCTTGTAACTCCAAGGATCGTTATGGCAGTGGTAATAAATAGAAGTATCACAAGCAGCTCAAGTTTCTCACTCTTTCTGAGATTCTGAATAGAACGAAGATAAATCATGATGGATGGGTCTCCCAGCAGACGATGGCTAGACGCTTCTGCTGAGTTGAGTTGGAGGAAGTAGCCAGAAAGGTTGAAGGGGTGCTGGATCAACAAAGAACGAAAACACACAGTCAAACCACTCCATTTTCTTTCGCTAGCAAAAAAAAAAAAAAAAAAAAAAAGATTATTTGACGTAAAATCGGCGCAAAATCACGTGCAGTTGGTCCAACGAATATTTTTCTTTTAGCTGTATAGTGAAAGAGAAACGTCCTGTCCTATCGAACTGATCTAGTAACCCTACGCTGATGAATTTAAGTGAGGTGTATTGAAGCATACTATCTTCAAGTTCAAACTATTTAGCAGCATCAACGTTCAAAATGAATTCGTAGAGAAAGGCAATGGTCTCCAAATGAGACTCAATTTTAATACGTTCATTGATTGAATGGACACCAATGCTCGTCAAGTCACTATCGAATCTTGTTGGGAAAAATCTGAAAACATTTGGAGTGAGGTCCAAGTAGTACTTGGTATCGGTGTTAGCACCAAGTAAAGATGGAGCAACACTTATCGTGGTATTTGTACCTCCGAAAACAATGTCTTGCCAAACATGTCTAATGGTACCAGCTAAAACATCCCAAGCATCACCTTTTGCTGGTGAAACGGCAAGCGTGTTTCTACCTTTGTAAGAGATGTCAAAATGACCTTTTGGAGTGGTTGGAATCAAAGATTCACCTTTCAAGTTCAAACCTAGACCGAATTCTTTGGCAACTTCTTTCACATGATCAAGAACGTGGTTCAAGACATCATCGTAAGTTTCCTCCACTGAGATTCTGCTATCAAATGCGAAGTGTACATATTCTGGTAAGGCATTGGTTTTAACACCACCTGTGATGACATCAATGGCTTGTGAAGTTTGAATCAAGTATCTCTGACCTGGATCCTTGGCGACATATTCAATGACTCTTTTGTTAGCTTCTGGATCAAATTCAGCCCTGAGAATATCCTTTCTAAGCGATTCTGGAAGAGAATGAGAGACTTGGGCAACCGTTTGAAGCATTTGCAAAATTGGATTTTTTTTGGATAAGATTGGTTTGAATGGATCGTTCTCGATCAAAGTGATCAGTTTTGCAGCAATACCAATCGACGTGTGATCTGGTGGAACAGAAGAATGACCACCTGGAGTTGTCAATTCAATGTCAATACTGACGTGACCTTTCTCAGTCGTAGCTGGTAAACCATACCAATCACCTCCAATATTGTAAATGGCAGAGCCTTCATCGACAAGGGCATAAAAGGCATCTTTGCCATATCTCTCAAATAGAAATTCAGAGATGTATTTGGCACCGTACACACCATCACTCTCTTCATCGTTGCCGAATCCAAGGATGACAGTTCTTTCAGGTTTAAATCCATCTTTCAACAGCGTTTCAACTGCTTGAAGTTCACCAATCAACAGGTTTTTACAATCAACAGAACCTCTTCCCCAAATGAGTTCCCCATCGAAGTGACCAGAGTATGGTGGGTATTTCCATTCACCGGCAGACAATGGGTCAACTGGAACAACGTCCTGATGAGCAGTCAAGAACAATGGCTTCAATTCTGGGTTGGAACCTTCCCATGTATAAACCAAAGCTAATTTGTTTGGTTTCTCCAATTTCAAGTTCTTGTGAACCAATGGGAAAGATTTAGCTAGAAAATGATGAAATTTGTAGAAATTAACCCATGGCGTTATATCATCACTTGGATTTGGTAAATTATCCTGAACTTCAGTTTCAACTTGAATGGCACCACTGAGAATTTTCACTGCTTGTTTCTTGAAGTCAGCATCTCCCCAAATCTTTTGAACGCTATTCGAATCCGACCCATAGTTTGGAGGAACCAATGGCTCGACCTGTTCAGAACTGAGAATAGCATTGACTTTTGAGTTTATTTCATGTTCGTTTTGAATGTAGTCAAGTCCTTTTGTACCAAGGGTGAAGAGGATGGATAAACCAAGCGCAGTTGAAAGAATCCATTTCAAGCTGGCGCCCTTGAAGCCTCCTGCACGATGAGTTTTTGGTTCGTCAAGAAGACCTTTCATATTGACGTTGATATTATGGTGGGTTCAACAAATAATGGGCTGCCTCAAAGGGATTGTTAGGAATTGGTCTTATATATGGCAACCATCGGTTATCTGCTGCTTTTTCATTTGCGCGTAATGGGGCCAGCCTTTTAGGAAATTATCGGCCGTATATGATATATATAGTGGGGTGTTACCCTGGAGACAAAGACAATCGGCAAGAGAAGTCAGGGGATTCTCCGCCAGAGTCAAAACTGTGGAGCCGGAGTCATCTCAATTGGGCCTGTTTGAAGAACGAAGTCAGATTAGTAGGCATTCCCCATTAAGATAGATAGGTTTACGAATTCGGCCTAATTCCATACGCATTTGAACTAGATGAACAACTGATCAAGAAGATTCTATTTAACGTTGTTTGCGTTTTGGATAAACTCATAGATGAACGCAATGGATTCCAAATGTTGTTGCAAAGTGATATGTTCATCAATCGAATGAATTCCCAAATCTGTTATAACCCCAAGAGTAGCTGGGAAGAATCTGTAGACGTTTGGAGTCAAACGGTAATATTTGGAGGTATCAGTGTTTCCACTAGCCAAGGATGGAGCCACGTAGATTGGTTTCTCATTGTTGAACACAACTTCACCCCAGACATGTTTCACTGTTCCAACGAACAAATCCCAAGCATCACCATGGTTTGGTGATAATGGTATCGACTCCATCGCCCCACGCAACGTGATGTTGAAGTAGCCTTTAGGTGAGGTTTTGATCAGCTCTTCACCCTCAAAAAACAAACCCAAACCAAACTCCTTGGAAACGTCTTTTATATGAGACAAAGCGTGTTCAACGGTTTGATTCACTGTAGAATCAATAGCAATTCTTGAATCGTATACGAATTCAACAAATTCTGGTAAAGCATTTGATTTCACACCACCATGAATGATGTCAATCGCTTGTGAAGTTTGAATCAAATATCTCTTTCTCACATCCTGAACAATCCATTCGACCAATCTCTCTTTAGCACTAGGGTCGAATTCAGCTCTGAAAAGATCATTCTTGACATCATCTGGTATCGAGTCTGAATGTTTGGCAATTTCCTTCAATAAGACGAAATAAGGATTTTCATTACTTAGATGAGGTTCAAATGGATTTGCTTCCAAGACTGTTATCAACTTGGACACAACACCAATCGAAGTATGATCCGGAGGAACAGAAGAGTGTCCACCTGGTGTACTCAATTGGACGTTCAAGATAACATGTCCTTTCTCAACAGTAGCTGGAGTAGCATACCAATCACCATCGATGAGTTCAATGGAGGAACCTTCATCGACCAATACAAAGATAGAATCTTCGCCATATCTTGCAGTCAGAGTCTCATTGATGCTTCTGGCACCTTTACCACCGCTTTCCTCATCGTTACCGAATCCAAAAATGATGGTTCTCTCAGGGACAAACCCATCTTCAATCAATGTTTCAACAGCTTCGTAAATGGCGATCAACAATGTCTTACAGTCCAAAGCACCACGACCCCAAATAGTCTCACCATCGTAATAACCAGAGTAAGGTGGATGAGTCCATTCTTTAGCACTCAATGGGTCAACTGGAACAACATCCTGATGAGCAGTGAGGAAAATTGGTTTCAGATTTGGGTTAGTACCTTCCCAAGTATATAACAAAGCAACACCATTTGGTTTCTCCAGAGTTGTATGGTTATGGAAAAGCGGGAAGTGCTTTTCCAGATACTTGTGTAGCACAAAGAAACCAGCCCATGCTTCTGGGTCTTCTTCGTAGGTAGGGTCAGTATCATGAGACTCAGTTTCAATTTGAATAGAACCAGTGAAGACAGCTAAGGATTTTGCGATGAATTCTTCATCAGTGAAGAACTTGTGGACACTATTATGAGGGGTTCCATAACTTGGTGGTCTCAAAGGTTCTGCGTCTGGGGCAGATTTGATCAGTTCCACTTGTGCATTGATGTATCTTTCATTCTGTATGTAGTTGTAAGCACTTCCTGAATATATGATAACGGCAAATATTGTGCAGAGTATTTTCAACCATTTGAAAGTCTTTTCAACTTTTCCTGAAGCCCTTTTTGGACTCTCATCTAAGATACCCTTCATCTTGATGGAAGGATCTTTGTTGTGTCAGATTATTATACGAAGCACAAAAAAGTTGATTCTAGGGACGATTGTATGTATTTATTCAAATTTCGATATACCGGGAATTTAGCCGGATCGGGCGTTGGTAAAAGCATCGGCTAGCTGTTTGTGGTGGAGCATCGTGAACCAGTGGAGCAACTATCACTACTAGGCGTCGTGTTTGAAGTGTAATCGAAAGTATCCCTGCTTTTGGTAATCTGTGACATATTAAATGTCAAGCCCTACAATAACTCTTAAAATTATATTCCATCACATCATCAGTACGAATATTTATTGGGGATAACTTAGTTTCACGACATAAAATGACAAGTCACAGACTCATCATTGGAACTTTTCTTTTGTTTCATAGGCTAAACACATCTATTTAGAAGTGTCAACAACATAACGACCCAAAATCTTACCTTGCTCCATCAATTCGTAAACTTCACCCAACTCAGACAATCCAACAACTTTAATTGGAGACTTAACCAAACCTCTGACAAAGAAGTCAATGGCTTCTCTGGTATCAGCTCTGTTACCAACGTAAGAACCAACAATGTTGATAGATTTAACAACGTGGGAGAACACTTCTGATTTACAGACGGCACCAGCTGGCAAACCAACTAGAACAACAGTACCGGTTGGTCTAACGTATTCGGTGGATTGGGAAATGGCAGCTTCAGCAACGGAAACGTTGACAACACCGTGTGGACCACCATTGGTAGCATTTTGGATAGCTTCAACAATGTCTTTTTCCTTTGTGAAATCAATGAAAACTTCACCACCTAGAGAGTGGAACAATTCCTTCTTCTTGTCACCACCATCAATACCTAGGACTCTGTAACCCATGGCTTTAGCGTATTGGACGGCTAGGGAACCTAGACCACCAGCAGCACCGGAAATGGCAACCCAGTCACCAGCTTTTAGGTGAGCTGATTTCAAAGCTTTGTAAACGGTGACACCAGCACACAAGATTGGAGCGATCTCAGCCAGATCAGCACCTTTTGGAATTTGAGCAGCTTGAACGGCATCAGCAGTAGCGTACTCTTGGAAAGAACCATCATGGGTGTAACCAGACAAATCAGCGTGAGCACAGTTGGATTCAAATGATTTTTCACATAATTCACATGATTGACATGAACCATTCAACCATTTAATACCTGCATAATCACCAATTTCAAAGTTTTTAACTTCAGAACCTTTGGCAACAACAATACCGGCACCTTCGTGACCACCAACTAGTGGAAGTTTAGTAGCCAATGGCCAATCACCTTTCCAGGCGTGTAAATCGGTGTGACAGACACCAGAGTATTTAACATTGACTAGAATCTCATTTGGTTTTGGAGTTGGGACAGCAAAGTCAGTTTCGTATTTTAATTCACCACCATTCTCGTAGAAGACAACAGCCTTTTGAGTCTTTGGGATGGTTGGGGCGGTAGCTAGACCTCTAGCGAAGAAAGATGGTCTGGTTGTTCTTGTCAATTGAGCTCTCAACATTGTAACGGAGTGTATATAATCGTTGCTTGAAGGGAATCAATTGGTGATGAGGTGGTGTTGAAAATGGGAAACGTTGTAGCTTTATATACTTTTCAAGGTCCGATTCATATTTGTGGAGGAACCGGGTGGATTTTGGATTTTACAAGAGTTTATTGGTTCTGTATTAGACTTACGGAGTTCGAACAAAAAAAAAATTCTTTGCTGCTGCTGCTGAATGAAACCTTGCGAGAAGAGCTGAATTCTGAAAGGCGCCTCCGCACTATTTCTTTCATTAGGATCAATTAGATTGAGGTTAATATCTTTTAAGTTTGAAGAACAATGTTCCCTTCGCTTTTGACAAACCAATTGAGCATGTGATTGATACATAAACATCTACTTCATCGATTGAAACCTCGTTCGCTTCTATTCAGCCACTCCCGTTCATACTGGTCTTTTCTGGGGAAGACTCGGACATGCCGTGTCACCTTGTAACGGAATACTTAAAATTTTAGGAGCTGAGAGTCTCAAGGTCACCAATTTGTAGATGATTATTAAGGTGGGACGGTGCGGTGGGGCCAGTCCTCGGTAGATCATTTTCTTTGACCGCCTAAGATTTCTTGAAACAGGTCGAGTGGGGCAACCCAGTACCGGCTGATGATGTCTCAAACTCCCTTCGCACAACGCTTAAACCCATCGTCCAAACTCCAGGATCAAACTGATCATGAACCAATCTGTTTATTGTTATACAATCTTGAAGACTACGCGGACACTATTGACCCTTCAAGGTTGCAACTTCTTTTTTAGCTATCCTTCTAGGTATCGAACTCCGGCGTCCAACCACCAAGTGCATATCGAGATTAACTATAGACCAATATCTATCTGAACAACTGATATAATGATCCTCTCATAAATCACATTCTGATCCTAAATGCGAGAAACGGGATTCCTTATTCCAGCTTATGGACTTTTCCTTCCTTCCTTGCCTCTACCGCCTATTCTTTGCAACTGCTTTTGGGGGTAGCCTACGTAGGACTCCTTTTTGATCTGGGGTCAGAACGAATTTCGGAGTTTGAGTACAATCGCAGCACACTTCGATCAACGATTACTGGTGACACAGACTTTATGGAAGCTTCAAACTTGAACCAAATGAACGGCAACCCTTTGATTAATATAAGCTGAGTCTTCATCGACAGCTCTTTCCTTCAACACTATTGAAATCATCATATTATTAATTACCCTTCAATAGAAGTGACACGAAACTCCGAAAGCCAAACTCTGATCTGGCATCAAAAGTCCTTTTCAAAACTCCGTCAATAGAACTGTGCGTCTGATCAGTTTGCGACCAATCAAATGAACCATAAAGTTCTCGGTTCTCAACGAGAATTGCGTGGCAGCGATGACGTTGGCACTACCCCGGAGTACTTGAAACAATTCACACCTCTCACCAACAACTTCACCACTTGATAAGTCATCTGATTATGATGATCACTTGAATCACGTTTGAATCAAATCACATCACACCTTCTCAAGCCGTACCTTGATTCAACCGCGTAATACGGATAAATTGGTACTCTTTTGTGGTGAGTGCTGTTGGAGGTTACTTGTCATTACGATGTCATTGACGTAGAGATTCTTTACTTTATATTCTTTGTACGTACAGCTTTTCGGAGTTTTGAAGTTGATCATGCAGCGAATCCGAAGGCCATATACAAAGTTATTTTAATGCCCTGGCTCAGGAGAGATAGTATAGTCATGATAAACTATGGCAGCCTCCTGTCGAGTTTCCAGAAAAGTAATATAATGATCAAAAGCTCTAATGCGTGGCTATTCAATAGGGACATGAATTCATGATGCAGTAGTATAGTTAATATTTTACAAACATATTAACTCGCTGTATTGTAATAGATCAAAGGACGCGGCAAAAGAAGTGGGCTGCTATTGAGGTAAAAGCAGAACAGGATCCTATTTCTGGAGTTATAGGCAGTTGTTATAATGTATTCCCGTACTTTTTGGAAGATTCAAAGCATGCTAACAGTATACTTCCGCGAACTTTACTTATACAGTACACGATTTCTCTAAAATTTACTATAATAAGTTGATAAGTTTTTATTACGAGGTCTATAGTTCTTTATCTTATTCCAATATTCAGACTTCTGACTTTCCACTAGAGGGATCAGAACACCAAAAAGACTCATGATTTAAAAGACTATATTTCTCTATTTTGAAATTATGACAAGACATACTTATGTTGATGATTTTATTTGAAGGTAGCATTCTATATCCATTTTATAACGCTCAATTAGTTGTTATTTATGTTGTTGATTGAATTGAGGTGATACAATAGTTTAATGATTTAATCTTTCAAGAGTTATGAGCTGACGGTAAATACTACACTGTTCTAGTAACTGCTAGAGCACTAAAGTATAGTTAGTCACGTGACTTAATACAAAGTGAGGTTACAGGGTTATCGTTAGATATATATACATGTTATTGAAGATATATTAGTATAAACACTTTTTGAAAGATGAACAGACAGCAATAGAGTAACCTAGAGTTATATTCAATCTTGGTTGTGTAGATATATTACTTTAGTAGCAAGTGTTTCTGATGCTTATCAATGCGTGATCGGAAATAATCGGAAATAACCCACGTATAAGAGATGAAAAGTGGATAAACAATGCTATATCAGGTGCATAGTGCTTATAAGATCAGGGAGTCAACTAGAAGACATGACACGCAAGGAGAAGGCTCAGTATATCCTTTGATTGTAAACTTCAATAACATAAAGATCTGTATTATTTGCTCAAGCAAGGATATATTAATATGTAACTTCGTTAGTAAAGAGCACAAAATCTAAAATACAGTAATATAGATTCAATCCGATCATTCATAAACCTTTCAAAATCATCAAAAAAGCGTCATTTCAATTTCTGATAATCATTTGGAAGTATCAACGACATAACGACCTAAAATCTTACCTTGTTCCATCAATTCGTAAACTTTAGGCAATTCAGACAACCCAATGATCTTGATTGGTGCTCTCACCAAACCTCTTGTAAAGAAATCAATAGCTTCTCTAGTGTCAGCTCTGTTACCGACATAAGAACCTTTGATCTCAAGGGATTTCACGACAGCGCTGAAAACAGAGGCTTTACAAACAGCACCTGCAGGTAAACCAACAAGAACAACAACACCTGTTGATCTAACGTATTCAGTTGATTGTTCAATAGCTTTCTCAGAAACTGAAACGTTGATAACACCATGTGGACCACCATTTGTAGCTTCCTGAATCTCCTTAACGATATCCTTAGTCTTTGTGAAATCAACGTATACTTCAGCACCCAATTCTTTCACTAAAGAACCTTTCTCTTCACCACCATCAATGGCTAACACTCTTAATCCTAATGCAGTGGCATATTGAATTGCCAGTGAACCTAAACCACCACCAGCACCAGAAATGGCAACCCATTGACCAGATTCTAAATTAGCAGTCTTCAAGGCTTTGTAAACGGTGACACCAGCACACAGTATTGGAGCAACTTCAGCCAAATCAGTACCTTTTGGGATTCTTGCAGCCTGGACGGCGTCAGCTGTGGCATATTGTTGGAAAGAACCATCATGAGTGTATCCTGATAGATCAGCAGCTGGACAATTGGATTCGAATGATTTCTCACAAAATTCACATGATTGACATGAACCATTCAACCATTTAATACCTGCATAATCACCAATTTCGAAATTTTTAACTTCAGAACCTTTGGCAACAACAACACCAGCACCTTCATGACCACCAACCAATGGCAACTTTGTGTCTAATGGCCAGTCACCTTTCCAAGCGTGTAAATCGGTATGACAGACACCAGAATATTTAACATTGATCAAGATTTCATTTGGCTTTGGAGTTGGAACTGGAATGTCTTTGTATTGTAGTTCACCGCCGTTTTTGTAGAAGATGACACCTTTTTGAGTCTTTGGGATATCAGTCATAATTGTTTGTTATAATCTTTTGCTATGTAGAAAAGAACAACTTTAGTCAAAGTGAAGAGGAAGAAGAAGAAGAATATCTCTCCTCTTTATATGCACATTTGGGGTACCTACCCACTCTGTGCACAGCATGGCGTGTGCGTACCAAGCCTGCTTGGATGTCTCATGTTGCCAGATGGTGTCACTTAAAAAAAAAGTCGTTTTCGTATAGTGTGATTTTGATGCCTGGCGAGCATTCGCATGCATGGGAAAGGATTTAGGCACAAAACAAGAAGGAAGAAGGAAGTTTGTTTGTGAAGTGGACGTGGACGTGGAAGTGGAAGTGGAAGTGATATCCCTATGTGTGCTACTCCGTGGAACTGTCCCAATTGGCCCACTGTAAAGCAGAGCTCTTCCAGCGTTGTTTAAGTATATTTTAAGGAGCTGTATAAGGTATCAAAAGCATCTCGCCACTTTGGCTCAGGAGCTTGTTCCGGAAATAATCCTAAAGCAATTTGATCGGAGTGTTTGACAGGCGATTTTTTTAGAGTTCAACGACCGTTGGGTGTGTGATTGTGAGGTCCCACGGAGTCCACAGAGGAACACTCTGTCACATGCTATAAGCCATCAGCAGACTTTACTACTTGCTTGTTTTTTCTGAAAAATACAACTCGGTGTAATTTGTGATTTCTCCCAGCTCCATCACATGAGGTTGTCCTCGGATGCCCAATCAGAGGAGTTTGAGGAATCTGAAGTTGACTTCACCGCTCTTTCTTTGAAATACTCCTATTTGGTACCCCACTTCAACGCCAATGGCACTTTTAAGTTCACACATGAGGGTCAAACTGCACTGACAAAAGCTCTGCTTAAAGACAAGTACAATGTCGAATTTATCGAATCAAAGGGAAATCTTACACCACCTATTCCTAGTAAAGTAAGATATTTGAGAATCATCAAGCGTGTGTTGGAAGAAAGTGGTTGGGATGAGATTAATGATGAGCGAAATGTAACAGGAATTGATATAGGAACAGGCGCTTATGCAATCTATCCAATCTTAGCATGGAAAATATTCAAATGGAAGATGATTGGTGTTGATATAGATCCAAGGTCAATTGAGAATGCTTCAAACATGATCGAAGTCAACGGATTGAGTGAAGCTGTTCAAATCGTTGAGAGTGATGGATATCTGGAAGACAAAAAGTTCACATTTGCAATGTGTAACCCACCCTTCTTTGGATCCGAGGATGAGATGTTGGATAACGAGCTGTTCAAGACTCCATTAGGTAGAGATCCCGTGAAAGGTACCTTGAATGAGTTGATAACACCCGGTGGTGAAGTGAGTTTCGTTTCCAGGTTGATTGATCAAAGCGTCAAACTTGATATTATATGGAACTCTTCTATGCTTGGTAAAAAGATATCGTTGGATATATTGATTGAAAAATTGATATGTGTTGATTGTACCAACTTCTTCATCAGAGACTATCATTTGGGAAAAACAAAGAGATGGATATTATTTTGGTCTTTCAAACATTATAGACCTGAAGTATTCAACGACTACAAAAAAGTTCAACCAACTGTTGTCGAGTTTCCCATAAATCTTGAGAAACTGAAATCGATATTACAAAGATTTCAGTTTGAATCTGTGGATGAACAGTGTAATCTGGTGGTGAAAGTGACAACATTTGGTGATACATGGTCAAGATCGTTCAGGAGAAGTGGTAAACCTCCCAATCCTCAAAAAAAATCTATCTTTCTCATTACAAAAGATCGAATCCATTGGTCATATGGACCATCCTCCCAAATATTCCAAAGCTTCCATACGATGTTACGCAAAGAACTCAAATGAAATCAGTATGTCTATTTTTTTTCTAAATGCTTAATCACTTTGGCTGGTATACCAGCAACAACGGTGAATGGAGGAACATCTTTATTCACAACGGAATTGGCACCAATGGTAGAACCTTCACCGATAGTAACCCCTTGTAGAATAGTAACGTTTGCACCGATCCATACCCTATCTCCAATGGTGATCTCTCTAGCCCATTCAACGAGGTTATCGGCTCTTTCAACAGGGTCCACTGGATGTGTTGCACAAGTGACAACGACATTTGGACCAATCATCACGGAGTGACCGATCTTCACAACGGAACAATCAAGAACTGTGAAGTTAAAATTGACGTAACAGTTCTCACCCCAAGAAGTGTTGAAACCGTAGTCAACATTAAATGGAGGTTCTAAATATGATCCTTTACCAAATTTACCAAAGATCTTTGACAAGTACTCGAATCTAAAATTCATGAATTCTTCAGCATTAGAGAAATCTTTCAAATATATATCACCGTATTTTCTAGCCAATTCATGTCTTTCTAATCTGGCAAAGTTCAACTCATCTGCCCAACAGTTATAACTCATTCCTGAGATCATCTTTTCGTAATCGTCAGACCCCACAGGGACGTCTTTCAAGTTTGCATAAGCGTACTCTATGAGCTCCGTGTTCTTCTCTGTTCTTTGGGCCATGATGTCTTCTTCACTAATAGAGATCGTTAGGTTTTCGGGGAGAAAGAAGAGAAGATTGGACGCCTTTTATAAACTTTTAAAGGACCTAATGATTTCTTGACACTTTTCGGTCGGGCCGAGAATTATGTCGCTTATTATAGTCGCCATGATAGTCCTTTTGAACAAAAATGGGTTATGAAGAGGACGTTTTGAAATGATAGAAACTCTCCTACTTACTGATCAACTTTAGATGGGAATGAACTGTCAATATGAAACGTCAAAAGTAGCTACTTCGGATGGTTGAGTGGTTGGAGGTTGAAGTGAAATGATCTTGTAAATTATAGTATAGTCTATTTTTTTATAAGCGGAGAAACATTTGCCTGTCAAGAGATGCGGAACATCTAGGATAATTAGATGATACAAACAGCTACTGATATCACAAGGACGAGGAGTCATGCTTTAATTCATCATATGCCAGTGGGTGTGGTTCATCATGCAATCACTGACTTTCGGCTTTCAATCTATTCTCAATATTCTCTCTCAAAGCTGCAAATGGTGATTTCTTGAAGGACGTATCTTTCAAAACCGTTCCGAATCTTGATCTTTCCTGAGTTTCTATCAGTTTGATACCTGTCTTGTTCTTTGGATTTGGTACATTCTTCTGTTTCTTTGATGTGTTGATGAATGCAGACTTACTATCCACTATGTTTATATTTTTACCCAAATCTATCTTGTTGGTGGGTTTATATTTGATCTCGTCGCTTGAATTCGTCTTAACAGTGTCCTCAAGTGATGATAACAGATCTTGCATCTTTGGAGTCAAATCATCTCTTTGTTTTCTCTTGCGCCGTCTCGTACTTGATTTGGAAATACCCCCAAAATCATTTGATTTATCCGCTAATTTCGTTAAAAATTCTTTCTTCTTCGCCTCTACCTTTTCCTTCTTGGACTCTTTGTACTCATGAAGAAAAGCTCTGGGATCCTCGGGAAGGTCATAATGTCTCTTTGTTGTTTCTCTGTTCCCAGTGCTCTTGGAAGCTTTCTCTCTCAAGGTTTTCTTTTTCACAGCCTATGGAGTCGACTGTTAGAGATCCATCAAAACCCTTGTAGTTGAACACGATAGCAGAATACGTACCATTATCACAAATACAAAAGTCACTAACTATCTTCAATCCAACTTAGCTCATCAAAAGACTTTGTAACCATAATTTTTTTTTTCCCATCAAAAGCTTTTGTACAGAACGAATTCGCGGCTGTTTATTTTCTCGCGAATTTTTTTCTATAAAAAAAAATCGTTGAAAATTCAGAGAAAATGGACAAAAAACTCAATACGAAGAGTAGAAGGCCACATTCACATCTCTTACCAAACTATCTTCCTCTCATTAACCTGAACCCATCCTCCATATTCTATTAGAAATAATGTCAAAAGTCACAGCAATCCTCGCCACAGCTGGAGCAATCGCCCTTGGTTACGCCGTCTACTTTGACTATAGCCGTCGTAATTCTGCCGAATTCAGAAAGACGTTGAGAAAAGCCAAAAAGACACATGCCAAAATTCTAGACGATCAAGAAAAGACCTCAAAACTGGTCAAAGTTGATGCTGTCAGATCCATTCTAACCAAATCACTAGAAGAAGATCCAATCCCAACTGATATTGCCGAGAGAGAACAATTCTTTATGTCACAAGTTGGTGCTGGTGAACAACTAGCTGCTCAGCCAACTAGAGGTCTTGAAGCTGCATTAAGTTTCTACAGAGCTCTGTCAGTGTATCCAAACCCAACTGATTTGTTGCAAATCTACCAAAAGACAATTCCAGAAGAGATTTACGAGTATCTAGTGATGATGATTGCCATTCAGCCTCCGCAGTCCGTCGCTTCATTCTTGAGTGGTGGTGCCGGTAGTGCCACTGGTGCTACTGAAGCAACTTTGCAAGTTGATCCAGAAGATCAAGATTAATGAAATTTGTTACGGCAATTGGGATGGATTACGTGGTGCTGTTCTTTTTTGATCACCAAAATGAAATAATTTTTTATGTACATAAATAAGTCTTTTAATTTACAATTGGATTTTGATATACAAGCCTAGGTCGTTGTTTCATTTTGGAACATAACGAATGATATTTTTGGTGAGGATGAAACCATAAGTGGTCAAAGCTGCAAAATTCACCATGTTGAAAAGCAATGAAAGACCATGAAATTTACCGAATTTCTTACCTAATTCAGCGTACTCTGCGCTTTCAGCTGCACCGGCATCTTCTAATGCGAGCCTTTGCTCCTTGATACCTCTTGTGAGCGGTAACAACCAAGCAGAATTGGCTAAACCTCCCAAAACGGCAGTACCTAGAGTTATCAACGCATTAGTAGTCAGCGCGTAAGGTGCTGTGAGACCTATGACAATTGGCGTGACGCTTTGTGCGAGGAAGAAATGTGGGAAGACTTTGTTTTGCAAAGCACTGAATTCTTTTCTGGAAAGTGTCTTGAAGGCAATTGGAGATGCAACGTAGGAATAGTATCCTGAACCACCCCAACTTTTTGTTGATTGTTAGTCAGATCTATCTTCAAAATGGCAATTTGAAGGAGAAGTTTTGCTTACATGAAGGACCAGATAAATAGATGAGCAGTTGGACGGAGAGTGGACATTATTGAAGATAGGCTAGTTTCTTCAGTTCGTTGCGTGTGTAATTTAATGCAATAGAGAAGTGTGGTTTGATTTTTTTTTCAGGAGGTAAAAAAAAAACCCATCACCGAAGTATATAGAGCTTACAATTTATTTCAAAATTTCCTTGGAACAATGTCGAAAAGCGTAAATGCTGTATTAAGTCTCATTTCAGAGTCAATAAAAACAGCAAAACCTTTTGGGATAGTGTCAGGTAATCAATCTGGTGGTACGTTTTATGTCGTTATCCCTTCGCAACAGAGACTAATACAAATGGACGTTTAGATCTTGATTCTGTCATATCGGCCCTGGCTTATGCTTACTTCAACCATGTATCCACCAGCAGGAAAGTCATTGTGCCACTGCTGAACTTCACAAAGAAAGAGCTTAATTCGAGAAAAGACGTGTTGAAGGCATTCGAACGTGGGGAAGTTGATTCACATAAACTATTCTTCACCGATGATATCCCATATTTGTTGAAACAAGGTGCCAATGAGTTAATCTTGGTCGATCATAACATTCCTCAAGGAACAGTGAAGGAGATGTTAGGCTCATTACCCATAAACGGTATCATTGACCATCATGTAGATGAGAACAAGTACCCTCATGCTCAACCTAGAGTTGTTCAGCCATGTGGTAGTAATTCAAGTTTAGTCTTCAACTACTGGGATACACAGGACTTTCAGCTCGAAAATGACCAAATCATCAAGTTACTCATTGCGCCAGTAGTGATCGATACTTCAAACCTAACTTCCAAAGTGGAAACACCAGATATTAGAGCCTTCGAAAAATACCAAAAACACCTTGAAGAGCTGAGTCAAAGTCAATTTGACATCACAGGGTTCTTCACAGATTTGACTAGAGCCAAAAGTGATATCGAAGGGTTATCACTCCAGGAGATATTGGCCAAGGACTACAAACTATTTGAATTCGAAGTTGGTGGGTCAGAAGTACTGAAGAGAGTTGGTATTTCATCAATAGTGAAGCCATTCGATTGGTTGCTCATAAATTCAGTGGAGTCCAGGGATAAGATGCTGCACGATTGTATTGAATTTATCCGAGTCAATGATCTAAATATTTTGGTCTTGATGACCGCCTCGGTTAAAGATGGTGTTTTTTACCGTGAGATTGCAACCTTAGGACGTGACGAGAGTGATGAACTGTTGATTAAGCTGATCTTGGATACTTACTTGATAGAAGAACTGAAATTGGAGCTTGTGGATACCGTAGGTTCTTTGAGGATATACAATCAACTGAGTGTCACGTCCAGTAGGAAACAGGTGGCTCCTTGTTTGAAGAAAGCTCTAGAGAGACTGTGAGATGTGAAATATGAAGTGTGTGTTCAATGTACAATGAAGTCAAGAGATCAGTAACAAACCAACCAATTGTAGACACATCCCATTGTTCACCCACGAGTCCATAGGTACAATCGAAGACCCAACGGGGGTGTGCTTTGAGACCACAAATCAATTCAACTCCGACTGGTGATGACAACAATGATAGCTGATATCCAGGTGTCTTTTGGGTTTGGCGAAAGCACACTTGACACAATTGGTTGTGTCTTCGAATTGGGCACCCTATTTTGAGGATTTCAGGCTTCTCCTGACACCTTTAGGGGAGGGAGGACGGTGGACCCCACCAACTTTGGGAAGTCACTTACATTGACGAGACCAAAAGTGAAGCCGCCTCCAGATTCACTGGGGTGAAACAGACAACTCATGTTCAGCTCCGGTTACACAGTTGTGAGGTATTAGTCCCACCAACCATCCGCTAGAGTTCTTCATTCTGGCTCGTAGATAACAAAAAGGGTCTCCAAGATCCTTAGAGTCTCCTGACAACCAGGTAGAAATATTATGAGTTAGGCGCTACAGTCGGGATTATCTGAGATGTAGACACTAGTTTTTGGTGGTTTCTGTTGCCGTGGATTTGCGTGAAGTCTCATTAGATGAGGCAGCCAAGTCCTAAAAGTCCCGAGGAATAGTCCACCCTTTAGCGGAGAGAAGAAATGCTAAATAATTAAAAGCAGACAAACAGCAGGGCATAAATAAATATAAATAACGCAGGGAATCCATTTTCGCTTTGAGGACATAGAGGCCATGTGTTGATCTCTCTAAACTATAAATCAATAGATACAAAATGAAAGGTTTAGTTTATCACGGTGAGAACGATCTTCGTTTCCAAACTGACGTCCCTGATGCTAAAATCACCAATGACCACGATGTCCTTGTTGATGTTTACTATTGTGGTATTTGTGGTACGGATTTAAAGGAATACTCTTCACCTCCAAACTTCTTTGAGAAAGATGCCGGTCCAAACAAGCTGACTGGGTTAAAAGCTCCATTGTGTATGGGCCATGAAATTGCAGGTGTTGTCACTGAAGTTGGTCCAAAAGTGACGACTGTTAAAGTTGGTGATCAAGTCGTTATTGATCCTTCAGTTCATTGTGCAGACAAAGGTAGATTCCCAGATTCACCATTTGCAAATGATCCAGATTCGAAATGTATTGAGTGTCGTAAAGGCTTGACTAACATTTGTGAAAACTTGTCCTTGTGTGGGTTGGGCGCTCAACACGGTGGTCTTGCTGAAACATTCGTGACCTCAGAGCATCATGCTGTTGTTGTTCCAGAATCTATTCCAATTGAGATTGCCGCTTTGACACAACCTTTGGCAGTCTCATACCATGCTGTTAGAGTTTCTCAATTCAAAGCCGGCTCATCTGCTTTGATTATTGGTGGTGGTGCCATTGGTCTTGCTGCCATTCTTGCATGTTTTGGTTTCAAGGCCTCTTCTGTTGTTTGTTCAGAACCATCAAGGATCAGAAGAGACAACGCTGAAAGTCTTGGTGCTAAAGTGTTCGATCCATTTTCAACCAAAGACATTGACGGTGAGCTGTTAAAATTGAGTCCTCACGGTCATGGTTTCGATTATGTGTTTGATTGTTCTGGATTTGAATCAACTTTTAACACTGCGTTGAACACTGCTTCATCTAATGGTACTGTTGTTAATGTTGCTATTTGGGGTAATAAATCCATTCAATTCTGGCCAATGTCCGTGACAAAACACGAGAAGAAACTAACTGGTTCCATGTGTTACACTAGAGAAGACTTCGAGGGTGTTTTAGCCTGTTTCGAAAGTGGTGATATGGATGTTGAGACTACAAGAAAATTAATCACAACTGTTGTTGATCTTGAAAATGGTATTAAAGGTGGTTTCGAACACTTGGGCAAACATAAAGACACTGAAATTAAAGTCTTGATTACACCAAACAATCATGGTGAATTGGACCACTCAAAGAGTTATACTGCTGTTCATGACTCTCATATCTAACTTTTCAAAAGCAGAAAAGTATACATGGCTCTCAGTTCCATCATATCCCGGCAATGATCGGCTTATGAACATTTTAGATATTACTATGGATGGATGCTCTCACAGAAGGAGGTGTTAGATGTTATAGAATTGGTATGGCACGCAAAATACTGGGATTAAAGTGTTTTGAATAGACGTGCTGGTATAAAATATTCGTATTGCTTTTATGTGCACAGTAGTATTGAAATAAATTAACCAATGTAGCTGACACATTCTGATACGTTTTTGACATTCAGACTTTTCACAGTCCAAGAGGAATCGACCAGAAGGTGTGGTGAACAGAAGAAGCAACGAAAAGAGGAGAAAAGTACCATAGTTAATACTGGGCATATACTACCAGAGATATATATAGATTTGAACCGTTTAATAAATACAGTCAAGAAAAAAAAAAACAGCGAAAAAAAAATTGATAAACGACCTCGGGCAGGATTGAACTGCCGATCTTCCGATTGACTGAATTTTAACAGTCGGACGCCTTAACCAGCTTGGCCACGAAGTCTTTTCACAACTGTGAATTTTATTTGTAAATGCCTTAAACCCCCAAATATTTTTCACTCAATATAGCAATGTGGGCCTTTTGGTTGTGATGAAGTGGGACACAAAATCATGAGATGCCACAAGTCCTGCTCGAGATGTCTCCTCAAAGGACACTCCTCGCCTAATTGTCTTACCAGAGTTCAAGTGGTTCAAAAGAACAGAAGAAGAGAGGTGATCAGAAAGTTCCCTCAATTCAACACCAAACAGGTGACCAAAATCAGACAATTCACCAAGAGACCA
>JAJLXG010000029.1:62408-128406 GCA_030571235.1 Wickerhamomyces sp. yHMH26 | reverse complement strand
CTTCTGCGATCTGTGGTTTGCTCTTAATTCCGAATGTAAGATCCTCCACATATTGTTTTGGTTCAACTACCTTGAACCACGCTTCCAGCCAAGCAATTTCGTGCGCATCCAGATAGTATAAAAGACTCAATGGGTTTTTCTTCAACTGGGACTCAGTGGGTGTCTTGTATTCCTCGTCTCTTGCGTTCGAGTTGTCAAGCAGTGAGGCTAGACCTTCCGTTAATAGCCGAAGTGTGCTCGATTCTTTATTTAAAACCTTCCCTGTCACCGTGCAGATTTCCAACTTCTTTTCTTGTGCTGTGGAGTGAAATGCCGGATGAATGTTTTGTTTGAGGTATGATGAGTCTGGGCTTCTGATGAAGTACCGCAGGAACTCACCAGTAAGCAGCTCGTACCATGGGAAAACCTCGATCCGTGACGTGGCGTTGTAAAGATGTGAGAACAGCACCAACCATTCAATTGGAGCATAATTCCAGTACTTCCGTTGATTGGCTGTCACATCAAAGGTATCTCCTGGTAGAACGTCTGGATTGTTCATACCATAAGCGTCCAGTGTTGGGTTGTTCAAGGAAATCAACACGTCTCACTCAATATTTAATTTTACAGCTGATACCAAATTTACAAAATATTGGCAATGGATACATTAGTTGAGGCTATAGCTCATTTGGTAAGTTGATCAGTTCTAAACAGGCTGCACTGCATTAGTGTCCAACTAAAATTAATAGAAGTGTGTCAGTCTCACATATATCATGCGATGTTGAGTGAGAATAAGTTCATATTAGTTGATAGACCAGCTGACGCACAGTCTTCACCCGAGCCAGCTAGCAAGATGTGTTCCATCTATCTTATTGGGGTAATTCTCAAGAAGATGGTGCCTCTAGAAAAAGATTATAAACAACTGCAAACTTGAGTAAAAGCTGCTAGTCAACTACTTTGTAGTATAGTACCCGAACCGTTTCCCAAACATAGGAGCTGGGCAGTTCAGTAGTGGGTCAAATGAAACATGAAAATCCGAAAGATTCGATGCTTCAATCAGCCATGGCCATATTGACGGGGGACCTCCGATCTAGAATAGATGGCCTGTTGTTTAGTTTGAGGTCTTTCTCATGAATCGACGAAGGCCTAGCTAGCATCGGCAGCCCTGCTAGCGGATCTACGCAAAATCCAGGGGGAGATCGCTGGAATGATTTTAGTTCAAGGCACCCACAACTCCCGCACTTCCGCGATTTGTTCTTAAGATCATCCCAGAAGATCCATTAGAAGATCAAGTGTGTGTTCACTTACGCAATCCATTAAGCGACATCCCAAAGGCTAAAAGGAGCCTGTGAACGATGGAAGCCTTATGCTAGAAATTCCAAATATCTATATCTTTCGTAGTATATTGTAGAGTTGGTTGGTAGCACATTTAGATTAGAGGGATTACTTTCTATGGTTATGTGTTTTCGAAAGAATGTTTTTATTTTTTCTGACCTGTTTGTTAGACATGCACGCTACTGCAGGATTGTACATCTTTGGTACCAAATGCAATGCACACTCGACTCAAACGTTGTGACAAACTTGTCCATATAAATCAGGGAGAAAGTTATCCACGTTGGGTCATAAGATGCAGTAACCTACATATATCTAGTGGTGAGAACGCTAATTGGGGTGAACTGAAAGCTTGGATTGCAGTGGAATGATGCGGATGCGTCCGAGAGCAAGTGAATTGATGCGTAGGAGCTGTAAAGTTTCTATAGAGATCTTTCCTGATCTGCGTCTTATTCTCAACATTTCCCAAAGTGTAAATAATCTCCCACAGAAGTTTACTTTGTTGTTTTTGTTTTATTTAAATACATTTGCTCTGGAAAATATTCTGATATTGAATTTGTTCAGCTGCAGAGAACCATATAACGTTAAATATATTCTCTTTGCTGAGCTGTGTACAACTTGCCTTCGTTTGTTTTAATTTCCCGTGCTTATCATTTGTTTTCTGCAAAGCTGTCAGCCGTTAATTTTGCAACGCCCATATTACACTAATTCTCCAGAGTTTTTGCATTCTCCAAGTCAAAAACTGCTTCAATCAAAACAAAGATTACCATCTCTACGTACATCTCCATCCTCCTCTGAAACATAGACACCCGAGGAGCACCATTTCATAAAACTAAAGAAATTATAAATACATTTCCATCTTCTCAGGCCCCCTTTCCACTATGTTGAAGCTATCCAATTCATTGCTCAAGAAGTCCAAGTCAATGAAAAGCATCAAAATATCCCAACCCATTCAGGATTCCAATCAAGTTGCTACACCTCCTAATGTTCGCAGTTTATCATACTCATCACATAACAGCTTGCAAATCTCAGAGCCGGTTATGGATAACTTTTCTATACCAAGAAGCTCACCTGAAAATACCATCATTCTAATAACCAAGTTCGACTTCAAAGCCGAGAACCAAAATGAGCTTACCGTTGGTGTTGGTGAAGCTTTAAAGTTGGTGGAAAGAAGAGGCAATGGCTGGATCTTGGCCAAACCTATTGGACGTATCAGTGAGGCCGGATTAATTCCTGCCAGTTATGTCAAGATCGTCAGACTTAGAGGTGAAGAAGCTAAACTTGACGATAAATGGCTTTGCTCTAGAGACTCACCATCTCCATCATCTGTGGCATCTGTTTCTCCAAGAACGTCTAAGAACAATTCTATATCACATCAATCATCTGCATCATCATCATTCCCATCATCAACATCCACATCGGTTGATTATCACAAAACATCCAAAAACAGAACGACTTCCACTTCAACTTCCACATCCACGAAATGTTCCTCAGTCCATTCATCAGTAATGTCCGATGGTGAGCAACACTTCTCGTTTCAATCAAACACAACTTCAGCTTCTAGTTCACCTGGTGAGAGTTACCCATTGAGTGGTGTTGTTAAGAACGCATCATGTAATAATGGAAGATATTGGTACAGATGTGATATCACAATGAGTGATGGTAAGAAGAGATTTTTGTGCAGATACTACCAAGATTTTTATAAATTACACTGTGCAATAATAGAGCAATTGAGAACACTTCCAGACTTTGAGGATGACGAAGATTTTTATTTGAGCAAACTTCCTTCATTGCCAGATCCAATTCCAAGACCTGATTTACAAACTTTGTCATCTATTTTATTGCAAAGGGTTCAATCGTTGAATGTCTACATCTTCAAAGTCATTCAGAATAAAGATAAGCTTGATTATTTAAAGATCGTGAACGACTGGACAAGTCCAAGAATTGGTGATTTGGAAGTGAATCCATATGAGAGCATCTCAAATGAACAGATAGAATCGGCTCTACAGCCTATGTCCATCAGGATGAATAAATCGACCACACAGGAAGAGATAGACCAAGAAGCTGCAGCTATCACAAGAAAGAGACCTTCTTTGAGCATATCCACTTCTGTCACTCCACCACTACCTGCCCCAACTCCATCTGATATCTTCAATCTACACATGAGAAAATCATCCTCGTACCAAGCTTTGGCCTCCATCAACACTACATCTCCAATCACATCAAGTGCACCATCTCCTTTGGTATGGCAATCGCCTACTGTCCAACAACATCCAGTATTCAATAAAACTGAAAGATCATCATCCACTCCAACCATTCGTGAAGGTCTGGAGAAGCAGTATAACGAGTGGCTCAGGGAACCAACACCACCATTGAATAACCTGAAGAAGAGAAATGCATCAGTTCCAACGGGTATTCCACAACATATTAAGCTTACTCCTCCAACGGAATTCATCAAGGTCAAAGTCTACACACACGATGATATATTCGCTATTAGAGTCAAATCTGATGCCCAACTGACTGATTTGAAATCTTCCATTCTTACGAGACTCGAATGTGATGTTGACAGTTCTGTTTTGAGGCTTTACTATAAGAATCATTCCAAAAACTATTTTTCCCCTTTGAACGATGAACTTGATCTAAACACAGCCTTTGACCAACCTAAAGTGGCGATTAAAGTACACGTTTGGAACGATCAAGGACAGAGCTCTGCTATGATCTGATGACTTGATGAGATGCCCGCTACGAATCTGATGAGTTGATTTCTGGATCGTATGTTTTGAAGATCATTGAGAGCCCCAACTGGGATCTTTGTCGAATACGCCGATCCAAAACAAGTGTGTTTGTCCAAAGGTGTTTTTTTCGTGCAAGGGTTGGACTGATGCAATTCCAGTTCTTGGTGTATCTATTACTGATGAAGTTATGAACGAGAGAGAGGTGTGGGTCTGGTACCTGCGGATACTCCCATTATGGAATCCATGTGGTATTTTATTTGTCCTTAGTTTGAAGATCTACAAGTAAAACTTGGACCACAGGGGTTAATACACATGTCCCTGCCTGTCAGATACCCTTGTAACTTGTAGCTTGTAAATAAACAATAAGATCGTCGGTAATCGCCAGGGATGACAAAGGTGCACTGGCGAGTCGCTAAAAAAAATAAAAGTAAACAAAGACGCAAATCTGAAAACAACGCGAGTCAAGTGATCGGCAAAAGAAAAGCAGTAGTGGTAGTAGCAGCAGCATCAGCAGCAACAGCATCGACATCATCGAAAGCTACTCAGCCTTGGCCACACGCGTATTTCAGTTGATCTTGAACCGCCAAAATCAAAGTATCGCAACATCAATTTTATTCCAGTTTCACTTCGCCTTTTTCAAATCTTGGTAATAGCCGCCGCCCTCATGGCCCCCAAAATAAGGTTGTTCGGATGCATGCTAATTTTTTTTTGTTGTTCTTTTCAATTTTCACTTTAGCGACTACTACTTTTTGAAATCCCTGTACCTACCTACCTAATAATTTTGTAAACAAAGACAAATCAAGACTAGGCTAGATAGATCTTGATTTTGAACTTGCAGGCATCATTTCTTAAAGATGCATTTGAAGCAGTGGATCTCATTGACAGCTAATTCTGCTCATGGGAAAAGGATTTCTAATCCGCACTCCTTTGGAGGTCAAAAGTTATGACTCTTAACTAAACTAACGTCCATTTCGGAATGTGTTTTGCATCCACAATACGAAAATTTCAAAGCATTGGTATGGTACTAAACCCAGTTCTCATGTTGATAAAAGTATTTTATTATATTCGTAAATTCGTAAGTCATTAATCAGATTCTTTCTGCCGTGCATTTCTGGGTCCATTATTCAAAAACTCAATGATATCAATCTCCTCTTCTTCATCGTCAACATCGGCAACAGGTGTTGATTCCACTTCTTTTGGTGTCTCGAGTTGTTTTTGAAGTCCAGATGGTCTTCTTGATCCAACCAACGTTCTCAAAATTGTAGACCTTGTGCTTATGGAGGCAAGAGAGCTCTTCCTTCTTGGTCCAACATTGTTGATTTTCGTGGCCACAGCATTATTGATTGATCCAATGTCTGACAAGCCTTCTGCTGAATTCTGCATGTTTCCTGGTGCTTCATTTTTATCACTGCTGATACGATGAGGTGAGTTGTTGTATGAAGGAGGATTGTTATTCAAATGATACCGGAGATCATTATGGACAAATGAATTAGCATCGTTAATACAAAAAAATCCACCTTTGCTCAACTGTTTTGTGGTCAATAACCACGGTTTTTCAATAATCATGAATGTCAAAGTGTCAATTGTACAACTCAATGGTAATGCTAAAGAAATCAATACTCTCAATGCATAAGGATCAGCTCTGTCAATGTCGATGTATCTCATAATTTCAGAGATGACTGGTGTGATCCAAACAAGAACATAACCAATTGGATAGATAATCATCGACTTTAGATCCCTCATGGCTTGTTTCATTCTCTTTTGATTCCGTTCTGTTGACACATCAAGTAGTTCTTTTTGGAAAGATCCATATATTAATTGATTAACGATAGCTGTTGGAGACCTATTATTGAGATCTTCTTCAGAAACAAAACCAACCAAGTTTCTCTGTTTGTAGACTTTTTCCCTTTCTCGTTTCAATTTTCGATATTTCATCATGAGATAGAGAATAATTGTGCTGTATAAGATGATAATAGACGGTATGTTGGCGAATTTGAGGATGTAGCTAGAAAGCAATCTTTTCCATACAGGTCTTGGTGGTATAGAGCAAGCAAAATCAGACTGATAGTGAGCACCTCCATAAAACACCAATCCTGACACAACTGCAGCAGTAGTGTATATAAAAACACCCAAAGCCCACCTCCATCTAAAGATTCCACCTTCGTTGATGAGAATTCTCTTATTGTTCTTCTCAAAAACAACCTTAGATATAGTGTTGGGAAGTCTTCTAAAAGTGAGTATCTCAATGAGATTTGAAATGAGCACAGGAAAAGTAATCACTCTTCTGTTATGTGTCTTTGTGTTTTGAGGAAAGAATATGACAAGTGAATTATGAATGGTAAGACAGAGTATGGTGAAATCCGAACAGTAGGTTGCATAGCTGATAACGAAACCCCAACCATCACAAAATCCAAAGTCAAATGGGTCACTGGTGTAATAAACTCTCAGTAATTCGTTAATGCGAGCAAGTCGAATAGCATTGAAACATAGATAACACAATGCTTTGACGAAATCCCAACTGATGAGGACAGCAAATATCTGAAGTCTGAACACCATTCTCTTCGTGGGATCCATTCGCAACCAAAAGATTAACCCAACAAGACCACATAACACACTGACAATACTTATAGACAGTGAGCAAGCATGGAGTGCTCTGATTTGATTCTCACTGTAACCCTGAAGATACCTGAAGGCCATGTTCTGAACGGTATCGGTTGAATGGGCCATAATGAGGGCATTGTCATCCCAGTAAGTGAGAGAGGGTTTAGAAAGTGGCGGCAGTGATGGGAATATATAATTGCAGCTATAAGTGGTTCAATTTAAAAGAATGATTATGTGGCTAAAATGTTTATTTTGTTCAACAAAGAAGATACGATTGTCCTTTCTACTGCAGTCAAGGTTTTGTAAGTGTGATTAGAGGAAAGTTTAGGAAGCAAATATAACACTTTTTACAAATTTGAATTATGGTGTACATTTGGTTGTATGATAGGGACCAAAGCTTTCAAAAAAATTTCGGGCAGTATTTGATGGAGTCGATCGTAGATTGGTTGCTATTCGTATTATTGAACATCCTCACAAGGAACGTCTCCGTTTGCTTCCAGAAGGAACTTTGGAACATGGTACCTCACTTTGGAACAAATCCTAAAGTGTATTATGACGTTCGGTGGGCGCAACCGTCAGTCTCTCCAAAAAAAAACATTGAGGGTTCTCGCCTTCCCTACGATTACCTGTCCCACAGAGCTCGTAATTTTTTTTAGGGGCCGCATATATGCTCTCAATCTAGATTAATTGCTGCCATTTGTCTGTTTTTTGGTGACGCGCGTGTCACGTGATTTGTGATAAAATCAGGAAAAGAGGGCAAGAAAAGTCCGGGTAATGAGGGATGGGGTGCCCCCAATGTGTGTGTTTTTTTTTCTCTTCTGTAATCAATCATCAAGCCGTATTTTGTATTACAAAGTGAACATCTCATTGGACCGTACTAGTCTTCTCAGCAATTTCTATTTTGACGACTTATGAATTACACATACACAGATACCTCGCAGCCATTGGTGGTGAATGACGAACAACAGAACCTGGCACCGTGGGAGGCACAGCAGTTCTTTGGCACAGCCACAGGATTTCCAAACGTTCAGACAGACAACGATTTGAAAGAACTAACCACAGAAAATCTTTTACTGAACAACAAGGAAGAATGTGATTTGATTGAGGGACAAATTTTTAAGGATTTTGAGGACGTTGGTAAAGTCGAGTACACAAACTCAACAGGATCCGATAAATCTTCCCCATCAAACGTTAATATACTTAACAATGTTCCTCTCAACAATAGTGATATTCAAGCGCTCAATTCATCTATACATCAATTGAATCCATCAGAAGCCGGTCTTTCACAGAAGGAAATTGCAAATAGAAGAAAAGCACAGAATAGAGCTGCTCAGAGAGCCTTCAGAGAACGTAAAGAGTTGAAATTAAAAGAACTTGAAGAGAAGCTAAATCAAAGTGAAAGTGATAAAGAACTATTGAGGCAACAACTAGAGGAGATCAAAAAACAGAATATTGTCATATCGACTGAAAACAAACTTCTTCTACAGAACGGGTTATCTAATCCACAACAACCAGGGGAAATACAACTGAATAACGAACAACCAAAACCTGATGTTGAGACTTCATCTTTTTCTTTCCCTGTGGGCAACGATGCCACAACTACGAAGTACTACATACAGCCTAATCAGCTAGCCAATCCTAATATACCATACGAACAAAAAAGACTTACAATTACTGAGGTTTGGGAATACCTTACGGAAGAATACGATCATGAATTGAAGATTGATCAAGTCATGAGTAAGATTAAAGGTTTGGAAGTTTGTCATCAACATGGTCCTGCTTATCCCTTGTTGATAGTTGATGACATTGTGAAAAAATCATTGGCTGGTGAGTTGGATTGAATTGGTAGGTGTTATTGGTTTTCAAATCAGATTCATCGTCTTTCCTGTTTGTAAATTTGTCGTGACGTTTGTTTTTTTCGGTTAATGTGTTCTGTCCCTTGAAGTTTCGCCAATTAAATTTGCTTGATACCCCTTGATATGTGCTCATGAGGTCACACAGGATACTATATACATATGCTCTATTACATAAGATGTATCTTTGTATTATCTGATGTTAAATTCTAAAATATGTAGTTCGCGTTGAGTCACTTCCAATAGTCAGAAGTTCCAATGGCTTTAGAGACAACTCTCATCATTTCAATGACTTTCTCTTCTTGTAATCTTCTACCAACAATTTGAATTCCCACAGCACCACCGTCAATCTCTTCAGCGTTGAAATTCTCAAAATGTTCTTTTTCCAGATCACTTCTTGGATTGTTGTATCTCTCGTCTTTCACATCGACCTTCTTATCAGCTCTGAGAACGGGAATGGTGCCAACCGTATAGTCAGTGGCATTGAACACAGATGTATAACCTACATATCGAAATTTTCCAACACCAACACCTGAATAAGGAGTGATAGGTAGCAAAATTGCATCGATTGGTTTACCATCAGACGTCTTTGATGCAGTTTCATTCCATCTTTCAAGATACTTCTTTACTAGTGATGTTCTCTCAGCTTGTAAATCCCATAATGAACTCACACCAAGCTCTTCACAGTCGTTGTACATCTCCATATATGGAAAGAATGGTTCACCTGTTAAATTCGCATACTCTTTACAATGCAATCCACCATCACTCAAAAAGAAAGAAGTGATCAAGTCAGCAAGTCTTACATGGTCTTTTGGTTCCCATTCGATGATTTCATGTCCTTCGTCTTTCAATCTCGATTCTACGAAATCCATTGCTCTCAACGTAGCTGGATAAGGTAGTATATTACCATCATCTTTCAAGATTGCAAACTTTAAAGTTTTGGGTAATTCAACGGATCTCCATGGAAATTCAATAACTTTAGGATCTTTAAGCCAAGGCTTTGAATCAACAAGAGTTTTCGAGTATAACTCCAATGCATCCAGTGAAGTTGTTAATGGACCATTTATGGAATTAACGCTTTCTAAACCAGGTAAACCCGATCTTGAACCATAAGTTGGGAACCTACCAAATGAAGGTTTCAAAGAAAACAAGTTTTGAGCACCAGCTGGAATCCTAATCGAGCCACCAATATCTGACCCAACACCAATTGGAGAACCTTTCAATGCTATCAAGGCAGCTTCCCCACCGGATGAACCACCTGCAGTGAGTGATCTGTTCAATGGATTCACTGTGTTACCGAAGATGAAATTTATAGACTCAGGCATCATCATTGCAACAGGGACGTTTGTCTTGACGTAGAAAACAGCTCCGAGATCACGTAAGATCGTGACGATAGTGGATTCATCTTCAAATCTTTCTGGATTATTGGCAAATCCCACAAATCCAATTGAAGTAGCTTGACCTTTGATGTTCAAATTATCTTTCAAAGAAATTGGTAAACCGTGCAATGGACCTTTCAATTCACCAGTCTCAGCATAATAAGCATCCAATGCTTTGGCAGTTTCAAGACCTTCTTCGAAGAAGACTTCTGAGAGACAGTTCACGAGTTGGTGAGCTATGGTGGCTCTATGTCCAAAAGCAGCAGCGACTTGATAAGCAGTCCATGTTTTATTCTTGATCTGAGATACGATAGTCACTGAGTCAGCCTCTGTGATTTCAATCTCTTGTTTGGTGAGAAAACCGGATTCAACTGGGAACTTCGTCACGTCTTTAACGTCCTCTGATGGGAGTTTGTCCTCTGGAATCAACCATTCTTTTCTGAATAGTTTATCTCTTTTTGCTTTTTTCTCTTTGGCTATCTCAAGGTATGACATTGGTTTCTAACTGTCTCAAGCTATATCAGAAAATATTTATTAGTGCAAGTGCTCAGGTAGACGCATTTTGGGAATTCGGAAGTATTTATCTCACAGTCACTGATGAAAGTTGAGATATGGATCTTCCCCCTCTCCCTTCCATCAAAAGAGTTGAGTATGGGTTGAAATTTCTCTCCGCGATGATCTAGCAGCAGATGTGTACGCGTTACTAGAAAGGGTAAGCGCGCTGAGACGTATAGCGCTTTCCTATTTGGGAAAGTGTGGTGGAACAAAGAAGTTTGCATCTCAGTTTGAATCAGGGAAGCCCATTTCCGTCCAAGATCCTCTGCAATTGTTTGACAGAGAAGATACTTGGCTTTACTCACCTAACTGAATTTTTAACTCGATAATGCAAAGAGAATCAATGAACTTCGGCTCAACAGCACAGCGAGTCCATACCACCCAACAGTTTCTCTCACAGCCAAAAAAAAAATAATTTAGAGTACTGTAACCAACAATGCTCTCCTAAAACGATTTCAGTAAACTTCAAGGATCTAAATTTCTTACTTATGCTCGGATAAATGGTCAAAGTACTCCACAAAATCAGAGCTTCTCTATGGGGTGAACCTCCTTCAGATCCTAAAGAGGCGAGGTTGTTGTTCAAAATTGATTGTTTTGTGCTGTCTTTCTGCTGTTTGAACTATTGGGTCAACTATTTAGATAGGACAAATTTAGCCAATGCGTATGTCACTGGCATGGCTGAAGATCTGGGGATGACTGGTAACGAGTATAATATCATCAATACCGTATTCATTGTTGGCTATATCGTTGGCATGATTCCCAACAATCTGATCTTGTTGAAAGTTAGACCAAGCCAATGGTTATCATTCTGTTGTTTTGCTTGGGGTTTATTAACCTTGGGATTATACAGAGTCGAAAGTTATAGACAGATATGTGCCATACGGTTTTTTCAAGGGCTATTTGAATCTTCTACTTTTGTGGGTACTCATTTGATCTTGGGTCAATGGTACAATTCAGAAGATAAGGTGAACTCGCATACAGGACTTGTTCAGAGTTCAGAGTTGACAAAGAGATCAGCTATATTCACATCATCTGGGTTATTGGGTTCAATTTTCAGCTCTTTCATGCAAGCCTCAATACACAAGAACATGGATGGGAAGAATGGTCTGGCAGGATGGAGATGGTTATTCATCATCGACTTTATCATCACTATTCCTATTGCATTGTTTGCATTGGTCTTCCCTGATACACCATCAAATTGTAAAGCATGGTACTTTAGTACTGAAGAGATCCAGCTTATCAAAGTGAGAGTGAAGAACCCAAAGATGGAATTAAACTTTGGTTGGGATGTTTTTCAAAGAGTTATAGGAAGATGGCATTGGTGGCTATTTTCAGCACTTTGGTCTTTTGGTGGATTGAATGAATCCTTTTCTACGAATTCGTTGTTTGCCATTTGGTTAAAATATCAAGGTTATTCAATCTCAGATAGAAATCAATTTCCAATAGGTATGTATGCCATAGGTATCATAGGCACATTTGGATCTGCTTTATACGTTGATCACACGGGTGGGAAATACCATTGGCATGTTGCTATATTCACCTGTGTCAGTCTTATAATATCTAGCATTTTGATTCTAGCTGAGCCTTTGAGACCTTCAGTACAATTCACTGCACAATACATCAGTGGTGTCTCATATGCTGGACAAGCTGTGTTCTTCTCGTGGGCTAACTTGGTGACAAAGGACGACTTACAAGAGAGAGCCATTGTACTGGCCTCGATGAACATGTTCAGTGGTGCTATTAATGCCTGGTGGTCATTGTTGTTCTATAATGTTTCCACTGCTCCTAAGTTTGAAAAAGGTTGTTATGCTATGATTGGAACAACCGTAACGACTGCTGTGATCGCTTCTGGTATACGTCTCTTACAGATAAGAGATCAAAGAAGAGTAGGCACTGCTGCCAGTGTTAAGGAAAGTGATGAAGATGAAGTTGAGTCAGTGGGATTTGTGAGCGTGAACTAGCCGAAGCTTTTCATTTTAGTACGTGTAAATCACACAATGTTAATAACTAGATAAATCTACCACTGCTCTACTCCCAGTATTCTTCCTGCTTAAAATGGACATCGCGAGTTGTTATATTTTCTGTAGCCGCGCGTACCAAAATTTTTTATTCTTTTTATTCTTTGTAGCTACTAGTAGCTGACAGTAAATTGATAAGGTCGTTCCGTCACCTCACCCACTGACCAGATGGAAAATAAAGTTATCAATGGCGTGTTACTTGAAAGGGTAACGCAGATAGAGTGGTGTCACAAACTCTCTAGGAAAATTACTATTCTCTGTGATATGATATACTTTGGGATTGAAACTGATCTCTTGTGTGGTTGAGGCGAGATAAGCTAAGATTGTTATCTACAACGTTGTATAAAGGTGATTGAACTTGTCCATAAAAAACTCCAGACCACCCACCGGTTCGAACATTCACTGATCTGATAAAACAATGTCCAGCTTGTTGGTTGTTCCAAGAAAAATCAGAGACTTTCTCTGGGGTGAACCTCCTTCAGATCCTAAAGAGGCCAGGTTGTTATTCAAGATTGATTGTTTTGTGTTGTCTTTCTGTTGTTTGAACTATTGGGTCAACTATTTGGATAGAACAAACATAGCCAATGCTTATGTTTCTGGTATGGCTGAGGAGTTGAACATGGTGGGAAATGAGTATAATGTCATCAACACCGTGTTCACCGTTGGTTACGTCGTTGGTATGATTCCCAACAATTTGATCTTGTTGAAAGTTAGACCAAGTTATTGGTTATCATTTTGTTGTTTCGCTTGGGGATTGTTGACTCTTGGTTTGTACAAAGTTTCCAATTACAAACAAGTCTGTGCTATTAGATTCTTCCAAGCACTATTTGAGTCTTCTACTTTTGTCGGCACTCATTTGATCTTGGGTCAATGGTATAACTCAGAAGATAAACTGAATCCTCATACAGGTCTCGTCCAAAGCTCAGAACTGACAAAGAGATCAGCGATCTTCACGTCATCTGGTTTATTGGGTTCAATATTCAGCTCATTCATGCAAGCTGCAATCCACAAGAATTTAGACGGTCACAATGGTCTTTCAGGTTGGAGATGGTTATTCATAATCGATTTTCTAATCACCATTCCAATTGCTCTATTTGCTCTGATATTCCCAGATACTCCATCAAATTGTAAAGCTTGGTACTTCACACAGGAGGAGATTGAAATGGCGAAGACAAGAGTTAAAAACCCAGAACTGGCTCATGAATTCGGATGGGACGTGTTCAAACGTGTAGTTGGTAGATGGCATTGGTGGTTATTTTCTGCTTTATGGGCGTTTGGTGGACTGAATGAGTCATTCTCAACGAATTCGTTATTCGCCGTTTGGTTACGCATTCGAGGATATACCGTCAGTGATAGAAACCAATTTCCAATAGGCATGTATGCCATTGGTATTCTTGCGACTTTTGGTTCTGCTTTATACGTTGATCATACCGGTGGTAGGTATCACTGGCACGTTGCTATTTTCACCTGTGTAAGTTTGATAGTTGTGGCTATTCTGATATTGACTGCTCCATTGAAAACCTCGGTTCAGTTCGCTGCACAATACATCAGTGGGATCTCGTACGCTGGACAAGCTGTGTTCTTCTCTTGGGCCAACCTGGTGACGAAGGATGACTTACAAGAGAGAGCCATTGTACTGGCCTCGATGAACATGTTCAGTGGTGCTATTAACGCCTGGTGGTCATTGTTGTTCTATAATGTGTCCACTGCTCCTAAGTTCAAAAAAGGTTGTTATGCTATGTTTGCTACCACCGTTGTCACTGCATTGATTGCTTCTGCTATTAGATTCTTGCAATTGAAAGAACAAAAAAATTGGGCAGAGAAGGTGGATTTAGAGGCTAGAGAAACCAATACTATTGATGGCGTTGGAACCGATCATGAAGAAAATCATTTTATTATCTCTTCATCAGAGAAAGTTGATTCTGCTTGATGTCTACATTGCTTTTTGATTTTAATATATGTTTCATTTTTTGTTTTCGATAATCTGTTTATTCAAAGAACAAAATTCTCTAAAAAACTCCATTTATTGGTCATTAGTTTCATTATTCGGGAAGGATTTCTCTAGTTTGTAAGCCAATACAAGGAAAGTAGACTCCTGTTGTTCTCCATAGAATCTTAAACCCTCTATGAACCCATTCAAATGTTGACTGAAACTATCAAGATATTGGTTCAAATAATTATTCAATCTTTCCAACCTTTCCAGATTCTTCTCAGAATCAAAGCCATCCTGTAATCTATCGTTGTATTTATCCAACAAACCTTCATCTAGTAGAATCAAGACTTTTCTTAAGGATAACAAGAAGGTGCAGTAAGCGTTGATGATTTGAAGCAATCTGCTCAAAATTTTGATCAATTTATCAGTAGTTAAAAGCGAGTTCTTAATCACTGTACTTAAATACGATTCAACAAGCTTGGAAAGTTCATCAAAATCATTCACTTTGTCAATCTCAATCATAAAGATCACCCAGTTATGCTCAATAACATCCTGTGTTAAGAAGTTGAAGTATATTTTGAAGAAATCCTTCATCCTATCATGTAAAGACCTAGCTCTGGATATCCATTTGGGTATTGGTTTGTCAAAATGTCTGTATTTCCAAATCTTGTTCTTATTGATCTCCAGCCATGTATCATTCATTTGTCTATCTGTAAAATGTAAATTTAGGAGATGTCTGAACAAAAGCTGATACTTTATGAGAACTGTTCTTGTGGTAATAAGGTTTAGTGGGAACGGTAGAAAGATTTCAAGGTTCAAATAGTTGATGGAACGGAGGTTTTCAACTGATTTAGCATCACCATCAGGATCTTTGCTGACATCCAGCGTTTTTGAAATCAGATTTCCAATAGAGTTCAGGTTGTTGGAATGCAAAGCCTCTTCAGCATCAATGGCCTCAATCATCAAAATTTCATGCAATAGATTATAGATGGGCTCTTTGTCAATAGTCAAGTTCAACAAATTGTATACAGTGTCGTTGCTTTTAACAAATATGGATGAGAAATTTCTTCGTAGTCTGGAAAGGGAAGCATGATCATGTTGTCTTTTCAACTCATGTATGCTTGAATTGATAAATTCAGTGATTTTTGAGGCATTGTTCAACAAAAAATACCTTTCGAGGTTTATCAAAGTATTCTTGAAATCATATCCATTGATGAACAAGTCGATAATGTATCTATTGGCGGTGTGGAACGCATCATCCAAGATCAAATGTAGATTTGAGCTATTCAAAGATAGCACTCTCTCATCCGAAAACTTGTTTCTTGTTATACCACATTCCCTAAGGACACTCAAATACTTACCAGTAAGTAATACCCTCATCTGTACATCTCTATCTTGAAACTGCTTGGGCAGTCCATCTCTCTTTACCACAAATTTTGATTGCCAGTACTGTTCAGAATTTAGACTGTTGACTTTAAAATCATGAACCAAGTTGGTGGTAATAAAAAATTCCCCGAAAGGATCGTTCAATTCACCCTTTGTTATCCAGTTGTTTAGAATCTCAATGTATTGTTTACTAATGTTTTCGAACAACGAAGTTGCAAATTCATTAGACCTGAGATCACCTATCGACTCATCAATCTTATTCTGAACGATCTTCAAAATCAGCCCCCCTTTGGCAACCGTATGGGCAGTTGTATCTGAAAGTAGGTCAACTGAACCAATATGTTTCAAATCATTCCTCAAATTCTCTATCAGATTGTTGAAAACGGTGGCCTCGGTTTCAGTTCTCCTCTGATCATTGAGCTCATATATTGTCTGTATAATATCATAAAGTATTGTGATCTTGAACTGAATGTTGGTTTTGATATCTTGCTCGAATTGTCTTAATGAGAAATAAGGATTTGATTTGAACTGATTTTCCAAGCCATCCAAGAATAGAATGTAGCTTTTCAGAAAGCATCTGATCTCATAAACCAGAGACTGAACAGTCTGACCATATATCTCCACATTGTATAGTTCTGTAAAACAAACTAAAGCGGAGTACATCTTTGCAACGAACACTATTCTTTTGGTAATGTCCTTCAAACTAGAATCCAAGTGCTTGTTGATCTTGTAATCTGGTCCGAGCTTCCTGAGGGCTTCAATGTTGGGATCGTACTTCTCAGAGTACCGTATGTAACTGCCTTCTAGTCCTAGCAGTACGAATAGCAAATCGTGGATAATCAAACCTTCTTGAACTCTTGTGTCTTGCACATCTATCAAAGGATACGGCTTCTGTTTCTGGAACTGTGTGCACAAGGGCTGCAAGTTTGCCAACCTAGCACTCATGGTAGAAGCATCTTGTGTTAGAGCTACTGCATCCAGAGCTATCTCCGACATACCACCGGATCTCGAACTATCACGTAACGTTTTGCGGTTTGTTTACGTTTTCTTTGTACAAAAATCCAAAACATAAACAAATCCGCCAAAAAACACATCACAATAATTCGCGGAGAATTCGCGGAGAGTTCGCAAGAAAACAGGGTAACCCCTACTCTGTCTAACTAACAACAATCGCTAAATTTCCAAATTGCCACTACCATCAAGAGTTGTGAGAAACAGATTCTTTTATTGAAGAAAAATAAACACCAATTGCAGGAGATGTTCCTAACCAGAAGTGAATACGATAGAGGTGTGAGTACATTCTCTCCTGAGGGGCGTTTGTTTCAAGTAGAGTACTCGTTGGAGGCCATCAAAGTATGTTTTTAGATCTTGCCTCTGAGAGCCAAACACTAACAACCGATTAACAGTTGGGTTCCACAGCCATAGGGATTGCCACATCTGAAGGTGTTGTTCTTGGTGTCGAGAAAAGAGTCACCTCTTCGCTACTAGAGTCCTCATCCATTGAAAAAATTGTTGAAATTGACAAGCATATCGGAACAGCCATGTCTGGTTTGACTGCTGATGCAAGAAGTATGATTGACCACGCTAGAGTGAGTTCGGTTAACCATTCCTTATATTACGACGAGCCAATCGGCGTCGAAAGTTTGACGCAATCCGTTGCCGATTTGGCTCTTAGATTCGGTGAAGGTGCCTCAGGTGAGGAACGTTTGATGTCTAGACCGTTCGGTGTCGCCTTGTTGATCGCTGGTATTGACAAGGAAAAGGGTCCTCAGTTATATCATACAGAACCATCTGGAACTTTCTATAGATATGACGCTAAGGCTATTGGTTCCGGTTCAGAAGGAGCCCAAGCTGAGCTTCAAAACGAATACCACAGTTCGTTGACATTACAAGAAGCTGAACTGTTAATTCTGAAGATTTTAAAGCAAGTGATGGAGGAGAAGTTAGATGAGAAAAACGTGCAATTAAGTTCTGTTACAGAAGCTGACGGTTTCAAGATTTACAAGAATGAAGTTACTGCTGAAATTATCAAAACTTTGAAAGAACAGGAAGCTGAGGAGAATGCAGAGAACTGAATGATAAAGTCAGATGTGCAATAGTATATATCCTACAAGGTATGAGAGTTAAAGATCATCGTAGTAGTACATCGTCATTATATTTCCAGAAATCATCATTTCTATGCCCTCAGTCCACAAGGTGACTATAATCAGGTGCTTCTTTCAGTTTATTATTCAAAAACTTCTCCAGCTTATTCGCATTCTTATAATATGTTGTAGAATCACCATTATAACTTCGACAGTTATTAAAGATCAACTTAGCGTCGTAGACAAATTGTTCCATGGTAGAATAGTGATCATTTTCTAACTTCGACTCCATAGTACTCAAGTCCATAGGCTCTTTTATGACTTCATAATAGTCAGCAACTTCCTCTTTGTTAACAGGTTGAGCAAATGGCCATGATGCAGCGTTGTTCTGCAATTCTGTCAACAAGTGTTGCATAAATGCATGATGTGGAGATCTTCTAGGTCTCTGTGCAAGTTCATCCATCTCAGGGGTCCACCCACTTTCTTTCAAACCTGGGATAGTCATTGGATCAATAGGTTTAATATTCTTCAAATCTTTAAACTGCTTTAAACCTGATCTGACAACATGTGAATGTGATTTTTCTCTGATTTTCTTTTGGATAGCAGCTTTCTGTAGTAACAAGATCTTTGCACTATCCAAATACCGTATTCTTGGTAGCATTGAGCACTGCATTAATGTACCACCTTCATAATCCTTGATGTAACCCATCCATATCTGTTTATCGAGAGTGATTTCTTTTGTGAATCCTTGTTTTTTGAAATAACCAATGGCATAGTTATCTGCATATGTTAAGAAGTATTTAATTGGGGATGTAGCCCTGACATAATCTTTCAGGTGATTCATGAGATGGGCACCATAACCTCTAACTTGTTCTGTAGAGCTAATAGCACAAAACACGATTTCAGCAAACCCTCGACTATTGAATGGTCTATACGTGATGCCACCTACCACCGTCAAAGGCTTCCTAACAACAGCCATGGATAAATGACTTCTATCATAAACTAATCTTGCAATGTACTCTCTAGGCATTTTTGGTAGTTGTTTTTGGAAGATATTTTTGAGACCCGTTAAAACCATCATACTCTCTTTTGAATTATCATTGTTCACTACTCTGAACTCAATCTTATTTTCACGTTCTTCAAGAACAGAGGGCCTTTCTTGGAAGGTGTATTGATGTCCATCAAATTCAAAAGTTGTTGTTCTTCTAGCCTCTTCATCTGGATCTACTTCTTCATCAGCCTTAACCTCTCCCTCTTCTTCGTCATCCTCTCCTTCGTCATCTTCATCATTGTCGTCATCCTCATAATTCTCTTCGTTGATGCCTTCATCGTCATTTCTGTCTTGACCGTTGTTTTTTTCTTTCTCTACTCCATTTAATTTTTCAACCTTGCCATCTTCTTCCAACTTCACTCTCTTTGCTAAGGGTTCATCGTCATGTTCATCGGCAGCGGATCTTTTAACGTCATCCATCTTTCGAAATCAAATCAGAATACACGCCTTTTGACTTTTCACTATAACTTTAAGAGAATTCGTAATTTTTAAACTTCCTCCAGCTCGATATTATTTTGATATTACATAATCACAGAAGATATCACCTACTTACCTAATACGCCCTTTATTTTTAACCATAAACTATAAATGATACCCAGGAGAGTTCACCAATCATCATCGCCATCGCCATCCAAGCCAAGCTCTTCTTCCATTGCTAATGAAGCCTCCTCTGCTCTTTTTTGAACTTCATCTAGTCCACTGATCTTCTCGAGATAGGTCGAATCATTTAGAGCTTTGACAACGAAATCCCATCCATCCTGTTCAAATGCATGTTGAATAGGCTTTGAGCAGGCAGAACAGAACTCATATGCTGGTGCTTCGAGTTTCATGGTTGTGTGGTTCGCCAAGAAGCCTCTGAGTTGATGTGGAAGTTCACCCAAAATCGTCGTCTCTTTCGTACTAGCATAGTGTTTCTTTGGGTGTTGCAATAAAGATGTTAGAAGCTCAACTCCTAGAGAAGAAGCCAGCAGTGCAACGCCAGGTCTGGTGACTGTACACATCTGATCCAAAGTTCTATCAGTCAAACTATCAGTTGGAGCAACCACATCATTACAAAAATAACAACCCAAGTTGCCTTCAACACCGTGTCTCATAACCAAATAACTATCAAAACCTAAAGCACAGTTTATGACTATTTTTTTCTTGGAATTTCCAATGACAGTCGGTAACCATCTTGTCTCTCTTGAATCTGTCAATAGATAAATAGCATCATGTTCCTCGATCAAATTTACCAACGTATCAAAATAACCCTTTTGCTTATCATCATCCGTGACAGGATGACCAGCCATAGGTATTTCTAGATCAAATCCTCGAGAGTTCACCAACGGGAAGATCTTTTTCAAAGATTCAGCAGCCTTCACAGCTTTTGGCTCACCGACATCCTCGAAATTAAATAACGATTGACGAACAGGGTTTGAAAACGATACTTTGCCATTGTCAACAAATGTAATATTTCGAACACCCCATCCTAGCAATGCTCTTGAAACATAACTTCCTAAAGTTCCCGATCCCAATAATAGGACTTTAGTGTTCTTAACAACACTCAGGTCCAAATCAGGAGCAATTCTCCATTTCATCAGTTTCAAATTCAAATCCACAGATTGTTCAGATAGTTTGACGGGGTCAATCAATGTTCCCAAATCAGCAACCTTTGGACCCAACTTTCCTTGTACTGTGCGCTCCCAACCAGTGATTTTTGTCTCATCAAAATCTAAAAGTTTTAAAACGAACCTCTGTGATTCACCCGTCAAATTGAATGAATTGACTGTGACACTTTTGAAGCCATAAATAGCCAACGCAAAAAGAAAATTGGAAAGAAACTTGGAAGGTCTTGTAGGGTTGACAGTGGAATTTATGAAACCGACTGAAATGTCTTCTCCTGAGCCTATTTCTAAATCCACTAGTGACGATACCGTATTATTTTTGAGAAGAAAGTATGAGCTTTCAGAGAGGGAAGCAGATTCAAACCATTCGATAACAGATTGTGGGGTGGAGATTGGCTCTCTTGAGACTACCTCCCATTTCGAGAATAAGGTAGGGAAAGCAAACCAGTAGTAGAATTTGAATTTCTTCAAATCAGCAAAGCTCAACAGTTGAAACTTGCTCAATATAGATGGGTTTTTAAGTACCTCTTTGCTTTTAATAGCATTAAGTATTTCTGAGCCTGCATCTTTCAATAACTTTGATTTATCGACTTCCTTGAAACTTTCAATAGTATTCACGTTTGTGATCTCACCATCCAAGAAAACAACTGATTTGTGGGGGCTATATTCGGTCAGTGCCAATTTACCATGAGATCTTGCATGTTACACTTACTACAGAGCTTCATTCACACCCTCAAAACTACTTGAGCTGAGATTTAAAGCGGTTTCATCTGGGCTCGAAATTGACTTAACATTGTAGATGGCGACAATTGGCTTCTTTGTGGAGTCGAGCTTGAAGTCATCCAACTTTAGCGTGGAAAGCTTCTGAAAAAAAGATGCATCGACATAAGACTTGACAGATGTGTATTTGAGGATATCCGACATGGTTTGAGGCTTGAAAGGGAATATGTAGAACAGAGGTAGTTCCTTGGGTGGCTAATTTTGACATATGATAAACAAAGAATTTCGCGAAACCCATATCACATTATCTCCAGGAGAGGACTAGCACACCAATTAGCCATTTTGAGTTTAAGTTTTGAGAAACGACGAGATGTAGAGCTTCACACAGTTTGCTTGAGATCTAACTCGATAGCTCGATCTAAGCTGGACGCTTTTCTTCCACCATGCTGTGCACACAAATCCTAAACCCACGGTTCCCAAGTACTGATTAGAGGTATAACAAGTAATGAACTACAGTCATTGATAGTAATCGATAATAAATTCACAATCAAGACGTAACTGATGAGAGAGTCAATACAGGTGTACCGAACCGTGTGGTGGTACCAGAGGATTTGATGGTTAGTAAAATAATCTACCAATTTCTGCTGGAATCGCGCGGTAAGGGTACGCAAGCTAGACTTCGGAACGTAGAATAAAGAAGAAGTAGAAAAAGGATTTATTGCAGTAGTTAGCCCAATTTTAATAGGGAGGAAGAAGGCTGATCCTGATTCACCAAGTCTTAGATCAAGAGGAAGAAGGTGGAAACAAAAGCAGCAATAGATCCAGAAACCATTACATTGATAGGAATCTTGTCACCTAAATTGGAAGACGAGGAAGCAGCGGCACTTGAAGAAGCAGCAGCACTGGAAGAAGCAGCAGCACTTGAAGAAGACTCAGTGGACTCAGTGGACTCAGAAGATTTCGTAGGTTCAACGGATTCAGAAGTACTCTCAGCAACTTCGGAAGATTTAGAAGATCCACTGGTAACAGTAGCTTTTGATGAAGCAGAAGTAACAGAATTACTAGCTGTACTCAAGAGATGAACACTAGCGGATCCTGTCTCACTTGCAATATCATTTTCCAAGCTGGTCAACCCTGGGTATTCAGAAGTCAGAGTCTTCAATTGAGAGTAAAGTCTGAGACTGACAGAGGAGGAAAACTCATCAAGATCTGTAATTGTGCTGAAGACACTGTACAAGGAGTAAACAACATCGGTATAATCTTGATAGGCACTTAATGTATTACCTTCATACAAGTATGAAACATAGCTCTCCAAGTTGTCAGCTTTTGGTGCAGGAGCAGCTTGAACTTGTAATGCCAATTGGGCTAAAGCGGCTAGAGTTAGTTTTTCACAGAATCTCATTGTATGTTTTGTTTCTTTATCTTGGAGCAGTACCACTAATCCCAACAGAATAATTTTAAAAGTGGTATCTGCCCGCATTTAAATATTCCAATTTGATAGACCCAAGAACAGGAATGCCACTGAAAAGATAGCCACAGCATGTTCCAGCACTGTAAGCATAGCTCCTCAAATAAAACTAGAGCCAATTATCCCACATGACCAATATCAATAATATAATTAAAATGCCGTAGAGTTATTTTGGAGCGATCAATAAAAAAATATTCTCGAGGCGCTTTATAAGCTATCTCTGCAAATAAAAGTCAATAGTACGTTTGGAACCCAGAAATTATCTTAGTTGGGTTTCTAGTACTGTAATATTCAGGTGCACCCGAGGATCAAATCAGCATCGATATTACGCGTAATTCCTCGGCAGCTTCTACAAGTTATAACAGTTATACATTTTATTAATAGACTCGCGCGTTTGTCTTGCAGTTTTTATTTTTTTTTTTGTGTTATTTTGATACAGAACACTTCCAGCTGTGGCACAGAGTTCGCTCTTACAGTACTTAGCTGGTGCACTTGTTTGATACCGGTATGGTGAACTGTATCCTGTTCTGTTCACCATGCGCGCGATATTAATATTAGCATTGTTGGATTCACGACATTCCTAGTCTTATGTTAATGATCCATCAATATATTTCAGATACAAGAACTAAATAGTAGCTTAGGTACAACATTAGTTCTATAATATTAATGTGGGTGCTCAGAAGTAGCATTGTAGGCTTAGACGGTCTTGCCCAGATCGTACATTGAAGGCTTGGAGCTGTGAGGTAAAACTTCTACTCAAGCTAAAATTAAACAGTTACTTAATTTATTTCATACTGGAATTGAAGGTGGATTCTTCCATGTGGGTGTCAATAAAATCCGAGAAACAGATTCGACGAAATACTAGGTTTTCAAATATATGACTACCGTGATGACTGATTACATCAATGGTTGTGAATTTTCCCAACGAATGAGGCCCCCCCCCTCAAATAAGAAATTTATTTTTTTAACAAAGAAAAGCTGGTCATATGGGCACGATCCACTCGCATTACAAAGATCTCTTGAACGATGGGCACATAGTATGGTCGATATTTGCTCCGGTTGCATTGCGATCGAGTGATGTGATGGTAATTTTTGTGCTTATGGATTTTGTTCTCTCATTAAGTGCATTTATATCAAGTGTCATCAAGCTCGAGATTTTGTGGCAATACTTTTGGATAGACATACCCCATTGCATGGTGTTCCATATATGACCTTTCAAAATAAGGGTAAGAAGTTTGGTGCTAAATATACTACCGAGATGTTCACAGTATATTCTCTATAATAAATAATTACACAGGAACAGGGGCTATTGAGGGAGCGATTGGCATTTTGCAAAATTATTTGAGATCGATCTTGCTCTCAGATTACTCACAAAATCGTTCAACCACTGGCTATACTGAACCTACATGGGAATACATGGTTAGGTCCTTTAAAAGCAGTGTTCAAGTAAGCTTGGGTAATCTAAGTCCATACAAAGGTGGATGAAGGCTCCAAACCGAGATCTCTGGTAAGTCTGATCGGTTAATCGGTTCGAAATTGTAGGATTTTGATCTAATCAAGGAGCTGTACAAAAACCATACCAAGAACGGCGTAACCTCCTTCCCCCTTCTTTCTTTCAACTCTAGTTGGGAAGCCCAGTCATCTTTAAATTTATTGTTCATTTCTGGTCCCAAAATTTTAAAGATGTTCTACAATACAGTGCCCATAAGTAAAATTGCCAGCTTAGACGCATAGAGCAGATCGTACATCGAAGGCTTGAAGCTGTGAGGTACATATTCTGCTGAAGTCTCCTTGATAACACTACTGAATAACAATTGCTTAAATTGATAGCTACAAGCAATTAAGCATAATAAGCTTATCAGGTAGATAAACAGACCAAGACATTTACTGCCCCGGAAATATTATGTTACATATAGGTTATTTCCTCGTTAGTTTTTTAGCAAAAAGGGTGCTGAATACAATATAATAATATCGGACTACAGCCGTTGCTTAGTTAAACGCGGGGAATTTCAAAGGAACAATAGTGCTAAATCATTTATACATAGAACATTGCTTCTAAACATCAGAGCTCAGTACTCACAATAGACAGACAGCAGCAAAAGCCAAACCACCAACGGCAGCCGAGCCAGCGACAGCTCTGTTTGCGGCACCAGTGGCAGCAGAACCAGCAGCACTTGTGGCAGAACTAGCAGCAGAACCAGCAGCGCCTGTAGCGGAGGAAGCCAAGGAGGCAGTAGCAGATGAAGCTTTGGAGCCAGCAGCAGCTGTTGCTTTGGACACTATACCACCTGATGAAGATGCAGCATTTGCACAGTGAATAGAGGCGGCTAGTACGACGAATTTTTCAGTAGCGGTGAATTTCATTTTTGTTGGTTGTAAGTGATGGTTTATTTTATTCGTCTTGTGCTTAATGAGGTGGATGATAAGCCCAATTTATAGGCGAGGTAATTGAAAGCAAGTGAAGTCACAATTTCACAACATAGCAACTTTGACCATATTTCGTCATAATTCTAAAGTTTTTTTCTATAGTAGCGATCGCAACGAACAATTAAATCTGAAATTGGAGAGATAATGTATCATGGTTGCTAGTCGCAATATGTGCGCACACCAAGTTCGCTGTTTTTTTTTCCTTCCAGCAGCATTGAGAAGCGTGGAAAGGTATGATTGTATCAGCAAGATCTTCAAATAGGGCCCTTGTATGGGTAGGATTGAAGAGCAATTAGATAAAAATAGATCAAATGAGTGGGCAAGTTGAGTATTTGAAATATGCTCAAGGGACCCTGTACTCAAGGCACATTGGACGTTTTGGATCAATCCTTCAAATTGTGCCCAGTTGCTATGCATAGAGAGTCAAAGTATTGCAGTGCAGACCCCAACGACTAGGTCAACGCTTAACGTAACACTTTTCGCGGGCTATAGTTAATTTTTGTCCAAGACATTGTGGAAACCCCTTTTCGGTTATTGGTCTTACTACATATTGGCATCCAAACAATAGAAACTATTGACTATTAAAAAGATGCAACATGATGGTATCATATTGAACAAAAACTAGTCAAAATCTCAAAAAAACTAAACCTAAGAATCTTATAAACAAAAATCATATTAAAGACAAATCACAACAAAAATGAGATAACTAGAGCAGAAACACCCCCAGCAAGGAAACCAGGTTGAGCTCTATAAGCACCGTTGGCACTGCTAGTTGGGGCTGATGAAGTACTGTTGGTGGAGTTACTTTCATCACGACGGACCAATTTGACCACAGTGTCAGTCTCAGAATCAGAATCATCTACAGAATCACTATCATTATCACTACCGGCATCAACATCACGACGAACTCTGCGAGCACGTTTGAGGCGTCTAACACGTCTGACACGTCTGACACGTCTCAGCTTCTTATCATCATCATCATCCTCGGATTCATAAGCAGATTTCTCGGACTCATTGTCAGAGTCTTCGTCACGCTTAACTCTCTTCTTGTCATCTTCCTCATCAGAATTGTTATCAGCATCATCAGCAGTATCATTGTCTGAATCAGTGTCAGCGTCACGCTTGACTTTCTTCTTGTCATCGTTTGAGTCGTCATCAGAATCGTTGAATTCATCGTTGGACTCATCGTCAGAGTCTTCATCACGCTTGACTTTCTTTTTGTCATCGTTTGAATCGTCATCAGAATTGTTGGATTCATCGTTGGACTCATCGTCGGAGTCTTCATCACGCTTGACTTTCTTCTTGTCATCGTTTGAATCGTCATCAGAATCGTTGGATTCATCGTTGGACTCATCGTCAGAGTCTTCATCACGCTTGACTTTCTTTTTGTCATCGTTTGAGTCGTCATCAGAATCGTCAGACTCATTGTCAGAGTCTTCATCACGCTTGACTTTCTTCTTGTCATCGTTTGAATCGTCATCAGAATCGTTGGATTCATCGTTGGACTCATCGTCAGAGTCTTCATCACGCTTGACTTTCTTCTTGTCATCGTTTGAATCGTCATCAGAATTGTTGGATTCATCGTTGGACTCATCGTCAGAGTCTTCATCACGCTTGACTTTCTTCTTGTCATCGTTTGAGTCGTCACCAGAATCGTCAGACTCATTGTCAGAGTCTTCGTCACGCTTGACTTTCTTCTTGTCATCATTTGAGTCGTCATCAGAATCGTTGGATTCATCGTTGGACTCATCGTCGGAGTCTTCATCACGCTTGACTTTCTTCTTGTCATCGTTTGAGTCGTCATCAGAATCGTCAGACTCATTGTCAGAGTCTTCATCACGCTTGACTTTCTTCTTGTCATCGTTTGAATCGTCATCAGAATTGTTGGATTCATCGTTGGACTCATCGTCAGAGTCTTCATCACGCTTGACTTTCTTCTTGTCATCGTTTGAATCGTCATCAGAATTGTTGGATTCATCGTTGGACTCATCGTCGGAGTCTTCATCACGCTTGACTTTCTTCTTGTCATCGTTTGAGTCGTCATCAGAATTGTTGGATTCATCGTTGGACTCATAGTCAGAGTCGTCACGCTTGACTTTCTTCTTGTCATCATTTGAGTCGTCATCAGAATCGTCAGACTCATTGTCAGAGTCTTCGTCACGCTTGACTTTCTTCTTGTCATCATTTGAGTCGTCATCAGAATCGTTGGATTCATCGTTGGACTCATCGTCAGAGTCTTCATCACGCTTGACTTTCTTCTTGTCATCGTTTGAGTCGTCATCAGAATCGTCAGACTCATTGTCAGAGTCTTCATCACGCTTGACTTTCTTCTTGTCATCGTTTGAATCGTCATCAGAATTGTTGGATTCATCGTTGGACTCATCGTCGGAGTCTTCATCACGCTTGACTTTCTTCTTGTCATCGTTTGAGTCGTCATCAGAATTGTTGGATTCATCGTTGGACTCATCGTCAGAGTCGTCACGCTTGACTTTCTTCTTGTCATCATTTGAGTCGTCATCAGAATCGTTGGACTCATCGTTGGACTCATCGTCAGAGTCTTCATCACGCTTGACTTTCTTCTTGTCATCGTTTGAGTCGTCATCAGAATCGTTGGACTCATTGTCAGAGTCGTCATCACGCTTGACTTTCTTCTTGTCATCGTTTGAGTCGTCACCAGAATCGTCAGACTCATTGTCAGAGTCGTCACGCTTGACTTTCTTCTTGTCATCATTTGAGTCGTCATCAGAATCGTTGGACTCATTGTCAGAGTCTTCGTCACGCTTGACTTTCTTCTTGTCATCGTTTGAGTCGTCACCAGAATCGTCAGACTCATTGTCAGAGTCTTCGTCACGCTTGACCTTCTTCTTGTCATCGTTTGAATCGTCACCAGAATCGTTGGACTCATCGTCAGAGACCTCGTCACGTTTGACCTTCTTCTTGTCATCGTTTGAGTCGTCACCAGAATCGTTGGACTCATTGTCAGAGACTTCATCACGCTTGACTTTCTTCTCGTCCTCAGAGGCAGACTTAGAATCGTGGACATTGGTTTCATCAGCAGAATCAGAATCAACATCACCTTCAGCACGTCTTCTTAAAGAACGTCTAAAACGTCTGACACGTCTTTGAAATTTCTTTGATTCATTGTCAGAGTCGTCACCTGAATCGGAGTTGTCGTCATAATCATCACGTTTGACCTTCTTCTCATCCTCTGAAGCAGAATCAACAGAATCATCATCATCAGAATTCTCAGCCTTAGACGCAACAGCACGTTTGGTACGTTTGAAACGTTTGACACGTCTGGTACGTCTTCTCAACTTCTTTCTGTCATTCTCATCAAACGAGTCATTACCAGAATCAGCTTCATTACCAGAAAGATCTTCTTCAGAGTCATCGGTTTCTGTACCAGCAGAACGACGAACATGTCTCAACTTATTTCCTTGAACGGAGTTGTCAGTCTGTTCAGAAGACACAACACCCGCCAAAGCAGGATAAGCAGAGCTCAAAGATTCAATTTGAGACTTCAACTTCAAGCTGATAGCTGCAACGATATCTTCTTCTTTGGTGTACAGAGTTCTGAACTCATTATACAATGACTGACCAATGTCGGTAAACTCTCTGGATGAGCCGGCCTTGTCGCTGTCCTTGTACAAGTACGAAGAATATCTTTCGATGTTTTCAGGCTCACCATCAGCTTTTGCCTTGTTGACCGTGATTGCTAGTAAAAGAAAGGATTTTATAGTAGTGTACTTCATGATTTGCTAAGAGAACTGTCTTGCTATATGTGTCTGTAAATGCTTTCAGGGGTGGAAGATATGATGGCAATAAACTGTACCTATATACTACTTGGCCGGTGGTGTTTACTTCACTTTAAAAATAGATCTGACTTTATTTATTGGCTTAAGAGTGGTGGCTATGAGAACTATAAGATGTGCATCACTGGAATAAGTGCTTCCAGACCCTTTGTAAAGTAGGATCTCAAACTGTGGAGTCACTATCAATAAGCAGGGTGTTCGCAGAATTCGACGTTAACTTTTGTAATGTGCAGATGAAGATCCCGTAATCCAGGGTCAAGTTAATGAGTGCAGGGTCTTTGCAGTTCTGCCCTGAGCACAATGATGTGTCTCACTACTGTCTACATATAACCTACCAATTGGGCCATAATCCTTTTGTTGATTTTGAAAAGTACTACGTTTGAACTGTAAGATCTCACTATACGCGGGGTAGAGGTAATGCTTTCTATAGCCACTTTCGTTGAATTAGTAGGTTCTTTAAGATCTTTAGATGCAGACTTCAGGTGATACAAAAGAAGCATTTTTGAGGAATTTTAGTTTATTACAAAAACACCAAGACACACGCCATGGCTTTTGACCTTAACGCTATGTACATTTAGCATGGGCTGTGCTGTAAAATATAATGGACCGGTAACGTATCACGTCACTCATTGATAACTAGCCTATTGAGCCCATGGTTAGAACACTCAGCACTACACTAGATCTACTTTAATTTCTTCAGAATTTTAACTGCCCAAGTTCAACTGATCGAAAAGTAAACACTCATCGTCTCTTTAAATTAAATTTCACCTATGTTTTCTAAATAAGGGTGCCCACGTTCCCTAATGGTATCCTCAAGAGTCAAGACTTGGGCGGGACTCAGCCCAATTCTTACGTAGTTGAATCCTATAATTTGATCTTGGTGTAATGTGTAGGTAGTAAGTAGCATGCGATAGCCACTTCGAGCACTCGAACGCTGATGGAACAAGAAACTGAATATGAACTTCGTATGACTGTCACGGTGCTCAAAGGTGATATGGTACCAGTTCCAGTTTCAGCAGCTTCTTCTTCTCTCCCAATTCACTAAAGGCGAAACAAAGCTGATAATTGGGGTAACTCGCAACCAGAAAAGACGGACCAAACATAGAAGGCAAATTCTCTTGTGAAATCCCAAGAGAACCAATGAAATCAACAGCATACAAGTTCTTGACCTTTTGAGCTCTAGAATGGCATTTTTCACAAAGATTTCTTGATTTTGTCTCGCTGAAGTTGTTATTACACAACACTTTCAAACAATCAAAGGTCAGAATTGATATATGTCTATAGCTCGAAGTCAAAGCCACCGCATCAAGGCATACAACGGCTAAAGGCATCCAACGCATCCTTCGTTCATGACCAGTTTTTGTGTGCTGAGAACATTTAATTAGCAATATGCCCAAAAACCAAGCCAAATAGGGAGTGAATTTGGACAATTTCTTGACACTCTCGAATTATAAGACAGGGTCTAGCTGGTTGAAAGCTTGAAAGCCAGGTGGTTGCCATATCCGTAAGGAATGGCCATTTCTGTATATCTTGGAGAAGAGGATGGCATATATTCTTGTGTGTGTAGGTCAGTATACACGCAGTGCTGTTCCATATTCATTGTATCCATAAAAAGTATTTGTGAACTCTCACCTTGAAATATTTAAAAAGTTGAACCTTGGCATCCACGACCATAATTCCAGTTTGACACACGGCGCTCTTGACTAGTAAGTGGTGACTGGTAAGTGGTACTTCGCCTTTTAAATATTGGCTCAATCGAGCCCAAAGAAGTGACAATGCTGCAGTACTGACACAAATCTGCCTCTGTCTTGTTCGTTACTGGATACAATCGAGCATTTACAGTCAGATCTCACATAAACTACGACAATTCGAAGTTGAGAGGCAATTAGTGTACAATGATTACCTGTATTTGCATATGAACTATTCCTCATGGTGATCTTCCAAAGTCATGTCGTCCAGCTCATCCAACAATTCGTCGATGTCGACACCCGGTGTATCTTCGTCATCATCTTCCTCCATCTCCGCATCATCAACTGGGCGTTGTTGAATCTCCGCGTCTTTATACAAGTTGATGGTTTGTCTCAATTCAGCATCCTCCTCCAATTCTTGTAAGAATAATTCATAATCCTTTTCGGCCCTTTCAGCTTCTTGTTTAGCAGCTCTTGACTCTTCATTGGCACGAATATCAGCATGCTCCTTAGCCATTCTCTTCAATTTCCAGTTTCTGCTTCTTCTTGTCTTTCTGTTGTATAGTTTTTTGACTAAGAGCACGTCTGGAACAGTAGATTGGTCCAAACCGTCCCATAAATCGGAGTTATAGTTGGAGTTGACAGTATAGTAGCCCATGACAGAATCACCTGGATGCAATATACCACCAAGGTGGGATCTGACGTAAAACTCACGATCATTAACACCCAAATCAGCGGCTCTAGCACATGTGATATCAGCAAGGACAAATTTACCTTTTGTTTGACCGGTAGGTTCACAATCTAACACGATAAACTCAACAAGCTGTGAAACTTCAGCTAGTGATGCAAATGGCTTTTTCCAATACACTGTTGGGTTCAAATCTGAAGTTTGTAGAGTGTTCACATCTAGAAACTGGATAGTGTTTGAAACTTTAGAACATAGAACAATTCTTGAGATGTTACCTAATGAATGAGCCAGTTTTTTTGGAAGAATCACCAAGTCATCCCTACAGATAGGGACAATCTCAACAGAGAATGAGAACTTGAACTGACTGGTACCTGCATGGATATCTTGTGAGATCAACTCTTCGGATCTCTTAGATTTTATTGGAGCAACGGCACTCAAGAAATCAATCATCTTGATGGCATGTGATCTTTGAGAATAGAAGAAATCCAAGCCATCCTTGGACTCTTGAATAGAAATGGTATCCACGTGAGCGTTGTGCCTCAAAATCAACTGCTCCAAATACAAAAAAGTTCTCTTATGTGCAACTTTTTGTCTGATTTGCACAGCAGCCCTCCATGTGTTTGCGGTGTATGATTTAGCACAGTCTGGACATTGCATGGCAATAACAACGTACTCCACTTCAAAGGTCTGTTGGACAATAGTATTAGTCATAGCTTCACCTTGAACGGTTAGCTTCACTTTAATACGTCTAGAATGTGGCTCTGTCCACAAGAAAGAAGCATCGATTAACCTCACTTTGTTTAAACCTTTTAATCTTCTTAAACACAGAGCAAGAAGTTCTCTAGATTCAAGCTCAGCTCTGATCCATTGTCCTGGTGGTTGTAAGAACCTCTCACAGTTTCTGCAGAATGAAACGTTGGCCTCACGAGGGATACCTTCAGTGATATCAACAGTAAGCTTGATACAGTCGTAGCACATGACTAGACCTCCAGATCCGTCCATAGGTATACCACAGTTACAACATAGTACTGTAGCAGCAACATGTTGCTCTGGGTTGTGCTCTAATGGGGTATAAGACATCTTGCTGAGAAAGACCTTGGTTATGTAACAATAGATGAAGCTTTTTACTAATGTTTTAAATATTTTTTTTTTTTTTGCCTGAAAAAATTTAGCGATGAGATTTACGTAATCTTTTACACACTGTTGAGCGAGCCTTGTGTGTTTTGCTCCTTATTGCTTTCTTCAGTATTAGACTGTGATGGCAGGCGTGGCGGCGGATTTTAAAAGAAAGTGGCTAGGCTCAGGGCTGTTGACGGAGGTGCAAACATCCATTCCAAGGGACTGTCTACAGGCGGAGAGGTCGTTGCTACAACATTGCAAATTCTCAGCTATCCTTATAATATCATCACTGAGCATCTACTTCAACTCCTCATTCAGAAACCTTGACTCCGATGGTAAAAGTAGTGTTTCAAGAAGACTGCGAATTGGTTTCAGCGTTTTGTTTTTGGTGCTTTCGCTAGCTAGCGTGGTGTTGGGAACATACAATTACTTCAAGACAGTTTATCATGTCATTGACCAGAGGAGGAATGAAAGTAATGGTGGGTTAACGCAGTTGTTTGTGACCATTCTAGTCTTGGGATTATTTGGAGCAAATATTGCATTAATCGCAAGCTCGAGCTAATGAACTTTTGGGGAAGAAATCTCCAATAGGGAGAACACAATCAGTTGGGTGGCTCTGCTAGACTTCAATTGTCCGGCCAAATGTGCATTGAAGCTCTATTACATTCAACAGTCAAGTATTGCGCATAATGAACCACTACATTTCAAGTAGGTGAACTATACATAGCACCACCAGTGCTATAATGAATCAATCGCTAGACTAAAAGTGTGTTATAGGCCGGATATAGCTAAACATGATGATAATATCATTTCTCTGTAAGCAGTAGATTTGGTTAAGCAATTGCTTCAGTGTGAACATCTCCATTATCAGGAGAAGCAAGGATTTTTATCAAGGATGTTTTATTTAAGTAGAGAAGGTACTTAAGAACATCCGCTATGTGCAAACAGAAGTCAGCGCTTGCACGTGACACTCTCTGAGGGAAAATAAAAAATTGTTAAAAATCAAAACAAAACCCACACAAAGGGGAATTACAAACTCTGTTCCTATTGTTTAACGTTTCAGAGCTTATTCAAATTGTAAATCGTGGTACTTATACCTTGATTTTATCAAAACTCTACCCGTTGAGTGATCACCCTGGTTGGAGAAGTTTCTTTCATCACTCATTTGCTCATATTTAGGTTAACAATGCCACCAGGTGTTAGAAAGTGTAAGAGTTGTGGTGGTACAAGGTTCCATCGTGACATTCACAGTGCCTCTTCTGATCTGGCATGTGAAGACTGTGGTCGTGTGTATGAAGAAAATCCTATCGTTTCCGAAGTTACTTTTGGTGAGTCCTCAAATGGTGCCGCCGTGGTTCAAGGTGCCTTTGTTGGTGCTGATCAAGCCCATGCTACATTTGGCGGTGGTCCCAGAGGTAACTCTATGGATTCGAGAACAAAGACTTTGGCTAGTGCAAAGAGAAAAATAAGGGCAGTTGCAAGTGCTTTGCGCATTCCAGATTATGTCTCCGATGCTGCTTACCAATGGTTTAGTTTGGCTTTGGCCAATAATTTTATCAAAGGTAGAAGGTCACAAAACGTGATTGCTGCATGCCTTTATATTGCATGTCGTAAAGAAAAAACACACCATATGCTCATCGACTTCAGTTCTAGATTACAAATTTCCGTCTTTTCGGTTGGTGCTACCTTTTTAAAGATGGTCAAAGTTTTGCATATAACCAAATTACCGCTTGCTGATCCATCCTTGTTTATCCAACACTTTGCTGAGAAGTTGGAGTTTGGAGACGATAAGTTGAAAATAGTGAGAGATGCGGTCAAATTGGCTCAAAGAATGTCGGATGATTGGATTCACGAAGGTAGAAGACCAGCCGGTGTTGCTGGTGCTTGTTTATTATTAGCTGCCAGAATGAACAATCATAGAAGACTGCACTCAGAGATTGTTGCAGTTGCACATGTTGGTGAGGAAACCATTCAAAGAAGATTGAATGAATTCAAAAAGACAAATGCTGGAGCGTTGACCGTGAGTGAATTTAGAGAAGCTGATAACATTGAGAAGTCCCTACCTCCATCATACAGGGCCAATCGTGCTAAAGAGGTATCGTTACAACATGAACTGAAGAGTAACAAAGCGGATCGTGAAGATGAAAAGCTGATCAATTCATTGTTTGAAAATATCGATTTAAACTCCGAAGAGATTGTACAACAATTAAACAGGGTTAGAGAAAGACAAAAAAAAGATTTACAGAGACGAATTGCTTCGACGTCACTCAAAGTAGATGAAGATTTAATTGATAAAAGACTTGGAAAACAAGCAGAGTTGTTTTCAAGCGATGATGAAGATGACGAAGATGTTGACAGACGAGTCAAAAGAGTGAGGATTCAAATGAAGCTCGAGGAAAGAGAAAGGCTACAGAAAGAGATAGATGCAGCACTGGAGCCTACACAGGATACAGAAATTGACTTAAATCAACCAAAAAATCTTGACAAACTTCCCAAGACTGATCACTTCTTGAATAAGGTTTCTTCTGATGCTACAAATTTTGATGATATTTCCGATAGTGAAGTGGATAACTTCTTGTTAACTGAAGAGGAATCCAAATTCAAAGAGCGTATCTGGGTTGGTATGAATGAAGAATTTCTATTGGAACAAGAACAGAAGAGATTGAAAGCCGAAGCAGATGAAATCTCTGGTCATCAATCTAGAAAGAGAAAGAAACCTACAAAGAACGAAAAGGTTGAAGGTTTGGAAGGTTACGATGGGGACGTTATTCAAAACGCTCTGGAAGATATTGGTGAAGGTTCTTCGGGTTCCGCTGCTGCTGCCGCTAGAAGTATGCTTTCCAAAAAGGCACAATCCAAGAAGATCAACTACAAGGCTTTAAATAACCTGTTCGATGACGCTTGATATGTTTACAATAAAATGAAACCCTAATATTATATATTGTATCAAACCTTAAAAGAACTCCAAATATGAACTATATCAAACAGAAACCATATATATATATATTACAATAAATTATATCCCCAACCCAGAAATGAAAAGCACTGATGCACCGAAAACACACCTTTTCGTATTCACTCAGGCCGCTTTCGTTCTTCTCTTTCTAGCCTTCGGATTCTTATGGGTTCTGTAATGTTGCATACAGTTGTCATGTCTTGCAAATCTAGCATCACAATCCGGGAAGGGGCAGATGTGTTTTCTTTCACCTGTATGGATTCTGGAGTGTCTTGCAAGATGACCAGATGTGGTGAAGAACTTATCACAGACTTTGCACTTGAACTTTCTTGGTGATTTGGTCTCATTTATAATTCTTTCTATCACGGCTTCTCTTTGTGCTTGTTCATCTGCTATAGTGCTAGGCAACTCCTCTTTTTTCAACACTGAACTTATGGACTCCAACTCATGTTTGGAAACCAAAGGCGTCTGTACTGGAGCTGGAGTTGAGTTTGAAGATCCCAGAGGTGAATGGTTTAATGACATTAAACTGCTTGTCGGATGGCTAAAAGATGACTGCGATGAAAAGGAAGCGGATCTTGATATAGAATCCGAGTTCAAGCTTTTTGCCTGTGTAACGGGTGCGCTTAACTCATAGTTGTAACTCTGTCTAAGTTGCAATCTATGGCTATCTGTTATGGAGGAGTCGGAAAGGGATGGAAGCAAGACAGCAGGTGCCGCGTTAGAACTTGCTAAATTCGACGTCGAAGAGGGTGTGAACGATGGAATGGATGGAGCAACCACAGTTTGGGTGGCCCGGGTAGCGCCTATGTGTGAGCTAAACTTCTCATGGAGTTCTACCTCTCTGAGGATAGCTGATATTGGTGGGAGTGCCATATTGAGGATCATTTAGTGTACAAAACGTGAACAATAGGTTATTAAGGCGAAGAAAAGTCAAGACTTTTGCCAAGAAGGATATCTGAACCCTTAAATAAATGGAAAGTTGGATGATGTCGGTGGCTTTTGTTGATTTACACAACTGCAGCTGGCCAACCGAATTTGCGTAAATTCAAGTTGGGGAATTTGTCAACTGTGACGCAGGCCTTGTAGCACCCGCAGTTTGTTTTCTGATTTGGAAAGAAGGTCCGGTATAAGTGGCTATGGTGTATAAAATATAGGGGAGATTAGGACGGTACGAGGTCTTTTTTTGAGTAGGGAACTCGGAATAGAACTGGGAAGAAAGGGTGTCGACGTTCCACTGAACTACACAGCCCTTCTCACCAAGGTTCTTCAATCCAGTCAACCTTACACGTATGCCGCAATACCGTAACCCGTTGTTTTAGAAGTCGTATAGGAGTTTAGTACCGATCGGTTCGGCTGACCTGGAGAGGGCCCCTTCCACCCACAGTAGGGACTGTAAAATTTTCAACGAATCACAGGAAAAAGAAGTGGTTTTACAGTTATGAAAAGGGTCTAAAGTTGCCAAGCTTTTCAGATTTCTGGGCCCCCAGACCCTGGAAGAAGCGGTGATGGGCCATCAAGCATTAAAGGATCACGGTAGAGGAACTGCTCATCGGTTCATTAGGATCCTTATGTTTGCCTCGTCTTTCGAGCGCTGGTCGCTTGTCCTCTTGACTCACAGGTACATCCACCGCGTCCTATAAGATCGATCGTGTTACATTTTGTGTGTGAAATCAACCACCTACGTTCCGCGCCGGCCCGATAGATCTTGGTACTGTTGTTTCAGTTGCTTTGATTGCGGATATAGCAAATATTTTTACATATATTACATTTCGCGTATATTTTTAGATCACGTCGCGACGTGGCACTTAAAATAAAGTAAAAATCAGGAGCTGTACCTACGAAGTGAAGAGGAGGCGGCACAGCTAGGAATACGGCTTTCCAGTGCTATGATAAAAGTGGCTATACCATAGAAAGTATGCAAAACACGTGCGAGGAGTTATCGACCTGAAGATTCAAAGCCTTATGATCTAGGTTGGAACAAAGTTAAGAAGAAGTTTCTGGTTAGGCTCTTTATCTCCTAGCAGTTGAATAAAGACATAAAGACACTAACAGCAGTCTGGTTTAAGATGTTCGCTCTCTTTTGATGAAATCATTTAACCTAAAATCTGTTATCTGGGCTTATTAGACGCAGTGAGTTCCAGTTAGGGCGGCCAAAAGAAACAACGCCCTATCGCAGCTGAAACTGTATCTTGTTCTGAAGCTAATGACGAAATATTTCCAGACTGTTTTCAAATTTATGTGTTTGACTGCAAAGGAATCGTGAGGGTCAATGACATTAACTCCGTAGAGATTGGCTTTTGCTTGCGAATCACAAACTGGCCTTCGACTTAATCAATCGAACTAAAACCACTGATGAGGACAGAGTGTCTTAATTTCTCAAGCTCCATAATACGTGCTTCTCTAGGGTATGATTTTCCCTTCTATCTTAATGAGATCTTCTCATGTCAAAACATTATGACGTTAAAGCCATGTAATGTCTAGTCTGTAGCGTCTAAGCAAACCCATTATTTTGCACCATGCTGTTGATTCTTTGAATATTGTATAGACAAGTGAATGTGTGTCCCATGTCGGGACTTTATGTTAGGTGGTGTCGTAGCGTAGTTGTGGATGTTTGTGTGATGTGTTTTGCGACGTAAATTTGAAACCACAAAATTTGCCGGCGTAAAATTCAGACACAGTATCGAAGGAGAAATAGGAGATATCAAAACATGGCAAGTGAAGGTGTATAGGCAAAATATTGCGAAACTCTACAATCCAGTTGAAGTACAAAGTAACAAAGCTGGAGAAGATGGTAGAACACGGCCATTTCAAATATTACCCAACCAATGAAGAACGGGATAAAGATTCAAACTTTATCATCACAAAGATCAGTAACTTCTTCGAGAGTCTCTATTGGGCATACTACATACATCTTCCATATTATCTCATGAACCACGAGGATGCGTTTGTTTTACATGCTTTTTTCCTTTCCCTCTTGACCTTATCACTATACGCAATCTTCGCTTATCTTCCACAGTCGCTATTCCACTTGTTTGACAGATTTTTCTACTATGCTACCGGTGATGATTTCAAGCACCAGTTGGTCAAATTTGGGTTCCACAACATTACAGTTTGATGACACTCAAATACCATATTGTGCGTCAGATCGTCGCGTACCCTTTGTCATTCACTCATTTCGTTTCTTTAAATCCTTTTTTCATACATCAAATTTAATATAAAATTGTGGATCTTTCATATATTAAAATCCTAAAAATGACTTTCTTTTCGAGTTACTATTACTTTGAGTTGACGATTCATCTGTTCTACTTCCTCTTGATGACCTCGAACGTTGCCTCAATGCACTAGGTCTGTGCAAGCTTCTCGATCTTCTTGAACTTCTCTCGTTGAAGTCTTTCTCACCTTCAATCACATCTTCGTCCAAATCCAACTCTTCGAGCTCGAAACTGATCCTAGATATCTCTGAACTGATTTTCCTTCCGTTTGTTTGAGCCGGATTGGATAAACCTGAAGTAACAGAGCCAGATTTGCTTTGTTTCTTTGGAATCGCTATTTCCTCAACCTTTAAATCTCCATCACTATCGGTATCGGTATCTGAATTTACAATCTTTGAGCCATTAGAACTTTTTCTCGATCTGTTTTCGACCATATCATAGTCCAAATAGTTCAAATCTAGCTTTGGTCTTGAAGAATGAGTAGAACTGTTGTTTAGGTCGATCAGTTTTGGTTCTGTAGTGATCTTAATCAAAGGAGATTGAACATTTATACTTTCTTTATTTGGAAGCTCTGATGTGTTAATCTGCCCAAGATTGGGGTTGGAGACCTGAGATGTGATAAATCTTGGGGCCTGTAATGAGTTGGAATTTTGAGTTTGAAATTGGAACGATGAAGATGGAGCTCTAGAGCTCGAAATTGATGCTAGCTGTGGCTGGCTAGTGACCGGTATTGAAGACCCTTGAGGTTGAATCCATGGGTTTACACCGCCTTTAACTTGTTTAACATCGACAGTCGATGGTGCTGATGGGAAAGGGTTTCGTGAGTAAACTGGTTCTTTATGGGATGTCGGGAATGGATTCCTTGAGTGAGCAATGGAATCTGGATCTGTGAATTCAAACAATCTATCGAAAGAGGACTTTTCTGAGAGCTTCTGGGATCCAAGTTCAGACCCAACGACGGGTGGGGAATTCTCACTAGGTTTCTCGAATACATCATCAACTTCGATCTCCTTAGTTAGAGATGCTGCGGGGATGGTCCACGCTTCAGTGTTGGCCAACTTCAACCCAAATTTCGGTTCTAATTCTGCTTTGTCTGCAGTTATAGCTTCTGAAGCGCCGCCTGAAAACGCAGGGTCTAGATCATCAGGTACAGACTTTGACTTTGTTGACGGTGTTCTTGATGGCAAACTATTTGAAGTGAATCTAGAAACAGAAGATGGATCGGGTGAGCCATCTGCGACTTCCAACGAATGTTCAGATTCTTTGGTTTTCTTTGCGAATAATTCTGCTTCCAGCTCATTGATATCTGGAAACCTTTCTTCCACATTTTCTAATTGGGGGCTCTCAGCTTCCTTATCTTCCTTTTCACTGATATCATTTTTATACGATTCATTTTCTAATGTTTTCAGATCACCAACACTTGGATTCCCCGAGCGTAAGAGTGCATGTGATTGATCAGAATCCGGAATATCAGTTTTCGCATTGTTTGGAAAAGCTTCGGTTTCAACAGATGATGATAATTCTTCTTCCAACGCTTCAATTTCTTGTTTTAGCTGTTGTTTCTGTTGCTGTTGTTGTAGTTGATGTTGCTGCTGCTGTTGTTGCAAGTATTGTTGCTTTTGAAGTTCAAGTTGTTGCTGCTGCTGTTGAAATTGTAGCTGTTGTTGGAACTTCGCATAATAGTCAAAGTCATATGGACCAATGCCATAGATATCTTTACAATTGACCCGAGTCTCCAATATTTTGCAAACTTCATGAATGACTTGGTAAATGTTTGGTCTGAGGTTTGGATTCACTTGAAGCATGATTATCACTAAATTCTTCAACTTTGATGGATACTTTGGCAGCGGTGGAAACTGAAAGTAACCATGCAAAATAGCCAATTCTCCTTGAGTTTCAAAAGGGGTAGTATAGTACATCAACTTGTACATGAAGACTCCAAGTGCCCAAATATCGGACTTGTTATCGATAGGTAAGCCTTTGTTCAAATCAATCATCTCTGGAGCTCTATACTGAGGTGTAGTGTTATGGATGATGTCGTTGGCAATGATTTGGTATTCCTCTTGTGATTTTGGAGGTGAAATGTAGCTATGAGTAGATCCGAAATCTGCTAGTTTGAAGTTTTCATGTGAGTCTATCAAAACATTCTCAATCTTTAAGTCTCTGTGGATTAAATTAAGACGATGCATAGAGTACAATGCTGAGGAAATCTGAAACATGATCTTGATTATCTGATCAACATTGAGTTTAGTTTTGATATGTAGGTTCATGAAGTCCAGTAAACTTTTATTCGAACAGTATTCCATCAGAAGCAAGACCTCGTATGATCCATCTTCCAGCTTCTGCGCGTTGGAATCAAAATATCTCACAACGTATTCACTGTCGGCCAATTTTTGCATTGTGTCAACCTCCTTTCTGAGCAAGTTGAGATCAACTTTTGAGTTCACGATGACTCGTTTCAAAACAGCGACATCTCCTTCTGTCTCTTTGACTGGACCGTTCTTCACAGTGTATATGTGAGCGAAACCACCTGTTTTGCACGCTGTTAGTACGTAGACTGAGGGGTGGGCTGCATGCTTTACTCACCTTCCGCCAAATATTCAAGAATCTCCACATTATGAGAGCCAACGGTGAGCTTTGTTCCCGGTTCGAGCTTCTGCATCGCTGCGGAATAACTATCCAATGTACAAGGTGTCTAATTCAAGCTCTGCAAGAGGGCCAAAGTCCTCAATTGTTACAAAGAAATCTGATATAACCTTGTTCGTTTGAGACTCAGATTTTTCTATCAAAAATCAATAAATACACACCCGTACATCACGGACTACCAATTCGCATAAAATAAAACTTTTATTTTAATCTAGTAGTTCTTCTTCGAGAAGTTTTGTTATCTCTTCCATTGTGAATGGGATGTAGACCTGTTCTGTTCCTGAGATATCCTTGGTCAAGTTCGCCATTTTATGTTCCACAAACTCCATCAGCATAGTTCTAAAGTTAACTTCATTAGAAGAAATAAACTCTTCGGCACAAAGATGGAAGAAATGCGTGAACTCCAATGCATTTTTGACGGACCCTCTTGGGTTTGCAGAGTTCTCCTTCTTCCCAGCAGCTTCATCCTCCATGTTCTGTAGTTGGTTACTAGCCAGCACTCTGTACAACTGTTTAGAAGAATGCGACAGGGAGGATAAAACATACTTGGCACCTTTAGACCCCGCAGAGGATTGTGTTTGTCCCAATGAAAGTGGATCATGAAAAGATATTTCAGTGAAATAATCTGTATAATTTGCGATGTTGTGCCAGACAAAGTTGAAGTTAGATAGCCTCATTGAATCCCACAGTAGAGGGGCATTAATGTGATCAACGGAACAAATGAAAAGAAATTGTTCGATGCTGGCCAGTCTAGAAAGATAAGTTTGTGTCTTCTCATCTCTCAGTGTTTGTCCATCTAAATTATGGAAGATAAATATCAGTTGAGTTGTCTTCTGTTTCTTTTGAAAATACTGGACAATGAAATCAATGGCCTCACTGTACTTTTTGGGAACCTTTTGAATCTTCAACTTGGTGATTATCGCACTTAAAATCTCCTTGAACCCTAATGCGGAGTTGTAGCCATTTACAACGATCGCTGGTGCATCAATATGATCGAAGAGAAAATCTTCAACAAAATCCAGCAAGAAGGTTCTCTTCGAACCGATCCCATAAAAACACAAGTTGAATCCTTCTCTCATTTCAAACAGCCACTGCATATAAGAGTCTTTGTGCTTCCTTATTAATGCATTTCTTTGCTCATGATGCAGATATCCACCTAACAGAACCAAACTATTGAACTCATCATAAGTCAATCTTGGGGCTTCAACCATCGAGTTCGAGGAAAGCTTTGGTTTTAACCTGTGTTGATCAAAGTATCCATCAGGACCATCTAAGAACAATGCAGGATTCATATATTTCTCATCAAAGAACTCTTCATCTTGCTTTGTGGATGGTAGAGGAGTAGCAATGAAATTCGGGTCGTGGGTTGGAAGTTGACTGGGTTTCAATTTAACAGGAGATGCAAATGGAGTAGTTGGTTTGGATTCGTTTGCGAAAGAGTCGGCAATGATCTTCTCAGCAATTGCTATGTTTTCTTCGTCATCACTATCATCATTAAGCTTTTCTTCCATCAATCTTGCATAGATAGTTTTGTTTGCTCTTTTTCTAGCAGACTGATCTTGTTTCTCCTTCAACACCAATTTTCTAGGTGATCCTGATCTACCGTTCAGCGCTCGCGGTGAAGACTTGTTAATCAAAGATATGATACCTTTCTTTGAGGGAGAAAGAATGACAGGATTCAAGTCAATCACACCGTCTCTCTGTTTCTTCGGACTAGTGAACACATCTGTTTTTGACACTTTCTGACTAATCTCATGACGTTTATATATGGACATGTTTACTTTTTGAGCTGATTGGTCTTTGAGATAGACAAAGTTGGTCTCCGTGTCCGAATGGACCTCGTCTGTTACCACTGTATCAGGGAAGTCGGTTATGAAACCAGGCACCTTAGAAAATTTTGATTTCTTAAGTGGTGAAGTGTCTTCACGTTGGACCCCTCCATTTTCTCGTTTGACATAAGGCGATTTAGGATCACCTGGTTTCTTCTTTGGTCTACCAGCAGTTTTCTTACCGGTAATATCTGAATTAATTGTTGTTTTATCTTGATAGGGAGTCAGTGTAGCAAACCCGTCAGGTAGGGTATTCTTTCTTGGGCGACCTCTTCTTTTTTTGGCACTTTTTCCAGTATTTGGATCTCTGTAATTGTTTGGCTTGAATGTCTCGTCATCAGAATCTGGCTCTATAAGTTGGACCTCATCGTCATCACTCTCATCTTTGACGGTGACTCTAGACGTCACCGTATTTCTTTTCCTAGCACGTGTACCAATAGTTCCACTATCATCATTAAGAGCCTCGAAAATCTTCAAGTCCTCACCCTCCAGCTCAACAACACCTTCTGAAAGCCTTATATCTGGTAGGGTGGTGTCCCTACCTAAAGGTTTTGTCAAATCAATTGATCCGATCAAATCATCAAAATTTTTCGGTTTTCTACCATATCTTCGCCCAGCTAGTAGTCTCCTTATGATCTTTTCTCGAAGCGTAGGCTCCAAAATAACTGGTTTCTTATCAAGTGTCTCTTCTTTTATATTGACGTCAATTTCAACATTTTGTATGCTCGCAGAAATACCATCTGATGTATGCGGTGGCTGCTCAAATATATGGTTAGTTGATGGGAAAGTGGATACCATCTCATGCTGCATGGGCTGCTCGCCTGTCATATGAGCCAATATAGAGGGAATGGGTTACTGGGAGAGTATATCTGCCATTGAGAGACTTAGTTTGAATAGTAAATATATTGTTTTTGGCGCTAGTACTACGCCTAGAGTTCCGGTAAGTTAAGTAGGCATTTTGGACCGGAACTTATAAAGAAAAAAAAATATGTATATATTTGAATATATCTTGCAAACATCCTTCTTGTTTCCACAGGCTCACGACCGGTACTTTTGTATTGCCTATCAGACTCTCACTGGCTCACAATGCTGTCCTTTTGCCCCACATGCTCTAATATGCTTTTGGTATGTTCACCTGCGTTGGTTGGAGATTGTTGACCTGGCTAACCTACAAGTGCTGTTACTAACTAACCTCATCGCAGATTTCTACAGCAGACTCCGGTATATACAGACTTAACTGTCCAACGTGTCCGTATGAGTTCCCTATAGCGGGAATTGAGATTTTTGATAGAAAGGAACTTCCAAGAAAGGATATCGATGATGTGCTGGGTGGTGATGGTGCTTGGGACAATGTCGATCAAACCACTACACAATGTCCTGTTGACAGTTGTGGTCATAACAAGGCCTATTTTTTCCAGCTTCAGATTAGATCTGCCGATGAACCTATGACTACCTTTTTGAAGTGTGTTGAGTGTGGTCATAAATGGAGAGAGAACTAAGAATAATGTTCTCCAGGTTTGGTTCTCTAATGGCGCTTATTATTTTATTTCGATATCTTTTTTCTTCCAAAAGTTGAACACTTGTTGTTTGGGATGCTTGGTCATATTGCATATAGATTCATTACATGCTACATACGGCAAATAGAGCCTAGTACATATCGTGGTTTCTCGTTTATTCTCGTGTTGGCCGATGGAGTTTGTTTTTGATCAATTGAAGAATTCATTATTACTGCTTTCAACACAACTAACCTCATCAGGAAACTCGTCGATGACTGGTGAATCATTCAGCTTACCCATACAAGCAAGTGAGCGTGCGCGGAACTTTGGATTGTATAGGTATTTCTCGTATCTCATAACGGTATCATAATTGATGCCATTTTCTTTAATAGCAACAGGTGATTGTGTCAATTTCTGCCTCAATATTGCAGTGGGTTTAGTACTCAGTTTCCTGATCTCGTTTCCATAATGGGTCTTTTTTATGACCTTATTCTTAACTATAGGTGAGTAGTTTACCGAACTTGATGAATCTATGTCAATAATAGATGATGATTGACGAGGTGTTTTAGGTGTTGGAACCATTGAAGATTTCATTCCATTCATATGTGTCGCTCTATTTGCCATCTGAATTTCTTTCAGCACCAATAATTCATGCTCAGAAATTTGTTGAGAATCATCATCGTTGTCATCGTCATAATGTGCTTGTTTGGGAGAAAACATAGCCCTCTCACCACCTTTGTGTGACCTTTCAAGTAGCCTACGACGACCGTTGCCAGCCATAGCCTGTCCACTATGAAAAATGCTCTGTCTCTTCAGTTTTTCTTCTTTCATCTCATCGGTCTCTTGAACATTGCCAAAATTGTTCCTAATCTCGTCCTGTCCCTTGAAACTGAACTCTTTAGCTTCCAGGTATCTCCTGCTTTGTAGAAAGAGGCATTCAGAGTTGTTTGTCATATCAAATCTATTGATAGATTTCGGTTTGAATGCCTTTATTACTTCTCCTCCATATTTGTATTTATATGTCATATCATAGAGGTATTCGCCATCGTCACCGCCCAAACAAAACTCACTGAAATGACGCTGTATTTGAAACCCAGCATCCCATGATTGCTGACTCTCCACAATTGGGAAAATGTCTTTAATCTTTGGAAATTTTGACAAAAAGTGCTTGACTTCCTCAAACGATGAGTGCCTGGAAAACACGTAGTAAATTTCAGCTGGTAAGAACTTGTCAGACCCAGCGGAAAGCAAATATTTGTATTCGACATTATTCTCACTCACCCTTTTGTAGATTTCGTTTCCAGATGGAAGAGTTTTCACATATTTTAATTGTTTGGCTTCTTCATCGGATTTCATCAAATGGGAGTTCAGTTCAACATATATCTGCTGATCGATATCAATCAATGCCTTGATTCTGACACAAAACTCGGGTTTCTCTTCTAAGCAGTCATTTGGTCTTTTACCACATATATGAAATTTGGAAGTGGGGCCTCCATTAAAAAGTTCCTTTTTAAATGTCTGGCTGAATTTATTCTCTCTATGCTTTAATGTATCCTGCCTCTGTTTGATGTTATCTTTAGCATGAAATTTCTTGCCAAATCTGTTGAACACTTTGACCCAAACATCTTCGAACCCAAACGTGTTATCAGCAAAGTAAAATCTGATATCTGGATCATCTATGGGATATTGTCCTATGAGATCATTCAAGATGTTGATACCGTTGATGTTTGGCGGCAGTTCGATGAAAGGTTCATTTCTGTAAGCATATGTTGTATCGAGATAAATATTGTCTAAAGCCTTTTGTCCACTCGTGAAAGGGTAGAGAATCTCATTATATGGGATACTATCGACCCACCAACTTTCACAGCGCATATCACCAGTAAGTAAAACGTTAACGTCCTTGTCTGCACTCTGAACCAATATCATAGAAGAACCTGCACAGTGATTTGACGGTATGAAAGAGATGTGAAGATGGGATGATTTATACGGGACCTTGATAGTTTTATTGAACTCGACACCAACCATGTTTCCTATTACAAACTGATATTTTCCTTCTGATAGTTTACGCATGTATTCCTTCGTGATTGCTGAGCAATAGATCTTTTTGAAAGAACCACTTTTCGTATCCAGTCCACCGATATGATCCTGGTGACCATGTGTAAGGAGGTGAAACTCCACAGGGTCTCTCCAACAGTGACGAGGACGCAATCCTTCACCAAATGTGTCAACTTGTTCAACTCGTTAATAAAGGGGTCATCACGTTCGAGCGGAAAAATAACTCACCTCTGACACCTGGAAACTCATAGATGTAGCCATGAAATGAGTTTCCCTTAAGGAAATGTTAATATCACTTGCTTATGAAGGATTGATCGAATAACATGCTGTTTCAGTTTTCTCCATCTCTCGGGTTGCATCGTACATTGGACGATGTCCCACAACGTTACTCATAGCGTGAAACTCTTCAGCTGAACAAAATCCACTTGATTATATTTCGCGTCAGACACGCGAAAGCGTGAGCGTCACGTGTACGCTATGGAATCACAACAACATAAACAGCAGTAAATTTACTTTTAAATAATAGGCGTACACAATTGATGCATTAAATCAATTACCATGCTTTTGGAACATTTCTATTTTTCTACATTCATTACGGGCTATTTCACCTAAAGTATCGCTTTAGACCCAGTCAACTGGATTTTTTAGTACTTTCAATAAGGCTTCCTCTCTTGAGCCCTCCTCAGGTTGATGATTGTAGGCCCAGCCAGCAGTTGCTGGCAAGGACATTAAGATAGACTCAACTCTGGATCCCGGTGTTTGAAGACCAAATTGTGTGCCTCTGTCCAGCACCAAATTAAATTCAACGTATCTACCTCTTCTCAATTGTTGCCATTGTTTCTCTTCAGGTGTGAATGGTGAGTCTTTTCTTTTTGCAACTGTTGGAAGATATGATGGAAGGAAAGCATCGAAACAGTCCTCCACTATGTTCAGAATCTCTTGTGGCTCTCTATCATCAAAATCATCAAAGAATATACCTCCAATACCTCTAGTCTCATTTCTATGTTTAATTAAGAAGTATTCATCACACCATTTCTTGTATTTTGGATAAAGTGACTTATCGTGTTTATCCAAAGCATCCTTGTGACTCTGATGGAATCTCCTTGCATCCTCTTCATATAGATACGACGGAGTCAAATCGGCCCCACCACCAAACCACCAAGTTTGAGGAGTTCCATCTGGGTTCCAGGTCTCGAAGTAACGGTAGTTTAAATGTGTTGTAGGAGCATGTGGGTTGTGGGGATGGATAACCAGTGAGAGACCACACGCGTAGAAAGGAACAAAGCCATCATCCAATGTTTTCAAGTTCTTGTGATCTGCTTTCATTCTCTCAACAGCTTTTGGAGGCAACTTACCGTAGACAATACTGAAGTTAACACCACCTTTCTCGTACGTGACACCGTTTTCAAGCACACAAGAGACACCGCCGCCTTGTTCCTCACCTCTTGACCACTCATCTGCTTTGAAACGGGCACTTGGTTCAAGTGACTCTAATCCGGCAATAATCTCCTTCTGTTTACGGCGCACAAGAGCCTCCATTTGGACCCTGATAGGGGAGTTGGGTGTCTCACTTTGTATCGACATTGGGCCACTTTCGAATAGTAGGATACGGTCAGTGAAGTTGTTCTTAGTTGATTTAAAGGATCTCAGGCGTCTTTTTATAACATCGTTCGGTAACTTTTTCAAATATCAGCAGATTTTTATATAAGCTGCTTGAGAAAATTTGGTGTTTGATGCGTGTGCAGTTTCTTGCCTCATCTTCTCTCATGGCCGTTCTAGATGCGAGTAGACACCAAAACCCTTTCAGGTCGAGAGTGAGTGAATTATTTTTAAACTATCGACTACAATCGAGCTATACATGGAATTTGATGAACATGTACTTACTCCAATGTAATCTCGTCATAAAACTAAAGTGATAGTGTATAAATAGATGGTGCTTAAATAATGTTTTAGTTTTGTTTCTTGGTATCTCTTCTGACTCTATTGTAAAGAAGCACCCTTTTGTCGAGCACAAAGTATACTATGACCATGACCCAAGATTCATGTACTGGTAGATCAATATAAAATTCACTGGCAATTTGATTCAACTTATGAAGTTTGGACCAAGCAATGTAAGGGAAATCATGGTGCTCATTATGAAGACCCACGTTCCATGTCAGCAAGTTCAAGATTCCATAATAGGAGTAAGTCTCCAAAGGTGGAATATCAGACTTTTGCGAGTAGTCTTTTGGTGGATCCAAGATATAGTGTTCAGCAATGAAATGACCGGAACATGGATGAAGAGATCCAGCAAGAAATGAGCTGAAAATAAAGTATAAAAGGCTATTCCAACCCCAATGTTTGACGATAAGAGCATCGACGAAGATTTGGAAGATCACATTGAGTAGATGGATGTAGGTAAATTTTATTTGAGTGATGAACATCGGTCTCAATGCATAGAAAAAGATTTGGAAAGTGGCAAAGAAAGCTTTACCAAGGACATTGGACAAGACTAGAGCTTCAAATCTCGTTGGCAAATCGGTATCTAGGACATCATCACCAAGATATTTGTGATGAAGTTGATGATAAGGTGTGAATGAAGCAGAGTAAGGGATTCCAATTGGTATATTGGTGAAGATTGCAAATATTTTGTTGTGAATAGGTTTTCTGAAAGCCAAATTGTGACTCAGCTCGTGGATGGCTAAAAATGTGTTTTGATTAGCAGTTGCACCAATGACATAACTCAGGATGAAGAATTTCCAAGAGAAGAACGATGTATCACGTAGATAGTATGCAGTAAAGAGTTGTAAAGCCACGACACCACAGACGATATATTTAGTCAAAGGTTCTGGTCCACAGAGTTTCGTGACATGTGGGTATTTCTTCAGTATCTGTTTTCTTCTGACCGTGTGTGGTTCGAGTGCACCGGTCCAATAAAAATCGTTCAACTTCTCGATAGAGGCATCAGAAGCCGGGATATCTATGTGTATTGGCTGGTCCGGGTTCTTTCTGTGTGTGATGGTGGTCATTCTGCTTTATAGGAGTATGTTATGTGCAATATGTTGTATGATGATCAATGGCCGAACGTGTACCTTTTTTTTATTTTCAAGATCTGGCTTGTGCTTGATGAAAGAAGGATGTAAGTGAAAGAATGAGCTCGATGTCAGTTAGAGTTGAGTTTGGTCTGGGATGAAGGACTCTCTCAGGTGTAAGGAGAAGAGGGTGGACTTTCCGAACTCAAATACTAAAAGTAGTAGCGCTATTAAAATGTTTTTTTCATCACGATCACCTTCTTTTAGAAGATCTGGGCGCATGGTGTTAAAAAAACACGTTATGAAATGGCAGTTGGCTCGTGACCCAGCACGTGAAACTTTACGTAAGCCTCGGTTCTTTTCTCCACTTGCGCTCTCGACAAATTTTCACAATTAACGCAAATGATCTAGCGTGCTCCAATGGAGAAATTCCAATAAGCTAATATATAAAACCAACAATGCTCTCGCTTAGAATAAATTCCCACAACAAGCTGAGACTGCTGAATAACATTAGAAAAATGTCCACAGCTGCTGACGATGTGATCTTCCAGAATATCAACAACACCAAACTCGTGACGTTGAACAGACCACAAAAGCTCAATTCGTTGAATTTATCAATGATTGAGAAGTTGGCTCCTCGTTTTGCAGAATACTCAAAATCCGATGTCACAGACTTGGTTATACAAACAGCCAATGGTCGTGCATTTTGTGCAGGTGGTGACGTTGCTTCATGTGTCGAAGCAAACGAGAATGGTCAATCCGACGAAAGTGTCAAGTTCTTTCAAAAAGAGTACTCCTTGAATTATCTGTTGGCGACTTATCCAAAACCAATTGTTTCTATTATTGATGGTATTGTCATGGGTGGTGGTGTTGGACTTAGTATCCACACCCCATTCAGAATTGCCACGGAGAAAACAAGATGGGCTATGCCTGAGATGGACATTGGATTTAGTCCAGACGTTGGTTCCACATTTGCTTTGAGTAGAGTTGTTCCAAGTTCTTTTGGTTGGTACCTTGCATTAACTGGTGAAAATGTATTCGGTTGGGATACTTATTTTAGTGGGCTCGCTACACATTTCGTTCCAAGTCATAGATTGGATGCATTGAAACAGGCCTTAACTAACGTCACATTAAAAAACGCTGATAAATTCACAATTGTTAACAACGTTATTGAAGACTTTACCGAACCTATCCCTACAGATTACACGTTCAAATACTCTTCATCATCCATACAACTTATTGAGAGAGTGTTTAATGAGAATGCTTCTATTGAGTCGATATTCGAAAGCTTGGCCCAAGACGGAAGTGAATTTGCATTGAAGACATTGGAGACATTGAAGAAAAAATCTTTTCTTTCGTTGAAAGTTGCTTTGGAGATTCTTCAACGTAATGCCCAATCTAATATCTATGAGACTTTTGTAAATGAGTTGGTCGTTGCTAAACATTTTATGAATGATTCTGACTTCAATGAAGCCGTCAGCACTAAACTTATCAAAAAATCCAAAGAGTTGCCTAATTGGAAATACAAAGATTTGAAAGACGTGAGTATAAAAGAAGTCACGAGATTTTTTGACTCAGACTCATCTTTGCACATTGACACATTTTTCGGTATCAAATTTAAAGATTACCCGCATAATTTCGGTTTGCCAAAAGAGTCGGCAATCAGAGAATTTATCGAAAAAGGCCAAGGTGAAGTCACCAGAAAACAAGTTTTTGAAAAATTTACCCAAGACTCTGTTTTCAAACAAAAAGCTGGCTTGGCCAAATATTTGAAATTTGTTCTTGACACAAAGTTTGAGGCGGTTAACGATGGCTTGGCATATAAATTGTAACTGACAAGAAACCAATACACATGATTCAAACTGTATATAGCTCCACCATTCCACGATCATTGATACGCAGAATACCTTTGATTTTTTTTTTTTTTGCAGTGAGGCTGATGTCCTCTCCCGTATGCGGGCTCATTTCTTTTTTTCCTTTTTGGCCTGGCTTTTCAGCTACTGTGGCTTGTAAAAGACGTTAACAATATCATTTGCAATTTTTTCACTGATGTGAACACTGCAAACTAGCCCATTGATTGGACACAAGCGTGGTTTAAAATGCAAGTGCAGTGGTGACTAAAGAGAGCCTCCGCACCCTTTCAAAATGTTGTGTTGAGGCTTTCTTTTCTGTCACTATATATAAAGTGGCTGTTATGCTTTAAAATCTCTGAGCTCTGCTTGTTATGACCCCGTCTTCCCTCTACACCTCTTTACAAGTATGGTGAGATTCATTCCAAAGCTTAGACACGTCGAGGACTATCCTGAGGAATCTACCGGTGAAAATAGCACTGCCAGTAGTATTGATTTCAAAGATACAGAGATCGAATACAGAGATGAGGCCAACAGATCGTGGTGGAAGTTTTTCGATGAGTACGAATATAGATTGAACAAAAACGAGAGATCAAGACACAAATGGTGGAGTTGGTTTGAGGAAGGTACTTCTAGTGCTGAGAAGAAACTTGTCTTGAAACTGGATTTTTTCATTGCCTTCTACGTCTTTATTGTCTATTGGGTTAAACAACTAGATTCTGCTAATCTTGCCAATGCCTATGTGTCCAACATGAAGGAAGATTTGAATTTCCAAGGTAACGATTATATCAATGCTCAAACATGTTACAACGTTGCTGCTGTTGTTTTCCAAATTCCAGCTATGTATCTTTTCCCAAGAATCCCTCTTCACATCTTTTTCCCTGCTATCGATGTCGCTTGGGGTTTGTTCACCTTATTCACTTACAAGACACAAACGGTTGCTCAAGTCCAAGTTATGAGATTCTTTGTTGGCGCTTTTGAAGCTTCTTTTTATCCAGCTGTTCACTATATCCTAGGTTCCTGGTATTTACCAGCTGAATTAGGTAGAAGAGGTATGCTTTACTATTTTGGACAAATGGTTGGTACCATGTCTTCTGGTTTCTTGCAAGCGTCTATTTATAGAGACTTGGATGGTGTTAATGGTCTTGCTGGTTGGAGATGGATGTTCATTATTGATGCTATCATCACCATTCCAATCGGTATCTTTGGTTTCTTTGGTGTTCCAGGTACCCCATACAAATGTTACTCCATTTGGTTGACTGATGATGAAATCAGACTGGCTAGAAGAAGATTGAAAAATGCTAACATCACTCCACCACCAAAAGATCCACCAAACTTTTTGGATAAGAAGTTATGGTGGAAGGTGGTTTCCACTTGGAAGGTTTACGTTCTTACGTTGTTCTCTATTGGATGTTGGAACAATTCTAGTACTGCTGGTTCTGGTTATATTTTGTGGGTCAAATCTCTCGGTAGATACTCCATTCCTAAAGTCAATGACTTATCAACTATACCACCTGCTGTTGGTTTTGTTTTGATTGCTCTTGTATGTGGTGGTGCTGATGTCTTCAGATCTAGATATGGTGCCATTGCTGCTTCTCAAGTGCTGAACTTCATTTCCAACTTGATTCTGGCTATTTGGGATGTCCGTGAAGGTGCTAAATGGTTTGCATTCTTCATCTTATACGCTGGTTGGTCACAAGCCTCGGTTATGTATGGTTGGTGTAATGATATCTTGAGACATGATCCACAGGAAAGAGCTATCACTTTCATTTTGCTTTACATGATTTCCCAATCTACCTCCATTTGGATTACCAGATTGGCATGGCCTACTGTTGATTCTCCAAGATTTTTCGTTGGTTATACCTTAACCACTGTTTTTGCTGTGTACTTGTTCTTGATGTGTTTTGTTGTTCTGTGGTATTACAAGAAAGATGAGAAAAAGGTTGCCAGAGGAAATGGTATTGTCTTGTATAACTCTAGTACAGGTGATATTCCAGAAGAGGCCCAAGACTATTTGTCTGGAAAGGTCCACAACTCAAGCACTGATGTTAGTTTGAAAGGTATTTAGAGGCCCTTTAGAGCTCATTTTGGAGTTTGCCCCCACAGTATTATTTCAATAAATATATTTATAGATGTTTTTATCATTGAGATTAGGGCTTATTGTAAAACTATTCTCAGACCAACCTTGAGTAAGTACTATAATATACACTGTAGAAGTGCGGAAGCAAAAGCCTACCGCACGGCGGAAATTACTGTTAGTGTTAATCAATAAACACTCGTAATTCCAGAGGTGCAGGAATTCTTACATCTGGTTTTGGGCAAGATACGTTCTAAAAGCCGGAGCATAATTTATTATCTAGTGGGCTAATGTTCAGATGATCCCACTGGCAGCATTATTTTTTTTTTTGAGTAACCTGATATCCACCACTTGACATCAACAGCTCTGAATGTTACTGTGTGTATCGTAATGCTTAAGGGTTCTCTACCAACAACACAAGCTGATCACCGTCTGGGCAACGGCGCCAACCATCTTATCCGCTGCACGTCAAGATATAATTTGATCTTGTAGGTTGTAGATTATATAAGGTGAGATGAAAAAAAAAAAAAATAAAAACCGTTGAGTTAACAAGAGCGCATTCCCCAAATAAATTGGCTGAATTTCGTCAGACGTTGTGGCACTAATTGACCATTCGATTCGCCGCACAATCACAGATAATCTCATGTGACATGGACACCCTAAAGTCCTTAAACTATGCTGTTATAGAGTTCAAGTTTCCCCCCAACGGCGCAGATCGATCTGAAAGGGAAAACTGTGGTATGCGCGATGTATCCCAGAACCCAATCGTGGCATTCTTTGAAGCTCACCATCGATGTGTATGCTGGAGTATTTAAGCAACTTTGATTGACCTCCATTTTCTTAGATGAGCTATATTCATCTCATTGAATTACAACAGCTGATAAAATGTCTGAAAGCGTTTTGTCTGGTGTATCTAAGGAGATTGTCGATAGACATGAAATTAAAAAAGATACAGAATACAGAATAGTTAGCTCCCGCGATGCTGATGCAACTTTGAAGTTTCAAGAAGATCATGATGCTGATGTTCCAGAAATATCACCTCAACAAGAACGAAAACTATCACGCAAAGTCAATCTTTTCATCATCTCTTTCACCTGTCTAATTGACTTGCTGCTTTACATGGATAAGGCGACACTTTCATATGCCTCTATTCTTGGTCTCTTTGAGGATACTGGGTTGGACAATGATAAGTACAGTAACGTGAACACTGTCTTCTATTGTGGTTTTATTGCTGGTCAAATCCCTGGTCATTACTTACTTCAAAAGTTACCTATCGGTAAATATCTTTTTGGTATTGTCTTCACTTGGAGTGTTATTATCTTTTTACATTGTGCTGCTTTCAACTATAGTGGTATCATTGCACTAAGATTCTTCCTAGGATTCACAGAGGCATCTGTTTTGCCACTTCTGAACATCAGTCTTGGGCAGTTTTTGACTGCTAAGGAGAAAGCTGCTTCTGCTCCACTTTTTTACTCAACATGTCTAGGTGTTACGATTCCTACTGGATTCATTGCTTATGGTGTTCTTTATGCAGACTCATCACTATCATCATGGAAAATATTTATGATCATTATCGGTGGTTTGACCTTGATCTTGTCTATCGCTGTATTCTTTCTGTATCCAAACAATCCATCAGATGCTAAATTTTTAAGTATTGAAGAAAGAATTTGGGTGATTAGAAGAGTTCAGGATACTACCGGTGCTGGTATTGAACAAAAAGTTTTCAAGAGATACCAATTTATTGAGGCTATTAAAGACCCTATTTCTTGGTTGTTCGGTGCCTTTTTCTTGTTACAACAACTAGCTAATAACTTGCCTTATCAACAAAACTTATTGTTTACTGGTATGGGTGGTATATCTAATTTGAACTCGACCTTAGTCAGTGTTGCCTCTGGTGGTTTTGCAGTTGTGTGTTCTTTGATCTCAAGTTTCTTCTTGATCAAGTTCAACAATATCACGGCATATTCCGTTGTTATATGGTCTCTTCCTTCTCTTGTTGGGTCTATAGTTGCTGTTGCCCTACCATGGAACAACAAGGTTGGCTTACTGGCTGCGCTTTGTTTGGCATCTCCAGTTTTTGGTATTCCTTGGATCTGTATGTTCTCTTGGAATTCCACTTCTTGTTCCGGCTACACAAAAAAATTGGTCAGAAATGCTATTGTTATGGTTTGCTATTGTATTGCCAATATCATCTCACCACAACTATGGAGAGAAAAAGATGCACCAAGATATTATCCGGCATGGATCGTCCAGATTGTTTTATCCTTCTTCACTGCTCCTGCTTTGGCCTTGGCGATCCGTTTTATTCTCAGCAAGCGTAACAATCAAAGATTGTCAGCTCTAACTGACAATGATAAGGTTGGAGTTGTCGAGGAAAGTGGCAAGGAGTTCACTGTAAACGTTGCAGCTTTAGATTTGACTGATTTGGAAAACAAGGCCTTCATTTACCCGCTTTAGATGAAATTTTTTAATCTTAACCTTCTGTTCTTTTGTTTATGTCCTGTACAACTTCCTCCAACTCAGGAAACTCATTCACTATTTTCTTGCTGAGAACATCTCTCAAGTCTCTCAAGGCTAGCATCTTACCTCTCAAGTACTGATTTGACTTCCTCGTAGCCTCAACAAATTCTCTGGTGTACACGTCAGGATTTCTACCATCTTCAATGTACTGCAGCACATCGACGGGGATAGGAACATTATCTAATGACTTGAGTTCGGGAGATTGAAGTTTTTGCAATTCGTCAATGGTCTGATTGAAACGAAAGCCCAGTGCGTCTTTCGAACTCTCTGTGCCTTGGAAATCGTGCACAATGATACCTAGCTCGATGAAAGATTCCACAAGGTTTCCGAGTATATTTTTCGTGTTCTCAAGATCTCTCTCTAGCGTACTCGACATACTCAAATCTGTTAGCTGCTTTGCTCAACTAAAAATGATGGAAAGAAAGAATTGTGTTTTGATTGTATTAGCTGCTGCTGTGGAATTCTCGATCGATATGGAGAGTTCCAAAGTTCCGAGGAATAGTCATGTGACCAAATAGCCGGTGGCTTTTAAGATCTGCTCAAGGCGTCCCCGCCGATAGCGCAAATTTCTGCTGCACATGCACTAGCCGCAATTTTAAATTCTTATAGTCAGGGTAACCTTTTACATTATGGATAAAGTCTCTATTTGTATACTAGCCACATTCTAAAACTGAGCCACAATTTGCCACAAATTCAATGCGCCACCCGTTATTGTGGATGATTTCACGTGACACAAAATTTCCCAACTAGAATAAGAAGTTAGCACGGTTGGAAAAGTTTTTTATCAAACTTGTTTACTTCTATTTGTCACCAGTGTTGTACTCTTCCTCTAACACGCCTTTCTGCATAGAACCATATTTATTAGAGTTCACATTCATACCGCTGTGAATTCAACCACAGCATCACCTTTAACCATAAGAAATCCTCGATCGAAAATCTCAACTCAAAATGACTGTCAGCCCAAATCGCAAACCAGTTTCTACGAGCGCACCCGTCAATATCGAACCAAAGAAAATCAAATTACACAACATAAGAGACCGTGTGGTACTTACTGATGAACACCTTCAACTCTTGAACCTTAGACTTTCCAAACTCGAACCTAATGAAATCTTAGCTTGGGCGATAACAACTTTTCCAAACTTATATCAAACAACTGCATTTGGACTAACTGGTTTAGCCACTATTGACATGCTCTCAAAAATCGAAGGAGGATCTCAGGTTGAACTTATATTTCTGGACACTCTTCACCATTTTCCTCAAACTTTAGATCTAGTCCAAAGAGTAGAAAGCCGCTATTTAACCAAAGTGAATACATACAAACCGCTAGATGTTGAGTCCGAAATTGAGTTTGCTCAAAAATTTGGTGATAATCTTTGGGACACAGAAGAAGATAAATATGACTTTTTGGTCAAAGTTGAGCCTGCCCAAAGGGCTTATGATGAGTTAAATGTTGTTGCTGTCTTCACGGGTAGAAGAAGATCGCAAGGTGGTTCAAGGGGAGATCTTCCCATTATCGAGATTGATGAACACTCAAATATTCTGAAGATAAACCCTTTCGCCAACTGGTCTTTTAGTCAGGTGTTGGATCATATCAAACAAAATAACGTTCCATACAATGAACTTCTAGATCTCGGGTACAGATCCGTCGGTGATTATCATTCGACCCACCCCGTTAAGGAAGGGGAAGATGAAAGATCTGGTCGTTGGAAAGGTCGTGAAAAAACCGAATGTGGTATTCATGAATCGAGCAAGTTTGCGAAGTATCTGAAAGAACGTTCAGCAAAATAGACAGATACCACTTGAGTTAGCTTATGTAGAATCGGGACACTTTCTCAGGATCCACGCGCTTCAGTGACGCGATGGCCAGATGCCAAAACGGGACAAGTGCCAGAACTCAGGGAGAGCTGAAGTCACGTGAAAATCGCAGGCACTGCCAATTCTTCTTTTTTTTTTTTTTCGTTCACCAAGAGAAAAAACAAAAACAAAAAAAATCATTTTCACAAGAAAAAAAGTACATAGTCCCTCTCCAATTTCATTTGATATCTCACTCAAATTGAAACAGCGTGATCTCTCCTTTTTGGCATATACACTTGCACACTTTGAAGTAAGTTTTTTTTGCAGAAGCCTAAGCTTTTGATCCGCTCTGTGAGGTTGGTTTGTGAAGCTGATTTGATCTGATTTATTTTTAGATCGTCTCTGAAATTTTGTGGTACAAAGTGAAATTGTTTTGAAGAAAGTCATTTGGAGAACCTGATGTTATAGCGAACTCGGAACGAATCTTGAGATCCCGCGTGAGGTGACTGATAGCATTTCTCTGGACCCAACGTAGAGCATTTTTTAGGGCGTTGTTGGCTGCTCTGATATAATGCTCCATTTTCTTGTTATTGTTTTGGTGTGCTGGCTAAACATTCTCCGTCAACAATACAATTTGGGTCAAACTTTATTAAAGACATTTCACTGAGATATCATTTCAACTATCAGCAAACATTCTGACAGTCTCAGCGTGTGCATCAAGATCTTCGTATTTATTCTACTGTTTACGAGCTCCTGGATACTAATATTTGCCCCTTTAGCTTACTCGTTTCATACTTGAATTGTCATCAAAAACAAAGAGTTGTTCTCATTTGATCCATACGTTCCTCTCCATCAGAACCATTCCCTCTTAAACAACACAAAGTGCACGCCATGTCTCAAGTTCAAACTGATATCAGAAGAAAATTGGTCATCGTCGGTGATGGTGCCTGTGGTAAAACCTGTTTGTTGATTGTCTTTTCCAAGGGTACCTTCCCAGATATCTATGTCCCAACCGTCTTTGACAACTATGTTGCTGATGTTGACCTCGATGGACGTAGAGTTGAGTTGGCTCTATGGGATACTGCTGGCCAAGAAGATTATGATAGACTAAGACCTTTGTCCTACCCTGACACCAACGTTGTTTTGATCTGTTTCTCCATTGATCTACCAGAATCTTTGAGTAATGTCCAAGAAAAATGGATTTCAGAGGTTTTGCATTTCTGTCATGGTGTTCCAATCATTTTGGTTGGTTGTAAGGTTGACCTGAGAGACGATCCATCAACTCTCCAAAAATTGAGAGACGAAGGTCTAACCCCTGTTTCCCAAGCTGAAGGTAACGCTGTCGCTGAAAAGATTGGTGCTCTAAAATACATCGAATGTTCTGCCAAAAAGAACTACAATGTTGACGAGGTTTTCAAGACTGCTACCAGAGCTTCTTTGATGGCTAAAGAGAAGAAGACCAAAAAGAAGAGTGGTAAGAAGTGTACCATCCTGTAAGCTAACCCAGCATGGGTATTATCTGTATGTTCCTGCTTCAGGTGACGTTTTGCCAAAGTGATAGCCTTGTGCTTTCCTTTTTACTGGTTCCAAGTCGCCAGGCCATTATTTTTGTTCTTTTGCCTTTTTAATGTCTATTTCAATCTGGTTTTGAGATCTTTGTTTGCCTTTTTGCCTTCCCATTCACATACATTTTTATTGTTACGCTCGAAATACATTTCTCACTGTTTATTATATATAACTGGTAGATCGATACCGGCTGTTATAATCTATTTCAAAAATTAATCTATTTGCAAGATTCTGGATTGGGACCATCACTTCCAAGTTCAGCTTTACTGAAAACGCAATACTTTATTAGCATTGGAATGATAAAATAACACTCCAGTCAATTGGATTCTTGTATAACGCGTGCCACTTCTTTAGTCTTTCGTAAGATCTCGAATACATATAACAACAGTATCAAAAAGCGAACTAAGGGAAAAAGTGCAAGTTTCAGCTCCACCATGGTGCTTGTGTTCTTCCTAAGGCCAATCTCGCTGATTGCACTATTATGAAATTGGCATAGAACGCGACTTTCAGATATAGCATTAGAGTGTAAGTTCATCAGAGTCGAGGCTCCATGTATATTGCTAATTCCATATTTTTACTGTGCCTTCCTTCAGCTGCAAGAACCGTAAGTTCTTCTTTTGGAGAAGTTTTGCTGTACGTTCAGCTTTCACTTGTAACTTGGCGCCTTAAGTCATCAACATCTCGTATCCAGTTTGCTTATTTAACCGAGAGAAAATGGCAGATGTCGGCCGGAGAAAGAATAGATAAACTGCTTTTGGAAAGATAAATCGACTACGCATTGCTTCATTATATGCATCATTTTTCGATTGAACAGATCACTGAAATAATTGACTATAGTTTCTTTCGACTTTTAGACTATTTGAAGCATTTCTTGAAAAAATGCTATAATTTTGTTAATATTTGATTTTCCCCAGAGTAGATGTCTAGATCAACTTTATTTGAATCTTTTGAAATTACGTATTGCATTACTTAACTTAACCTGAATTTTGGGTTAAATATACGAAAAGTTGAGCTATATATAATTCGGTTTATTGCACAATTTGGCTATCATAATTTAGAGTTATCTGCGATCTAATTTTATATGCCCAGCATGGGGAATATTTCCGGGTAACTGTTTGTCGTGTCGAGATTGAACCAATACAATCTTGCAATCCGAGCTCGTAAAACAGAACTTGTGTGGCTTGTGTGGGATCATGGCCATCTCAGACATTAGATCTATATATATCCACTTTTGGTTATGCTTCTAGTGTATTAGGAGCGTCAATGGCGAGGAAAAATAACCTCGATATTGAGTGTTATAGACACACCTTGACTTCACTGTAGAGCGAGCAATGAATCACAAGATAGGAAACAGCAAGACAAAAAGAATCAACATTGAAGTTGCCCAGAGATATTCAATATCAGGGTGTTCCTAGCTCTGAATACGGCCTCATATCTCACACGAAAAGCCAAAAGATCAACAACTACTTTGATTGGAAACTCGTAAAATAGAATCGGTATTGACAGGAAAGAGACCGGAAGATGCAATCGAATACTGATGCTTCGTTTTTCATAGAAAAAGTTTATAGGGAAGTAATGATTTATACCTTTCAATGTCGATCATCGTGTCTAATTTGATCAATGTGTCGAAGTTTGCATCGAATGAGATTTCATCTGAGTTTTGTAAAGCTAATAATCTAACCAGCAGCCCATCTCGCCTCCCTCAGAATTGTGTGCACTTCACTGGTCAATGGAGAACCGTGATAGTGTTCGTACCAGCAACTTGTCTGCTGATCTGAGAGCAGTTCATCTTGATCCCGCGAACGTAGTGACTTTCTTTACAGAGAATTTATTTGTTTTGATTTATTCAGAGAATGTTTACTGTGACAACCGTCCTCAGTCGCAACTTTTACAGAAAATAGAATTTTCGCTTTCTCTATACAGATAGCTGCATGCAAGAGTGCAAACAAATTTCAACAGTTCGGTGATTGAAAGCTGATTAAAGTTCAGATTGATTTGCTATACTTGAAAAGTGAGGATTCTCATATTTGTACATAAAAAGATCAGCCGAGCGCCAGAGTAAGACGCGAACATGTTGAGCACCCGTTGAGGCTCGCAGACTCGCAGCACATGCTTGCACAATTTCCAAATATAGCGATAAATGCCTAAAATAACTTCTTGGCCGTGACATTAGATCCTGCTCACCGCTGGAATCCATTCGAGAGAAAACTTATTCAGTCCGTGGGAATACAAAGATGTCTGGTGTTCATATGTTTACAAAATGAGCTTTTATTCTGCATTATGTGCATGTTGTCTTAGACTTATTTTGGATGAGATTACAAACTCTAAAAATACTTTGGGGTCCCTTTTGTCTGGTCCACTTCCCAGGCTAATAAATCAGACTGTGCATTAGTGGACGTGCACGTTCTCAAACACTTTATTCACTAACATCGCACGAGAGAACCTCCACAACCTCCCATATTAGATGTGCCCCCAAGTTGTGAGAAGTGGGTTATGAAGATGTTGAAATGGTACCTCGATAGTTGCAGAAAAGAAGGCTGAACACTCGTCGAATATGCAGAATACGAACCTGTTACCTTAACTCAGAAGGATAATTCATATCATGTGGACATTTATAGGGAAAACACCCAGCCGTTAGCTCACTACACTATTTCCACCATACTTGCACATAACAAGTAATAAGACACCTTAGTTGAGATAATCACTTGCAGACAATAAGACAAAAACCAACTGTTCCCCGTGCTGTACTTGATTTGAATACAATCAACAAGCTGTCGGCTAGTACACAGAGCCGCCTCTTACGAAAAGCTGACCCTCCTCTGAGCATGTTTTACTCACCATGTTAATATAGTCGATCAACCAAGCTATATTTTCCAGCTTGCAGATAGATATTACAGACAATTTGACCTAGATGACTGAGACTGGTACACAGTACACAGACGAAGGAACTGAGAAACCGTTCTGCATAATGTTCAGGCTTTTGTTTATCATGTTGAACCAGAAAACAAATTCGCTTGACCGTGATCTTCAATTAACTCTCACGGCTTGCACTTAGAGTGCGTCATCACTTCAAGGCCAGGTAAATCATGTGTACGCATAATTGTGTTCACCGTTTTCAGCTGGATGCGACTAGATGGGAGAATAGAAGTATCTGAAGTGTGTCTTATATTGGCTTCGATAAGGATATCATATAGCTGTGGAGACCAACCCCGATTGATACTGCTGGTCCGATACTACCGTTAACTCTGTCCAGAGAACGATGTTGCAGCGCTTAGCGAAACACTCTGTTTCTCCACTCCTCTATTGGCAAGGGTTGTTTCCAATTTATGAGTCGATTCCGATTTATACCTCTTCTATTAATTTCCAGCTGGTACACACCCAGTTCATGCTGGTACCAACGCGTGTAGTTCGACAATTGAGGCAACGAGTTGATCAATGCATGCCCTGTAACAGCTGAGTATGTAGTAGGCTGTTCAAACAGTTATATTATGCTCGTTCAGATTTCGAGCGAAATTGGCTTAATACAGTTTGTTGACAATTACTTGATTGAGGGTTGGAGAGAGTGATGGCCGCCCAGTTCGGACGATCGGGGGATCAGTAGTATGAACATTTGGGAACAGGGCGTACGCCTCAGACTTTTCTTCTTTCAAGATGACAAGATTCTCCATTTGGGATGTTATTGCGAAAATCAAACTAACGCTAGAGAATACACCAAACCGGTGATCGTCATAATTAACGAATAACAAATGGCCCGTGAAGGTACCAATTTTATAATTTAATCACAAATGGCCAAGTTGAGGTAAAGTGATATGTTCTTCGTCAATTCATATTGAAGATCCATTCTTCATCTCTTGTTCAAGTAATAGAGTATGACATTGTGCATCTCGTGTAGGATAGAAGTACACAAGCGTACAAATTTTAGTGCAGATTAATATATACTGTTATTCAAGTCAAATCCATTCTCTGGTATATTATGTATTACCCTCAGCTGGTTTCTGGTTGTAAACTTTCCCAAGTCCCAAATCCTACCTTAGTTGTCGAGCTGAGGTAGTTTATTAGAGTAGAGGCATGTCAGGTTAAACCTAGGGACAAAAAACAACTTCCGTCGACCATATATGAAAATTGGACAGTGTGCAGCGTGCATTTTAGAAAACTGTCAGAGATCTTTAGAAAAATGATGTACTGACTATTAGTACTGTTGGTTTAAACATGAATGTTCCTAATTATTCTTTCATTAACTCTGCTATATAAATTATCAACGTCAGTGCACCTCAGGTGCATAACCTCGCATCGTAAATATTGCATATTGGCAGTTGCTTTGCTCAACTGAGTGCAGATCTGGCGGGCTGCGGGCTGCACCGTGGGAGTAAGTCCGAACGCACAGCACGCTGGTTCTCGTTAGATATCAGGCAAGGTCCAGCCTGTTCATGAGCAGCCTACGTAATATATCAACTGCCTCGAAAAGCTTACTCAATACGTTAGTGTATTCCCACCAGAGCTTGCCTTGTGCTCCAAAAATAAACAGTGGGAGGCCGTACGACTTGATACTACATTGTTCTCTCTTTTTGCAGTAAGGTACAATCACACTGTAAGTTATTAACATTTGGTTTGTACTTTGCATGTCACAGGTAAGCAGAAGTTCCATAGGTAGGGAAAAAAACAGCCTTAAGGTCATGGTAAGGAGGCCATTAGGGTCCAGAGAAGTCTTTGCAAAGACCACTGAACATATCATGAGCTTCCTTATGAACATGTTCACCATTAGGGAAGCTAATTTGTGTCTATCAATCAGCTGATAATTATATTTTGGGCGCGTCGGAATGCTGAAGGCTATTGGCACTGCGCAAGCAATATAGAGTTATTATCGCTTCCAACTGAGGTATTACTGAATCTTACTTCAATCCAATGCAACAGACTCATGGGGTTCATTCTCCTCACTTTAGTCTGAGATGTTCATTACATGTGTTAGTCCTTTTCGTATCATATTGGACCAATATTGTCTTGTGATCAGGCGCACATGACAATGCGGTTCTTAACCAGTCTCAACGATGGTCAAGGGGTGACAGACAGCGTTGGTTTGAGCGAAAAGGGGATCAGTACCAACGACAGACTATCTGCCTGGCCATGTTATTCTTTTATAGGGCAGCCATTTCGGAAAATTTCCAGTACAGACCATTCTTCACTGGTACTATTAATTATAGGATTTCAAGTAGTAATATCGATTTAAGTTCACATGTCAGTCGAGAGTTATGCATTTGTTGCGCCAAAAAGTAGTACTATAGGTACGTCTTGCGAAAGCTTATTGGGCATATGACAAGATCTACCCAAAGGGAATTCGAGAAGGCTATGCAGTCATATTTTCAATAAACATTTCAAAGATCGAAGCGCCTTTGTGTCTTGGTGAAAAAGTAGCAGCATCGCAATCGATCTGCCTGAGGAACATTCGAGAGAAAGAAATCGTGGAATTAGTCCAGCCTTACATCTAACCAGGTCGAATTGAAACCCAATAACATCCTAAACATATTACTTTGTGGTACCAATAATGCATCTCGATCTGCGGAAGCCCAATATGGTTCTTTATAATAAATATATGACAAAAGTCCATATACGTCTTTCGATAGAAAGATACAGTTCTAGTTGAGCCTGGAAGTATGTGGTAGAGGGACGGCAACCAAAACTGTTGACATATACTGCCACGATCACCGAATCTAAAGATTCTCAAAACATGAACAGGCAGCTTTACTACACTCATTTACATACTTGTGATTGTGGGTAGCTCAATCATATCACCCCTCATTTCCACCACCATCGGCTCAAAAACAAATTTGAGAATCGATCCCCATACAATAAGTTAGTCACCTTTTTGGACCATGCAATACGTAGTCGCTGAAATCTTGTGGTTACCCAAAAGAACTCTTCCAATTAAAATCCAGTACTAAACCTAGCGACTACTGTGTGTTCCTCATTCTAAAACACAAACGTAGTTAGCGAAGTATCAAATATCAGTTGGCGAAAGAACATCGATTTTAGTGAAGAACAAATATGCAACCTGTACGCCTTATGTTTGAGACGTTAAATTCCCTGGTAATCATCTTCTTCCCTCATGACTAGAGGACCAGCAATTAAAATTGAGTTACAGTGCAACGTTCCGGAATTACAAAAAAATCGGGCGACAGAACTGCATACCAGGCGCCGATCAATTTGTGTATTTCTTTAAGGGAGCTATATAAAAGTTTGATTTTTTTTTGATACAAGCTCAGCCCCGAAGTAACAGACTCTTGTCATGAAGGATAGCTGCGTGAGCGAGGGAGAATGTTGTGGAAAAAGCAGCGGTGGGGATGGGTTTTTTAGCTCAACGAGGTGAACGCAGCTGCAGACAATAAATGTTGCAGAAGCAATTCTTTACTCGGGTAACGCGCATTATACTCGAAATGGCCGCATTATGCAGCTTGCGGCAGCTGTTCAGTAAAATTGACTTTTTTTGGGCAGTTTTCCCAGAATTTTTTTTTTTTTTTTTTTTTGTCAAATTTTGTAGGAAGTTGAAAAAAGAATAAAAA
>JAJLXG010000029.1:0-62308 GCA_030571235.1 Wickerhamomyces sp. yHMH26 | reverse complement strand
CGGTTTGAACTTCGTTTCCCTATCGAGCTCACAGCCCCTCAACTTGACCTTAAATCTGTGGTCAAAGTACTGATATATATATATATATATATATTGGTATCATTTGATTGCTCAATACTTTCATCACAGTCTGTTATACTGTTCCCAGCTGGCCAGAAAAGTTTAATGAAACATTGTACCAACAACCGAAAATTCCATTGAGATTCACTTTTGTCCCACTGGTCTAAAGTACTTGAATAAGTCAAGTAAAGATATCTACACGTTTAATTTACCACGAAAGTTCAGCTCAACAGACAGGAAGGGAGAAACACCGAGATACTTGGAAAAACTCACACAAAATATAAAGGTATACGTATACTGTCCATATTTTTTTTTTTGCATCTATTGTGCTTATTGAAAGTTTAAACACGCTCTAGTGCATGCCCATTTTGGTACAATTTCAAATCACACAAAAAAAACATGTCCAGTAACGATCCTCTTCCCAACTCCACTGTTAAAGCACCACAGGCACAAGTGCAACCGCAAGTACAAAAACAGCCGCCTCAACCGCAACAGCAACAGTCCCCACAACTTGTACCGGTGAAAAAGACAGCTTTTGTCCACAAGTTATTTGCCATGCTTTCAGATCCCAAACTGTCGCATCTTATCTGGTGGTCTAGAAAAGAGGATGATTGTGTTTTCGCGCTACATCCAGGCACTGAGTTTGCCAATGTTTTAACAAATTACTTCAAGCATGGAAATGTGTCAAGTTTTGTTAGACAGTTGCATATGTATGGTTTCCACAAAGTATTTGATACCAACAATGACGCTGGGCCAACCATCAACACGAACAAAATGTCCAACAGAGATGACCTTGTTTGGGAATTCAGACACTCCACTGGTCATTTCAGAAAAGATGATGAGGCTAGTTTGGGTCTTATAAAGAGAAGATCTTCCAATAAGGTGATACCTGAGGAGGACCTTAGATCTGTTTCACCTGTCCCATTACAGAACGGTACTCAGTACTACTACCCAATTCAGCATTATCAGATTACTCAAGGTCCTATTTACTCCGAAACCATTTTTCAACAGCCACATCCACAACAACATGAACTGAACCCAAATCAAGTTGGATTTCAACCTCAAGTTGGTTCCTCATTTACTCCACTTCAGCGACAGTCCGTTGGTTTTCCACCTGATCAAGCCTATCCGTATCTACATCCCCATCAGCATCCTCACGCACATTCAGCTCAACAACATAATATCCCACCACATGCGCAGCAACATCAGGTCCAAGTTATCCATCAACAACAGCAACAACATCATCATCAACAACAACAATCGAACCCTCAACCTCAACAACAACCAGCACAGCAACCTCAAGCTTCACCAGCTTTACCAGCTCCAACACTACAACAGCCACAGCAGCCTGCTCACAGTGAAGTACAAGAACCATCAAATGCCTACAATGCTACAAGTGACATTGCGAATCAACAAAGATCACTGTCTTTGAAGGCTGATTACTTGAACAACGAATTACATTCCACTGCGTCTGATGTTTTAAAGTTCAGTGACAACATTCCAAAGATAGCACCTGCTTTGCAGAAGACTGGTTCACATTACCAAGAGAATTTATCTTCAATTCAACAGAACTTTGTCTCGAGGGCAGAGACTTATAAACCATCTCCGCTTTCCAGCAACCAAGCTCAACCACGTACAGTTTACCATCATCCATATACTAATGCTGCTATTCTGTCAAATCCCTTCACTCCATCTCACTCTGGTGCTAATGCTAGAAACGATTCTGTTCATTTCTGGGAAACTTCTGGCACGAGACAACCTTCTATCTTTGTTGATCCTTTGAATCCATCACCTCAAGGTAGTGTATCTGGTGCTTCTTCAAGATCATCTGCACGTACATCCACTTCCACCGCTAGCAACATTCCATCGTCCTATAACCCACAGCAGCAACCTCCTGCTCCCCCTCCTCAACAGAGTCGTGGTTTAAACACTTCAAGTGTTCCTCACATCCATTATCAACCTCAGATTCAGCAGAATAAGAGAAACTACTCGTTGCCTGAATATTTGTCATCTCCAAATCAGAGAAACAGACAGAACCCCCCTAGATCCGTTCCAGATGATTACAACCAGGTAAGAAGCTCAATTCCGAATATCACACATTTGACTTCTCAATTGAGACCATCTGTGTTGGAGATCCATCACAACCACCCATCGATGAGTGCTGCTTTGAACAACACAAGTGTTTCTTCCAACTCCACCTTCTCCACTTTGAACTCTGCCAATTCATCTATATCATCTTCGTCATCTAGAACTTCACAAGGAAGTCTATCACATTACTTGCAAGGTGATTCCCATCATTCTCATTCACTTCATCATTCACTTCCATATCAACTTCACCGTGCATCTCATCCAAGTAGAATGTCTACTTCCACCCCACCACCTCAGCAAAGTGTGACGAGTATGCCAGCCAACTATAACTCAAAGGGCCCTGTATCTACAATCAATGAGACTGTCGATAAGAGTTCCAGTGACAAGTTGGCTGTTTCATCGTTGCTATCAAGTCCAGATCGTTCCAACTTGAGTAAGAGAAACAGTGAGTCTGATGAGACTGGCGATCCAAAGAGGAACAAACTTGGTTCGAATTTGAGGAGCTGAGTTGTCTTTTGTTGTTATGTCCATCCACATCACCAAAAAAAAAAGTCCACCGTTCAGAGAGACTTATGTTTATGAATCCGTTATGTCGTCGCATTTAATAAGCTGTGATTGTTTTGTTAATATTTTTTTAAGCTTTCACCATTTGAGTTTTGTTTTGTTATTGGTTTTTTTTTGTTATTCTACATATTAGTTTTGCGTTTAGAAAAAGAGAAGAACTTGTTCTGGTTTGTTCTTCTTCAACGAAGATGTTTATTAATACAGCAATATAATTTATATAAAATGCTTTCATTTCTTACTCCTCTTTTTTTTTGTGTCCATCAGTAGTGAAAATGATTTCTTAGTTGACCTCTGTAATATCTCTTCGTCGTCACTCTCTGAACCACTGTCTGCTGGTTTCACGAGCTGTCTTTTGTTCAGCTCTTGGCTTATCGTGTTTCTTTTCTTTACAACTTGCGTTTTCCGTACTTTGTTCTGCAGTGACTGTAGGGCTTTTGAACTTGGCTTGATGATTTTCCCATGTACTTTCCCATTCTTCCTATTCTTCAGGCTTGCTAATGATTTCCCTGTCTTCACATAGTCCCCTATGGTGTTTATTTCAGACTCATCTACGTGTCCATTTGAGCTTAGTGACAAGCCACTATTCCCACTAATGATGGGAAGCTTGAAGAATTCCTCTTTAGAAAAGTCTCTCTCAACAATATCTTGGTCCTTATTCTTTAGAGGTTGAAGCCAGCTTGCGACGTGGCTCGAGGTATTATTTAGTGCCAGCTGTAGCTCTGCCTGTAGCTCTTCTTTCTTCTTGATCTCTTTGATACGGGACATCTGATTAATTTGTATATTTGTGTCTGTACTCTTTTAAAAGTTTCTTAGATATTATGTCAAAAAATTAATATAGATGTGCAGGTGGGGTTACCCGGTAAAAACGTTACGTAAAATCTATCACTATATTGTGTAGTATCCACAAATGTCTTCGAGCTAGCAACCTAGCAACCTAACAGACTAGGTTGCCTCAAAGCTTTCCTGCACATTCTCCCATCATAAGGATTAACTGTTCGATATTTTCCTGTTTCAATCCACTAATAGGGACGATTTTCCAATTTTTGGCTAAAACGTACTCCCTTAAAAGTCTGAACTTCTCATGAGACCCTTCAGTATCTGCTTTTGTGGCTGCCACCAGCACTTTCTTATCCTCAATTATATGTCTTGTCTCATGTAAAAGTATCTGGAGATCTTGTATTGGATCAGGAGTGCTTAGACTTATAACAAAGACCAACCCACCTGATCTTTCAACATGTCTTAAAAAATCAATCCCCATACCTTTGTTTTGAGAAGCACCTTTGATCAATCCTGGAATATCAGCAACAGTAAAAGACGGTTTATCAAGGCCAAATTGTATGGTTCCAATCGTAGGTTGAAGAGTGGTGAATTCCCAATGACCAACACGAGGCCGAGCATTAGAGATTGCTTGTAGCAGAGTTGATTTTCCAGCGTTAGGCAGACCAACAAGTCCCAGGTCGGCCAGTAGTTTCAATTCGAAGAGGAAATGTCCCTCAACATAGTTTCTTCCCTTTTTGGAGAATCTTGGATTCCTAACTTCGTTTGTAAGAAAATGCATGTTACCAAGACCACCAGCACCACCTTTCAGCAAAAGCGTTGGCTCTTTCGAAGGTACAGTCAAGTCTATACCATGTAATGGAAACAAATCATCGTTTTTCTCTTCATTGATAATACTTCTATCGAATTTCTTCACCTTATAATTCAACTTTTTAAAATATGATTGTTCACTATGCCATTCCTCATTTTTATCTTTATCTTTGAAATACCACCCTTCACCAACTTTCCAAGAATCTCTCAATAATTGTATGAACTTTGGAGTGGTATCCTTATAGTGAGTACCGCGTGCTTGTACTTCAACTTCAACGGTAGTTTCACTGGATTCTTTGATCAGAGATGGATCTGGAGACCACTTAACAACAGTGCCAACGGGTACAGTTATAAGAACATCCTTACCCATGGCACCATCCAGCTGTCTTTGCTTTCCTTTCTCTCCATCACCAGCTCTATAGAACTGATTCAGTTTGTTCAAAGAAGTCAATCCTTCGATCGCTTGAACATAGATAGATCCTCCTCTTCCTCCATCACCACCATCAGGTGGCCCAATACTTCTACCAGAGTCACGGAAAAACGAAACATGGCCATCACCACCTTTACCCGACCTTAGACGTATTACTCTGAGATCAGAAAATGATTGTTTGTTGGATTCCGCTTTGGGTCTTTGTTTGGCTGTCATTGCAGAATATGGCGATGACCTTAACGATGAGTTGTTGAAAGTCAAGGAGATTTGCATAGATCCATCCTCGTTGAAGTCGAGCACCTGGAAATTCGTTCTGTTATGCTTGTTGCTGGCAGTGGCGTCTATATCTAGTGGGACTTGAGTATAACTGAACTCGTCTGATTCCTCGTGAAGAGAGTCTAACCAAGCTTCGTTCTCAGATTGTTTTGGAGCATGTTCGGGTAGATTTTGAACAAATCTGATCAGCCTGGGAACTCGAGAGTGTGCAGTGTTTGGTACTAGTAGTCTTTTATGGATCAGGAACATATTGTCCGTAATGGATCTGTACCAGTTGGGAAAATACAACTATTTTGCATGGACAGCCCATTCTACATTTTTCACGATTGAAAATATTATTGTTTCAGGGCAGAAAAACTCATACAACTTACAGAGCAAGACTTACTTACATATAATTTCTATCGATTTGAGAATTTCTAATTTGAACAAAAAAGAAGATCATGAAGAGGGGGGCATTAACAACGAGACATTGGAATATAAACTATTAGCAGGACGTCAAAGATTCTTAGAATTCGAAAGAAACTTTAGCACCAATTTCTCTGGCTTGTTTGGTGATGTCGGCTAACTTAACAACTTTCTGAGCAGCATCATCCAACTCGTTGTAAGCAAAAATCTTCAAACCAGATTCTTCGATCAATTTAGAAGCTTTTTCGTAGTTGGTACCTTGTAGTCTAACAACGATTGGCACTTCAACACCCAAGTTTTTGGTAGCGGCAATCAAACCTTCAGCAACGTAATCACATCTGACGATACCACCAAAGATGTTAACGAAGATACCAGTAACAGCTTCTTCAGAAAGAATCAATTTGAAGGCATTTTCAATGGTTTCTGGGGTAGCACCACCACCACAATCCAAGAAGTTAGCTGGTTTACCACCAAATAGAGTGATAACATCCATGGTGGCCATAGCCAAACCAGCACCGTTAACTAAACAACCAATGTTACCATCCAATTTGATAAAATTTAAGTTTGATTTGGAAGCTTCAACCTCATCGGCATCTTCTTGGGTCAAATCTCTCCAGGAGAAGACTTCTTTTTGACGGTATGAAGCATTGTCATCGAAACCAAATTTAGCATCCATGGCTAAAACTTTGTGGTCAATAGTTTCGGACAATGGGTTGATTTCAATTTGAGTGGAGTCTTTCTCTTGGAAAATTTTGTAAAGTTTTTGAACGGTTTCAGCAGCTTCTTTTTGAGCATGTTTGGTGAAACCCAAGACAGAAGCAACTGATAGAGCCAATTCATCAGTGACACCGGTTTTCAAATCAACAGGGAAAGTCTTGATGGCAGATGGGTCTTTAGCAGCGACACCTTCAATGTCCATACCACCTTGAGCAGAGGCAACGATTATTGGCAATTGAGTGGCTCTGTCCAAAAGGATAGCCAAATAAGCTTCGGTTCTGTCAAATGCTCTCTCGACAACGTAGACAGCGGTGACTTCTTTACCGGCTGGACCTGTTTGTTTGGTGATGATCTTGTGGTGCAAAAACTCTTTAGCTAGATCTTTGACTTCTTCTGGAGAGGTGACAAGTTTGACACCACCTTGGAAACCAGTGTCAAAGTGACCTTTACCACGACCACCTGTCAAAGCTTGGGCCTTGATAACCAAATCTTCAGTGTTTAGAGATTTAGCGACTTCATAGGCACCTTCTGGAGTGGTAGCAGCACCACCATTTGGAACTCCAACACCATATGTTCTAAGCAATTCAGCAGAACGGTACTCGTGGATGGACAAGTTTCTTATTTGTTTGATGGACTGTTGCGCAATGGAAAATATTAGTACGACTGGACTTGAATGCTTAAAATAGAGGCTACTACGTACTCTAGAGGCTCTCAATAGGGAGCGGTTGATTGATTTGGAAAACATTTCGATGTGGATCTGTTGCCAATTTGACAAAGTTTCTAAAAAACAGGAAAGGGTGTTCCTTTTAAACCAAAAGCCAATATCGTGGTGCCGGAATCGTCCAGAGCGCCTAGATTGGGTAATATTCGCGGCATTTTTTCCATGGTGAACCACTTGATGTTTGGTGAAAATTTTGGGGAGCGCGGTGCAAAAGAGCGTGGGATGGTTTTTGGCCGCGGTTCCAAAATAACCAGTATTAGCGGACAGCTTGAGTGCTCATATTGACTACGTATTGTGTACAGTACCATCATACCTTGAGAGCGAAGTCAATGCATCATATGGAGGTCCATACCGGATATACATACTACCACAATGACGATTACAAAGGTACTGAATGAGCTCCACAAAGCACAGCTTTAAGGCTAAGACGTAGAGTTTTGACTAGCTACTTATAGTTCGCTCTAACATTTTGATGGCTCAATGATAGGCTGAATCTGGGCTGCAGAGTCAAAACATCCTGACATAAGTTCAGCTCATATATGATTGAAATCCCAAACCCTAAACTAGACGTACGGGTTGGTTTATAAATTATCTTGATCATTAAGACGAAATGTATGCTTCTTACTATATAGCTACAGTAGATTCTAGGGTGAAAGTTTGTAATCACTTTCTAGATAGTCAGCTAGGTGTCACTCCGGCAAGGTCTACCAGAAGTACACCTTTAGGGAACGATAGTCAATTTTGTTGGTCTTAACTCCATCTCCTATTGTCTCGAATCTGTCATACGATGAGGTTTATTTGAATGGGCTACACAGGCGTTCTCACGTGATAATCACGTGGATCCATCGGAGAGTATAACGAAAAAAAAAATTTTTGTTGACACAAAATTTTTTGATTGTAGAGATGAGGTTTATATCCAAAAATAAATTCAGTGAATACTTCTTCAAAATGTCCTCTGGAAACTTTGAGAGTCTTGGAGTACCTAAATGGCTTTGCGAGTCTCTGAATGCAATGAAGATTTATACGCCTACCTCCATTCAAAAGGCTTGTATACCCAAAATTTTATCTGGTGAGTATCTTACCATGGTGAATAATAAGTGATTTTCCACTAACAACAGTCTTATTTTAGGACATGATTGTATCGGTGGTGCAAAAACAGGTTCCGGTAAGACAATTGCATTTGGTGCTCCAATGCTGACTAAGTGGTCTGAGGATCCAATTGGCATTTTTGGTATGATTTTAACACCTACGAGAGAATTAGCATTACAGATCGCGGAACAATTCGCTGCGCTGGGGTCTACGTTGAACATCAGAATCAGTGTTATTGTTGGAGGAGAAGATTTTGTCAAACAAGCCATTGAACTTCAAAACAGACCACATTTTGTCATAGCTACCCCTGGTAGACTAGCGGATCATATCATCAACAGTGGTGAAGATACCGTCTGTGGGTTAAGAAGAGTACAATATCTAGTTCTTGATGAAGCTGACCGATTACTGAGCAACAGTTTCGGAAGTGACTTACAACGTTGTTTTAGTATACTCCCGCCACCTGAAAAGAGACAAACACTGTTGTTCACCGCTACCGTTACGGACGCTGTGAGATCATTGAAAGATAAACCAGTGCCTGAGAATAAACCACCCGTATTCATCCATGAGACGGAGGCTATTGACAAAGTAGCCATCCCAACGAAACTTATCACACAATACGTCCATATGCCATCATATGTCAAAGAGGCTTATCTACATCACATACTGGAGAATGAGGATTTCAAAGACCTGACAGCCATCGTCTTTGTCAATAGAACACACACAGCTGAGGTCTTAAGAAGAACATTGCGTCATTTAGAAATCAGAGTTACATCGTTGCATTCAGAATTACCACAGTCTGAGAGAAGAAACTCATTACACAGATTCAAAGCAGGTGCAGCTAGAGTCTTAATTGCCACAGATGTTGCTTCGAGAGGTTTGGATATTCCTTCAGTGGAACTTGTTATCAATTATGATATTCCTGCTGATGCTGATGATTTCGTTCACAGAGTGGGTCGTACTGCACGTGCTGGAAGAGGAGGTAGAAGTATAAGTTTTGTGAGTGAGAAGGACGTTGAAAGAATTTTGTCCATTGAAGAAAGGATCAAGAGAAAGATGGAATTATACGAAGAAGCAACGGATAACAAAATTATAAAAGACTCTTTACAGAAAACAAGTACCGCTAAGAGAGAAGCTTTGATGGATATGGAAAAGGAAGGATTTGGTGAAAGGAAGAAGAAGCGTGATTCCAAGAGAGAGTCTTTGAAAGAAGGTGTTCCAAAAAAGAAAGTCAAGAAGTCTAAGAAGGAAGACTAAATGAAATTAGAAATCTACTAGACAAGAGAGATGTTGTGATGAGGTGATGTACAAATCAAAAACCCATAATAATTACAAACCCCTTTCCAATGACTATAAAAATAAATGCACTCTAAAAACCTTTCTTCTTTTGTTTATCGATATGAGCTCTCAAAATCTTTTGTTTATCACGTAATGATCTTTTGGCTTTACCATGAACATCTCTCTTATGGATCATCATGATGAAATTCTTCTTTCTAGCCTTTTCACGATTAGTTGTTGAATGTTCACCTTCACGTTTACCTTTACGTGAACCGAACTTATCTCTATCTTCTCTACCTTCTTTAGCCTGTGCTATTCTCTCCTCACGTAGTTGTTTGTATTTCACTGGACCAACCAAAGATGAAGAATCAACTGCATCCTCGTTTCTCAATTTCTTACCCATGATCTTCTCCAAACCTGCAATTGTTCTCAACTCTTCAATTTTGGCAAAATCAGCTGGTGTCAAGATACGGGAAGAAGCCAACTCTTTGAAAGCGGCATCAGCATCAAGCTTAGCGAGTTTTTCAATGACTTCTTTCTTTTCTTCCTCATTAACTTCTTTCTTATCCTCTTCTTCATCAGAAAGGTCCAAATCAGAGTCAGATTCTTCAGCTTTTCTTGCTGGAATTTGATCGGCTTCAGTGTCCTGTTTCTTTTCATCCTCCTCATCAGAAAACTCAACGTCATACTCTTCATCGGACTTCACAGTAACCCAATCACCTTCAATATCACTTTCATTAACTTCTTCTTCATCAACTTCCCAGTTGGCCTCGTCATCTTCATCATCGTTGACAGCAAGACCTTGATCTTGTCTCCATTTAGCCAATAGTTCGATACCTGGAATACCAGAGACACCATTATCAGCACCGAATTGGGGCAAACCGGCTCTTTCACCAGAAGACATCTCCATAGTGGCAGTTTTACCACGATCTTTACGTTTCAACATTTCAGGCGCAACTTCTCTGTAAAGAGAAATCAAAGACTTTGCAGCAATATTAACGGTCTTGGATTTTGAACCTTTGTACTCTGTCAAATCATGTAGTAAGGTCTCTTCAATGGCCAATGGATTTCTTGATAAAATTTCACGAATCGTATTTATACCAGCAGCAGCAACTTCAGGGGCAACACCATCTGAAACGAACTCATCTGCTATTTTTCTAACGACAATTGAGATTGACTCTGGAGGCACCAAATCGTGTGAAGCCTGGGCACTTGCAGCCATTATTTGAGTAACGTCTCTTTGTTTTGGAGTTAGATACTTCAAGAAAAATGAATATATCCCCAGAATGGTCAGTTTATGCGTACCAATTAATCTTGATACCAAATTCATCAATGCAATTTTGGATTCAAGATCAAATTTGTTGGAAGATTTACCTTGAAGATGCGTTTCAAAAAGCTGTTCAGCAAAACCTTGAGGATCTCTAAGTAGATGAATAGCGCTGAAATTCAGATATGTAGCGGAATGTTTTGGAGCACTCTTCTTCTTCATGGATTTCATGGCATTGGTCAATTGTTTAGCACGCTTACCAGATTTCTTATTAATGGTCATTTGATGCTTCAATCCACTCAAATCAAAACCTTCTTCATCAGAATCCTCCTCAAAGTTCTCTTCTCTCTCTTTATCTGCACCTAGAAAGAATTTCACACCTGAAATGGCAACTTTTGAGTCTGGGTGTAGTGCAGCTTGAGTCATGATCTCAATTGTTCTGGAATCATCCCAAATACCTCTTCTCCATAGTTCTCTTGTAAGCTTGGTGGCCCACAACCCTTGTGAATCCTTCTGCTCAAGTAAGTTGAAAAGTAAAGCTTGTGTTGAACGGTTCAGTTTTTGATTCTTGTGTCCTGCATTGATGGACTTTAAAAGGGAGATTAGAGTGGTATACACTTGATGACGCAGAGCCTTTGAATGCTGACCGCTGATGTTGGAAGCACCAGAGTAAGCTGATAATAATGGGAAAATGGTTTGGATCAAGGACTCTGGAGTGATTATATCTCTGTTTCTCAACATGACTAGACATTGAATGATCTTCTCTCTTAAATCTGGTGATAGATCTCTGTGGTTGTTTGTGATCAGGGACTTCAACTCATCAGGGAAGTTAGCGGTCTCATTTGGGAAACACGAACACACAGCACTGACAAAACTGATCAGTTCAGCAAATTCATTACCATCTTGACCTGAACTTGACATAAACAAGTCTCTAAGGGATTCATAATGAGCATACTGTTGTAGGAATTCTTCACGGTATGATTCTGGATCACGACGGACAAGATTCTGAAGAAGAATGATATTGTTTGGAAGCACTGCGGCTGTTCTTTTCTTCACCATCTTTTGTATGTAACTTTAAATCTATAGCTATAGCTCTTATTCGTGTGGGTTTACTATGCAAAAACTAGAGATAAAAAAAAAAAAATTTTGGGAATGGAGAGCCGGGTAATCTCATCTCATCGTTCACGTTAAACAATATTATTACATAAGCAGAAATAGATAGCGGGGCTTCAGTGCTTCTAGATTCAGAGAAAGCCACGAGAAAAATTCTTTCCAGCAACTAACGTAAACAAGTTGGGTAAAAAAAATTCCTCTGTGAATACTTCTGCTTTGTTGGGCTTCAGTTTCTTCTTTGGAGATAATTTATTTACTTTCATCTATACGCTCGTTAGAAGACAACCCCCAAACGGTCACATCGTGGCTCTCTTTCACACTCGAAACTTCAGGAAAAGAGGGGGTAAGAAGACACTATACATTTTCAACTTTCAAGTCATGAACCACCAGAAGGCTTTAAAATTGTCGAACAATAACTTGATACCGTTAGAAGTTGCTAGAGAGGTCGTATCTTTGTCTATGAAGGACTCGAAAAGAAGATCTACTTCAAGGTCGAGCTCATGCTCCTCCTATACTTCTCAGAAAGTTGTGACACCAAAAATGACACCTATGCAATATGCAGATAATTACAATGAGAATGCTATTGCTGACGATGATGACAACGATAGCTCTATCGGTTCTCCAAATCTTCTTGCAACCTCTGTCGAAAACAATAGACTACTTCCAAGTTTGAGCACCATATCGCTGTTGTCACTAAACAAAGAACAACTTAATGAAATTGTTCAAAGTCCCAATGAAATCAAGATGTTAAATATTCCAAGAAACCCATCCTTCAGCCATCAAAGAGTAGGGTCCATCCATCATCAACGTCATTCCTCCTTTTATCAACAGCAAAGACGACTTTCAATGCAACAAGCCCAACAACAAACACAACAAGCTCAACAGATGGTGAATCAAATTCAAGTACCTGACACTCCAAATTTTGGACCAACATCATTGAGTGGATCACCATCAGGGTTCTACCTTGGTAATCAGACATTACCTTCTTCGTTACAAAGGGGTCATGGTTTCCCAGCATCTATGGTTCGTAACAATAGCTATTCACATCAGTCTATGTCGATCATGACTTCACCTAGACTAAATCCAACTCAAGCATCTGAAGTACCAATGACTCCACTGTTGTTAAGTAACCCATTATTAGAAGACGAAGAAGAAAAACATTTATGACTCACGAACATGAAACATGGAAGCATATATTTACATAATTTAACTCATCAATTGCATTTTTATTTTCATTCACATAAAGCCTAAATATTGTAGAGTAGCTAAGTCTTCAAAGCTGACAATAATCCTTAAATTTATTGTCTGGAGTTGATGATATCAACAAACTCAGCTTTCAAAGAAGCACCACCAACAAGGAAACCATCAACATCAGCCTTGTCTTTGAAAGATGGAGCGTTCTTACCGTTAGCAGAACCACCGTACAAGATTCTAGTAGAGTCAGCAACCTGTTGACCTAATTGCTTAGCAAGATATTCTCTGATGTTTTTGTGGGTTTCTTGAGCATCTTCTGGAGTAGCAGCCAAACCGGTACCGATGGCCCAGACTGGTTCGTAAGCAATGACAATGTTGGTCCAGTCTTTGACCAATTTAATGGCAGCGGCCAATTGTCTTTGATTAACACTGTCAGTGACACCAGATTTTCTCTCTTCCAATGTTTCACCAATACATAGAATGACTTTTAGGCCAGAGTCCAAGGCGAATTTAGTCTTCTCAGCAATGAATTCATCAGATTCCCCAAAGATAGTTCTTCTCTCGGAGTGACCTAGCAAGACCCAGGTGGCACCAACGTCTTTAACTTGTTCGACGGAGATCTCACCGGTGTAGGCACCAGAACCTTTAAGGTAGGCGTTTTGAGCAGCAACCTCAACTTGTTTGGTCTTGACCAAAGAGACAGCCAAGTCCAAGTAAGTTGATGGTGGAGCAATGACAACCTCAGTGTTTGGGTCCAGTTCAGCTGTGTTCAATCTTTCGACGATTTCAGTGATTGAGGATTTGGTACCATTTAGTTTGAAGTTACCACCAACGAAGAATTTACGAGCCTGATGGAGACGAGGTCCGTTAGTAACTGAGGCATTGCAATTGAGTAAATATTAGTGAGAGACTTACCATTTTGTGTATAGTTTAACAAGTATGTTGCTGTTGTGTTAGGAGGTGGGAAAAGAGAAAGAAATCAGAATTAGGTCATAATTTTTAGAATGTCCAAAAGAACAACCACATGACGTTAAAACTTGACAAAATGTGATGGGAGCAAAATTTAAAGAATTCCGATCACGTGATGAGAGCTAAAAAGCCTAAAACTACTAAAAAGGTGGGACTTCGAATATAAATACCGATGAGAGAGTGAGTTTGATTATCTAATTACTATTAGAGCCATTTGAACTCTTCAGAAACATCTGTCTCAACTTTTGATCTTTTTCACGTTGTGCTTTCGCCGTTTCAGCATCGACCCCACAAAATTGCATGTCCATATAACTATTCGAATTCTTCAACACTTCTTCTTTCAACTCTTGTTGGTACTCTTTATGAATCGTCTCTGCTGTCTCGTTCTCATCACCCCACTTGTGCATAGTTGTGAGTAGTTTATAGCGCTGCGTTTCTGGGTGTTTCTCCATCATAAGAAACTGACAATGTGGAACGTTCTTCAAACTCTCAAACTCCTCATATGTCCATCTGAACCACTTCATTAAGAAAACTCTTGCCCAAATACCATGGGTTACCAGCACAAGAATGCTGGGAAACTTTTCACTATGGAATTGTCTGAATAATGTCTCGTTGAAACCGGCACATCTGTCAAATACATCAGCTGCACTTTCACCATGAGGTATTCTATAGAAGAAATGACCATAGTGTGCTCTCTCTTGCCAAATCGACTCCATCTCTTCAGCTGAGCTTTGGAAGTTACCAAAGTCCTGTTCACGCATCCTTGGCTCTTCATGAACTTTATACGATATCCCAGTGTCTTTCACACCATCCAAGATTCCTTCTAATGTTTGCCTTGTTCTTTTGTAAGGGGAAGTGTAGAATAATAACGAGTCGTCTTCTTTGAGCAAACCTTTCAATTTGACTCCTGCAGCTTTGGCTTGTTCATGTCCCCTCTCAGTCAGAGGAATCTTGTGGTTAGGGATGTAGCGGTTGACAGATTTATCACAGTTTCCTTCACTTTCTCCATGTCTCACCAAAATGATCAACTAGTGGGGTTATGTTAGTATCTTGTTCCTATAGAAGTTCGTAATGACCACTCAAAATAAGGAGAGTTTCACTTCTCACAGAGACAGTATGTCAAAGAATACAGACACATACTCTTGGTCTACCCATTACTTCTGGCGATGTAGCGTCTTCTTCTCGTCGTTGATACCGTCTAAAAGAATTTGCAATATGCTTTTACAATGGTCTCTTTGTGTTTTTCAGCTTTTTTTTTTATTTTTATTTTTTTTGGTGAGCCGGCTAAAGACTGTATTGGCTGAATCAAATGAAATTTGAGGGTCTATATCATAGTCAGCTGCCTATCTGAGTGATAGATACTGGCAATTAAGTTTGACTACAACTTTCAGTTTGTTTCTTTACTTCATCAGCGTGATATTATACTGTACAATGTATAAGACCAATCATCTTTCTCCCTAAGGTCTAATGACAGAATCGTTCAAGAACTGACTTAAGACCTGTTGTTCAATATCTTGAGTAGCATAGTTGATTTTTTGACTCAATGGTAACCACTCTTGTAAGGCAGTGTTGTTATCCGTGGTACCTTTCTTTTTGTTCAGTTGGTAGTAGAATTTGTTCAAATCATCAACAGATTCTACCAAGCTTTCAATGTTTGATAAAGACACTTGGTTCTTTAAAGATGTGCTTTCCAACACGGAAGTTTGATTGAAATACTCGGAATCGAACTGGGAAAGGTATAGGGAAACCAAATGGTTGTTGTGGATGGAGACCGGTAATTCTTCAAAGATAGAATCTGGTGCAAGTTCTAGTTCAGTTAATTTTTCTGGAGTAAAGTTGTATGAAACATAAGCATCAATGTAAGTTTTTGTCAATCTGAAGGCTCTTAAACTCAAGACACCGTAGGTGGCTTTAGATGGATCATGAATAATGACGATGGAATTTGGTGAAAATTTCATTTGTTGTTTGGCAAGTGATTCAATCAGTGGTTCTGTAATAAATTTACCAGAAGTGGCACTTTGATACCAACCTAGGGATTGGATAGAGTTTTTCAATTCTTTCAATTCGTTGAGTAAATCCTCTTGAAACTTAACGTTAGTCTTAAAACGAAATGGGGCACCTTCACTATGGAAATTTGGAAATTTATGTGATTGTGTAATCTTCAAAACACCTCCTTGCACATCGATACCGAAGAGCAAACCTCCGACGGCATTAGGTGATTGAGATGCATGTTCGACGATCTTTAAAGCGACACTTGATTCGATCTGAACTGCATTAGCAGTTGGAGCAGTATACTCAGCTCTTTTACGATGATTCTGTTAGTATATTTCAAACATTACGTATAGGTGGGGGAAAAGCCAGTAATTCACGGGTGGAAAAAACCACGCTGGGCTAAAAACATACGGTTTGTTGAAGTATGACATCCCGGAACAACTGAAAACAAGTAAAAGAAACCGTTTTTAGCTATACTTTTCCACACTATTCATCACTTAAACTTTTGAATTTTTTTCAGCAAATCGACAACTGTCTTCCGAGGGTATGTATGCTAATTCATTATGTATTTAACCGAGGTGGTGCTGAGCTAATCCAAAAAAAAAAAAAAAAAATTATGAGCTCTAATAAAATCTTTTGATAGGCATCTTTGGCCTTGTCGACGTCGTTGAACAAAAAAAAAAAAAAAAAAAGATCAAAAAAATCAGTCATCATCGCATAGACAAAGCCCTTTAATTCCACGCAGAACTAAATATGTCTGAAGTTGAGAAGGTCGCTGCTGAAGTGCAAAAACTTCATTTAGATGAAGTCACCGGTGAACAGGTGTCCAAGTCTGAATTAAAGAAGAGACAAAAACAACGTCAAAAAGAAGCTGAGAAAGCCACCAAAGCCGCCGCTAAAGCTGCTAGTAATTCAGGTGCTTCTGACAAACCATCAAAGAAGAAAGACACTTTGCAAGATTTGACTCCAAACCAATACTATGAGATTAGATCGAGACAAGTTGATGAATTGAGAACCTCTAAAGATCCAAACCCATATCCTCACAAATTCCAAGTCACTAAAACATTGAGAGCAGTTCTTGAAGAGTACCAACACTTAACTAAAGGTGAAACCCTGCAAGATGTGTCCATTTCAATTGCTGGACGTATCACTGCCAAGAGAGAATCAGGTTCAAAACTGAAATTTTACGTTTTGAAAGGTGATGGTGTTCAAATTCAAGTCATGGCTCAAGCTCAAGACTCTACTGAAGACTATGAGAAATCTCATGAACTTTTGAGAAGAGGTGATATCATTGGTGTCACCGGTTATCCAGGTAGAACCCAACCAAAGAAAGGTGGTGAAGGTGAGCTTTCCATCTTTGCTACTTCTGTTCAACTATTGACTCCATGTTTGCACATGCTTCCAACTGATCATTTCGGGTTCAAAGACCAAGAAGCTAGATACAGAAAACGTTACTTGGATTTGATCGTTAACAACACCACTAGAGATAAATTCATCACCAGATCAAAAATCATTACTTATATTAGAAAATTCTTGGATAGCAGATCTTTCCTCGAAGTTGAAACCCCAATGATGAACGTTATCGCTGGTGGTGCCACAGCCAAACCATTCGTTACACATCATAACGATTTGGATCTAGATATGTACATGCGTATTGCTCCAGAATTGTTCTTGAAAGAGTTGGTTGTCGGTGGTCTTGAGCGCGTTTATGAAATTGGACGTCAATTTAGAAATGAAGGTATCGATATGACACATAACCCAGAGTTCACTACTTGTGAATTTTATCAAGCTTATGCCGATGTTTACGATTTGATGGATATGACCGAACTATTGTTCTCTGAAATGGTTAAATCTATCTGTGGTACCTATAAATTGAAATACCATCCTGATGGCCCAGAGGGTGAAGAACTCGAATTGGATTTCTCTAGACCATGGAAGAGAATCAACATGATTGAAGAGTTGGAAAAAAGATTCGACGCTAAGTTCCCAGCTGGTGATCAACTACACACCGCTGAAACCGGAGAATTTTTGAAAAAAATCTTGATCAAGCATAAATTGGATTGTACTCCACCATTGACCAATGCAAGAATGTTGGACAAGCTTGTTGGTGAACTAGAAGACACTTGTATCAACCCAACCTTCATCTTTGGTCATCCACAAATGATGTCCCCATTGGCCAAATACCATCGTGACATTCCTGGATTGTGTGAACGTTTCGAAGTCTTTGTTGCTACAAAGGAGATTTGTAATGCTTACACGGAGTTGAACGATCCATTTGACCAAAGAGCAAGATTCGAAGAACAAGCCAGACAGAAAGACCAAGGTGATGACGAGGCTCAACTTGTTGATGAGACGTTCTGTAACGCTTTGGAATACGGTCTGCCACCAACTGGTGGATGGGGTTGTGGTATTGATAGATTGGCCATGTTTTTGACCGATTCTAACAACATTAGAGAAGTTTTACTATTCCCGACATTGAAACCTGATGATTCTGTTATTCCTGGTAAAGGTGAAGCTCCAGCTACAGTTGCCAAATAGATGCGGTTTCTCAAGCTCTGTATAGATATTTCGAATCAACATATGTTTTTTTACAGTTTTGTTTTTTACAGGTTTAGGGTGCTGTAAGTACTGTAAATGTTTCTTTGGAAAACCTGTTTTTGAAACTATATATACAGTCATGGTATTTGTGATTGTCCAAGCCCTCTGAAAATGTAAATTCAAGCTCACAAGTCAACCTTTCGGAGTCTTGATATTGAATTGTTATAATTCACTGGACAAATCCGGGTTTGTAATGGCATCTGTATATCTATTGTATATTTCTTTATGTATATAATACACTGGACATGCTCTACGCAAGATGACAAATTGTTCCATTGATTCAGAGTACTCATCACAATCATGTTGTTCGATTGGAGAATCAAGATTCAAGACAGAGTTTTAAGTGAAGCATTCACACCATATAGAACGGGCATTATCTTCGCCATGTGTCTGCTGAGCATCACATTAGATCTTCTAAATGTTACCTCCATTCTCGTTTCAGTGAAGTACATCGAAGAACATTACCACGTTTCAGCCTCAATTGCCTCGTGGACTCTATCAGCCTATGCTGTCACTTTTGCAGGTTTCATAGCTGTTGCAGGAAGAGTTGGTGATATTATCGGCCATGATAACCAATATATCATAAGTTCATTTGTATTCAGTATCATTTCATTGATATGTGCCGTGGTCAAGAATATTTACGTTTTCATTGTGTTCAGAGCTCTACAAGGTATGGCTGCAGCTGCGTTAGTTCCTCCAATATATGCCATGGTTGCCCATCTGTTCACAGGTAGGACCTTGGATAGAGCTTTGTCTGTGTTAAGCGGAATGTTAACGCTGAGTACTGCTGCAGGATTGATCATTGGTGGTGCTTTTTTGGAGTCCAGTGTGAATTTCAAAGGCGTGTTTTACCTCTCGTTCGCTTTAAGTTTAGTTATGGGATGCTTAGGCACGATTTTGATTCCAAAGTTCAATAGAAACACAGATAAATTGAGTCATCTTGACCATGTTGGATCTCTCATCTTAGTATTTGGACTATTGTTGATCATCGTTGGATTCACTGAAGGTGGTGAACATTGGAATTCACCGAAGACCTATGTTTGTCTTATTATTGGTGGTTTACTTGTTGGTGTGTTCTTGTTATACGAGTCCTTTATATCACCCAAATTGTTCCCAAAGGTGCATTTATTGATTCCAACACCAGTATGGGGTATAAGAAATTTTTTACCATTGATCTTCATCTCCATTTTGAACTTTGCTGGTTATTTTGGTGTCATGTACATTACATCGAGTTATTTCTTGTTCATTGAAAATGAATCTGCATTGATTTCTGGAGTCAGATATTTACCTTTCATAGTGGCGATGCTTTTGGGAGTATTTTGCATGACTCTGTTCTCTCACCTGGCTTCTCCTAAGTGGACATCGTTTACTGGATTCATCATAGCCACAGGAGGGCTAGTACTGTCATCAAGAATGGATTTTAGAGTGAACAATTTTTTTTGGAAGTTTGTATTTCCAGGAGAAATATTGATGAGCATTGGAAGTTGTATGTACTTTGTACATTATATGAATATGGTCATCACGAACACCCCATTGGAATACCAAGGTGTTGTCATCGGCATAGCTCAAACATTTGCACAATTTGGAATTGCTTTGGCTTTTTCATTAGTCACATCCATCGTTGGAAATACCACAGATAAGCTTGAGTTACACAAAGGTTATCGGAATGGAACATATTTTTGTATTGGGTGTTATGGTGTTGGTGCACTATTAATCTTACTGTTTGTACGCGATAAAAGCAAGTCTTCCGAGTTATCACAAGAGGAAGAGTTCGTGAAAACAGAGGAAGAGTTCGTAAAGACAGAACAAAGTTCAGGTGCACAGGTTTGAATTCATACATTAACTTATACATCTATGCCCATAAAATACTCTATCTTTTAATTTCACCATTTCTTTTCATTTCCAAGGCCTTCTTGTACGGTGGGGCAGTTGGCCCTTGTACGGGATCTAAGCTCACTCTTTCTATACTTGTATCTATTGTGTAAGTGGCATCCGAATCATAGCTGGACAAATCCCCACATGCAACGAATTCAGCAACATTTCTCTTCTCCTCTTCATATGCTAGATCATCTCTCAATTCGTATCTCCCTATGTTGGCACCCTTAAAGAAATCTTCAGTAGAAACGTTTGGATCAAGTTTTGGTTCCCACGTTGGGCTTGGTTTGTAACCAAGACACACAATAAATGCCTCTAAAGACGTACCTCTTGATGATCGTGGTTTGGCACAAAAAACTTTTTCGAAAAGATACCCTAATTGCGAATACATCAAATCAATATCTCTACCTCTGAAGATCTTAGCAACAAAAGTACCACCCGGTCTCAATAGACATGTAGTCAATTGTAAAGCAGCCAAGATCAACTGCGCTTGAATGTATTCATCCAGATCATGAAGACCTGTCACGTCTGGAGCTCCATCACTACAGACAAAATCAGCAGGTTCACCACCAAAAATTTCCAAAATCTTACTTAGCGTCTTTGGATGTGTGATGTCAGCCTGGAGCGTAGTGACACCATCAATAGGGGCCATAGGTTGTAAATCCACAGAGACAATTTTTGGCTGTGTCCCATTCTCAATCTCTTCTTTCGTACTCTTTTCAAAAATCTCCCTGGATAGAACTTGCGACCAAGAGCCTGGAGCAGCACACAAATCCACCACTCTTCTAACACCTTTAAATAATTGAAACTGATCGTTCAGCTGGAGAAGTTTGAAAGCAGATCTAGCTCTCCATCCTTCTTCTTTTGCTTTTCTAGTATAGGTATTAGTACATTTGGTTCGAAAGTCCAAAGAACATGAACATACCTGTAGTATAGATCCCTCTTATCTTTACTACTCTTACCCATTTCAAATCAAATACTTAGAATAGAAGCTCATCTCATCGTCATTGATACTGAAAGCCTGATAAAAATTTGGGAGCGCATTGTGATTTTCCGAGGTATTGGTCAGTCCTATGCACGTGAGTTTGGCCTCGAAACTCGCACAACACCTCGCGGATTTTTTTCCATAAGCTCAAGATGATGGATGAACACCACGATAAAAGTTAGAAGGTTGGAGCGTCCCACTAGGATAAAATGATGTTGAGAAGAAACATTCGTACGTTCAGCACACACTCCAAGATTTTTCGTGGTGCTGTGAAAACGAACCCGGAAATTACACCTGCTCAATCCACACCACTAGCACAAAGGTTTGAATATAACCCACAGATTCTAACGAACGAAGTTATCGATGAGACTACAAAGAAGCCATTCCCAATCAACGTTGAAATAAATTACTACGCTCCCTTGAGACACGAGAAGAGATACGGTGATAAAGTGGCAGAATTACAGTTTCGTTGTTATGATAATGAAAATTTAGATTTCCTCTGTGATTTTGCTACAAGAGCTGCATATTATTTAAACATCCCAGTGAGTGGTGTTGTTCCTTTGCCTACCAGAAGACAAAGATGGACAGTGATCAGAGCACCTTTTGTGCATGCCAAGTCTAAAGAGAATTTCGTGAGACTAACACATAAAAGAGTTATCAAGGCTTACGATGCTACACCTGAAGTTATTGATCTTTGGATCTCATACATCTCCAAACACAGTAATGCTGGTGTGGGTTTGAAAGTCAGCACGTTTCAAAGAGAAAGTTTGAACTTGAGCGAAGAGCTGGATTCTGTTGATTTTTCAGAGATCAAATCATTCGTGGAGACCAATGGTGGTAATAACGTTCCAAATGCTGCTGTGACTAAGAGAGTTCAAGAATTACTAAATGATCCAGTTTTCAAAAGACATGTGAAACAAGAAAACATCGAAGAGATATCAATCAAAGGAAAACAGATAGAATCCGGCAAATCAGAGAAAACTGGAGAGGAAACTACTAAATAATGACCAGTTTATTGGAATTTAAATGCATGTATATAACAAACAGGTCAATCTCCAAAATATTCATCCGTACATCTCCCAATCCTCTTCTTCTTCTTCATCATCAACGGGAAGATCATGGAATGTTTTCTTTTCAAGTAGATCTTTTCTGCACAATGGACATGTTGAATGAACTTTCAACCAAGGAGCTATACATTCCAAATCAAATCTATGATTCCCAGCACATGGCAATCTCACAACTAAAGGATGTGGATCATCCAAAAAGTCGTTTGTACAAATTGAACAAGTCTGATCTTTCCTCAACGATTTTTTCGATACTCTTTCCAATGAATCAATATAGTCTTGGGAAACGCCCTCAATACCTTTCTCTGTACTCAACTGCTCAATCAAAGAATCTCTCAAAGATATATTGTCAAGTGTACCGATTGCCCTTGTGAACTGTTCAATTTGTGAGGCTTCTGGGGCAAGTGTGCCACTGGATAGATTGTGACGTGAGTCTGAAGACTCTTCGAAGAAATTGTTTATTAGTGTCGTTAACGTTTGATGGGGTCTATGTGTGTTTGGTTCATTGGGAGTGGGTGTTTGATTGGATATGTTGTGCTCCTCTAATACGACTGTGTCAGTAAAGGGGCACAGTGGTTAACTAATGGTAGAGGACTCACCTTCGTAGTTGGACATTCTCTCAATTTATGGATTTAGTTCTCTAGGAGGCGGCCGAGTACAAATATACGTAATGATGTTTTTTTGAAAAAAAGGTCCGAGGAGCCCTTTTTACCACAATCCCGAAGCGATACTACTTTTGAAAGTCCTTACGTTGTGTCTATCAAAAGAGAGAGACGGAAGAACGAGAGAACATTCTACAACTTATCTTGTAACACTGATAATTCAATTAGATTTCATAATTTTTACTCAGGGACTTGTACTGTGTTGGGCCTGACTTTATGACTTTCTTCTCTTTGACTTCCACCTTCTTGTTCTCTTTCTTATTCTCTTCGGGTACTGTAATCTTTGACAGCTTCTTCAGCACTTTGCCAACAATAGATCCAACTTTCAACTTCTCACCATTTGATGCACCCAAAGGACGTTCTTTACCCCATACAACTCTCATCGGTATACTCTCAATGACTAACAGACCAGGCTTTGTTGAATCTCCATTGACTTCCAGTGATTTCGCAGCAGCTTCAGCTTCAGATCTTTTTGTGAAAGTCAAGAAACCACATCGTGCCTTATGCTGACATTGGAAAGAACGAACTTTCCCAAAAGTCTCAAAATAGTCTGTGATTTTATAAGCGGGTAAACTTGCATCAATACCGAATATGAACAGTGTTGAAAGTTGTGGATCCTTCTCAGGTATCGTTAGTGAGCCGTTAAAGGGAAGTTTGGATATTATTTTGAAAACGTCCATTTTTTCAATATGTTGTGGTATGGTTGATTCTTTTTCCTTTGTTGACTTTGGTGTCTTATTCTTCGTAGCTAGTGAAAGTTTCGTAAGTATCTCTTTCGCTTTCTCTGAGCTTGAAGTTATAGCGGCACCGCCCAACTTATCGAATCTATCTGAGTTATTGGCAATATAGAGCTTGGAAATATCATTAGTTGGTTCATTTGTATTTCCCAGCCCTTCAACACCAGCCATCTTCAATGCAGCATCTCTTAACTGGATGGGTATACCATACGTCAAATCAAGCAGACAACTCTGACAGCAGTTTCGCTGTTTAGCACACGTTATGCAGATTATTGTATGCTTTAAAGCACCGTTCTTCTCTGGAGCCCATTTAAAGACCGTGAAGGGCCTAGTACAGAGCTTACACTCGAGTCCGTTTCTTTCCCTCATCATTTTCAAATGTGAGTTGATACCCAAGCAGGTCTCACACACGACCGGTATCTCGTTTTGAGCAGACATTCTAGACGAGTTTAGCGGGCACTCTCTCTGCGTCGGTGGCGAAGACGATGTGTTTGTTTTTGTGTTGTTTTTTTTTTTTTTAAACGATGGGATAAACTTTAGCCCTACTTAGAATTTGAAACCTACACTACAGAGAGAGTGCAATACAAGCGTGATAGCCTATGAGCGGTTCCGGATAAAGGTTGAGGTCTACGTATCAAGTACAGAAAATGAAAAGGGTTTATTGGAAGCTAAACAAAGAAAAACTGATGGATTTCGTTAGTACTTCACTTTGAAAAGTAAAAGTACACAACAGACTCAATATAGATCTCAATTGAAAAAGATATTTGAGATCAGGGTTAAAAAGCAGATTGGTTCCACATAAGACATTCTGGATGAAGAAATTCAAGTTGTTGTTGTCATGGTTTTCATCAGCAGATATCATTTCCGAAGATCTAATTGAGGGTTGCTGTAAAAGGAGTGTGGCAATGGTAACTTACGTTCCCCATATAATGGTTGAGGTAATGGCCTAGTCAACTGGCATAGCCTTCTCTTTCAACCACATAATATAACTTTCATTGAGCTTTGTGGGCTTTCTCTGAAGATTTTTTCTCAACATTGCAGAATTGTTTGCCAAATTTATACTTCTTCAAAGATGTTCGGATGTAATCTATACCACCTGAGTTTTGAATAGAGTGGTCGTACCGAACATATATCGAGTGAATTTTTGTGCTTGATAAAGAGTACAAGGGCAAGCAAGAAACCAATATTGTTTATTGTGCGCTAGAACGAGCTCGAATGGCTGACAAAAGAACTCGTGACAGCCCCCTCAGGGGTTCATCGAGAATTTCACGACGCTCGTCATCAGTGAGAAGACCATCGGTGATATCTCAGGATTCAGTTCAACAACTATTACTTCAACAACTCCAACAAGGTGGTCAACATATCGACGAAAACTTCACAGAGATATTCGATGGTGCTGCGTCTGAAATCATTCCTTCTTCGATCAGCTCCTTCCATCATTCCCACCATTTCTCCAGAAGGGATACAAATGCGTCCTCAATTCCTAATTCCGCAGCTAGTTCAATACGGCGTGGAAGATTACCTGCCATCTCAGCAGCCAATTCACAATACTCCGAGACTTTGAGTTTGACCAGATACAGGTCACGTCAAGGTTCAAGGTCCAGATCTCAATCCATTGATAGCCGAGCACAATTTAGATTTTTCAACCCTGATGATATAGAGACTGCGAGGGGTACGTCAACTTTGGATAATCCAGAAGATCCAATTGATTACGACACAGATTGGGAACCCAATCAATTCGACGAGTTCAGAAGACCTAGCATGTCAACCAATGGAAGTATACCTGATTATGGCTCACTGCAAAGATCCACGAGACCTTCCAGTCCTTCAAGTTATTCAGCTCATACATATCGAGACAGAATCCCAAGTGATGTGTCGAATCGTCCTGAATTATTGGATGATGAAGATCGGACTGATGATGAATCAGACCTGGATTTGGATCCAAGACATTCGAATATCGGGAATCATCATGGTAGTTATGTTCCTGAGATAAATCCAGATTTACATGATCAATTCTTTTCACATCCTGCAAAGTTACACTTTCAGAGATTTTACATTGCCGAGGAAGACTTAGTTCTTGGTATTGCTGGTTATAAAACCTCTAAAATGAGAATATATTTGTATTATCTGTTATCAGTGTTGACTTTTGGGTTATTCTATTTATTATTGAGATGGTTCCCACGCTATGAATTTGCATTCTATGGTATAAAAGTACCATTGGGAAAAGCTGAATGGGTTGTTGTTGAGACTGAGTTTGGTGAGTTGAGCGTTGTTGATATTGAAAGACAATGGTATAACAGACCGCTTTCCACGATCTTGAACGTTCCGAATCTGGAAGAATTGCAAGCACAAGGTGATTCTACTACAACAAGTTCAAATCCAACGTTAAGCTTGAATCCGGTTGTACCAATTTTGATCTGTTTCGAGTACAGATATTTGAAACTTTACTATTCTCCAGTTGAAGATATCTTCAAGACAAACACTAATTGGGTTGATTTGGAATGGGTTCATCATGTTAGAGATGGTTTGTCAAAGGACACTTATGATGACAGATTATTGGTTTTTAAGGAAAATTCTTTAGAATTGAAAGAAAAGAGTGTGAGTCAACTACTTGTTGATGAAGTTTTACATCCGTTCTACATGTTTCAAGTATTTTCAATCGTTCTTTGGGCTTTTGATGAATATTATTACTACGCTGGTTGTATCTTTTTGATTTCGCTGTTCTCCATCATCAACACGTTAATTGAAACGAGATCAACAATGCTGAGATTGAGGGATTTATCAAGATTCGAGTGCAAAGTAAGAGTATGGAGAACTGGGTTTTGGAAGGAAGTGGATGCTTCTGATCTTGTTCCTGGTGATGTTTATGAAGTTTCAGATCCTTCATTGAGTATTTTCCCATGTGATTCAATACTGCTTTCCGGGGATTGTATTGTGAATGAATCTATGCTTACAGGTGAATCGGTCCCTGTTTCTAAACTACCTGCATCTCAAGAAACTTTGGAATCATTAGTTGACGATTCGTTGAAATCACAAATCTCACCATTATTGGCAAAATCCTATCTGTTCAACGGTACCAAAATCATTAGAGTGAGACATAACGCAAGTGATCCGGCTATGGCTTTAGTTGTGAAAACTGGGTTCTCTACAACAAAAGGTGCATTACTACGCTCGATGTTGTTTCCTAAGCCAACTGGGTTCAAGTTCTACGAGGATTCTTTCAAATATATCGGATTTATGACTTTGATTGCTTGTTTTGGATTTGTCTTCAGTACGGTCAATTTCATCAAACTGGGCTTGGGAAAGAGAATCATTATCTTGAGAGCTTTGGATATCATCACTATTGTCGTTCCACCTGCTTTACCTGCAACTTTGACCATCGGTACTAGTTTCGCATTGGCTAGATTGAAGAAGAACAACATTTTCTGTATCTCGCCATCTAGAGTCAACGTTGGTGGTAAACTTGATGTGATTTGTTTCGACAAGACAGGGACACTTACCGAGGATGGGTTGGATGTTTATGGTGTGCATGCTTCTGGACATGATTTCGGATCACTTCTGACTGATGCGCAATCTTTGAGCAAATATGAATTATTGTTGAAAGCACTAGTTTCTTGTCATTCATTACGTATCGTTGATGGGGAGTTGATAGGTGATCCGTTGGATTTTAAAATGTTTGAGTTCACCAATTGGGAATATGAAGAAGATTTTGCAGGATTCACCTCAACTAATGATGAGAGGTTCGATGAGGCTCAATTACCTGAAAACCAAGGAATCTCTCCAGCTGTGGTGTATCCCAAAAATGACAAGTCACAAGTTTTGGGTATATTGAAGAGTTTTGAGTTTGTTTCCCACTTGAGAAGAATGAGTGTCGTTATTAAAGCTTCTGATAAGTTCCATGTTTTAACGAAAGGTGCACCTGAAGTTATCAAAGAGATTTGTGATCCAAGAAGTTTCCCACCAAATTACGAAGAGCTGTTGCATCACTATACACATAATGGTTACAGAGTTATCGCATGTGCTGCTAAGAATCTGAAGAGGAACACTTGGTTATACTCACAGAAAATAACAAGAGAAGAAGCTGAAAGTGGGTTGGAATTCTTGGGATTTATTGTGTTTGAGAACAGATTGAAAGAAACTACAACTTCTGTTATTGGAAAACTTTCAGAAGCAAGATTAAGAACTGTGATGTGTACAGGTGATAATCTGTTGACTGCTGTCAGTGTTGGAAGAGAGTGTGGAATTGTTAAGGAAGATCATGTCTTTATCCCTTTGTTTGATGAGAATGAAGGGATAGTGTGGAGAGAGATAAATGATGAGAATCTGACTTTGGATTCACAAGCTTTGGAGTTGTACGGGAGTATCAAATCTTATTCCTTGGCTGTCTCTGGTGAGGTGTTCAGACACGTTTTGAAAAATGACGTTGACCTTTATTCTGATGATTACATCACAAAGATCCTTTTGAAAGCAAACATCTTCGCAAGAATGTCGCCTGATGAGAAGCATGAACTCGTTGAACAATTGCAAGATCTTGATTATACAGTTGGATTCTGTGGGGATGGTGCCAATGATTGTGGTGCTTTGAAAGCTGCTGATGTCGGTATCTCCTTATCTGAAGCTGAAGCCTCTGTTGCTGCATCGTTCACCTCAAGGGTGTTTGAAATTGGATGTGTTTTGGACGTCATCAGAGAAGGACGAGCTTCTTTAGTCACCAGCTTCAGTTGTTTCCAGTACATGTCATTATACTCTGCAATTCAATTCGTTACAGTTTCATTGCTATACAAAGAAGGTTCAAATTTGGGAGATTTCCAATTTTTGTGGATTGATCTGTTTTTAATTTTACCTATTGCTATCTTCATGTCTTGGTCAAATGCTTATCCAACAGTTGTTCCAAAGAGACCAAGTGCCAATCTTGTTTCTCCAAAACTATTGATTCCATTGGTGGTGAACATCGCTTTGTTGTTGGTTTTTCAATTGGGGCTATGGAAATGGGTTCAACAGATGTCGTGGTATGTCAAGCCTGTTCCTGGTGGCGATGATGCTGTTCAGTCATCGGATAATACTGTGCTGTTCTTTTATTCGAACTTCCAGTACATCTTCGTGGCATTGATATTGACTGTTGGACCTCCATATCGTGAACCAGCCACGAAGAATTACCCATTCCTGACAAACATTGCAATCTCTGGGCTGTTATGTATCGGTTTGATGAACGTTTCACCAGATTCATTGATTGGCACTTTGTTCCAATTGACTCATATTTCCACCGGTTTCAAATGGTTGATTGTGATCGTTGCTTTGGTCAATCTATCAGCAAATCACTTCATACCTCCATTATTCAAAGGAATTTTCAGGAAAAGAGAAAGTCACAAGGCTTACAAGAGATGGTTTAGAAAGAATAAGGTATTTGTTGTTTGAAGAAGAACAGAATACTTGGTTTTTGCTTTAGAGTGAATTGAATAATTGCTGTGGATCTTTAGCATTTGAAATTGTTAATGTACTTAGGAAGTCCTCTCTGTCAAAATATGCGCCACACATCCTTCTCTTTCCTGTGAATTTACCAATTCTTGCGTGAAGAACTCTCCAATTATCAAAGATCAGTGCTCTACCTGGCTGCAGTCTGTGATGAAATACGTTTTCATCTCTATGAATCACTTCGTTCCAAGCATTAATAGCATCATAAAACTTTTCCAACTCCGTATTAGACATTTTGAAGTTTGTTGAACGATCAGAGTTGTTCCATGAAACTTGTTTCAGTTCTTTTGTTGTTTGGTCATGAATGAAAATTGGTTTGGACTGTGTCAAGTACACATCACCAAGGGAGTGACATTCAACTTTCAAATCACTTAAAAAATCGTAATACTCTGGACTTTCTTTCTTGAAGTCCTGTGCACACTTGAAGGAATCGACAAGAGTGGTATCACCACCTTCACCATCGTGCATCAATAAATGAAATAGCTGCAAGTAGGGAGTGTTTTCCCAATAGGTACCATCGGTATGTGAAGGGATCTCAATATCTGAATAGGCAGTGTCCTTCATGGACAAATCTGAAGTGAAGTCCCAGAACCCACCATAGTGCGTGTGTCTGATGTATCCGATGGAGTTCAGTAGCTTTTCTGTATCGTCTGGGTTGATGGGGACCTCATCTATGAAGCAGAATCCGTATTTCCAAATGTTATTATAGAGTTCTTTCGAATTTTTGTTGAGCACATCAGTGTATTGAACACTAGGTGTATTGGTGCCAATAGTAGACTTTGTCCAGTAATCACGCTCGAGAAAAATAGATATTTTGAAAGGCTCTGGTTCAGTGAAGTCTCTAGAGTGATCTATTAACCAATTCAACTTATAACTGGATCTGTGGTTATCGGACCACTGGATGAATAGCTCTTTTTTGGAGTTGGATGCCTCAGTGGCTTTAATGTCCTTTGGTATGGCGAAAGTGTCCACTAGTCTTTGGTATGTACCCTCATCGTAGCAAGTTGGACATTGGCAGTTATCCCGTAGCCAAATGTTCAGGCTGGGAGTTGAGGTCGTTAGTTTAGTTGTACGTATTGAAAGGACTCTGGGGTAAAAAGCTGCTCACTCACTATTCCACTGTTTTTTTGTTGTTGTAATGGACCAGGATAATTTTGTCAGTGGTGTCAGTATCCTTGAAATAGATAGTTAGTTCAGCCATGGTGATGAGATTAATCGGAGAGTTTCTGAGTTCAAAAGAGCGGTTCAGTAAAGTTTTTTTTTTTGTTGTGTGGAGGAATCCCAAATCACAGATGATCACTGTTCAGAAAGAAATCTGGGGCCGAGACTAATAAAAAAAAAAGAAATCAACAAGACTCGAGTGATACGACGCGTGGGGATTTGAAATGAGATGGATAAGCTGGCGTCTTTGAAGATCTCGCAGTTGAAGCAGATCTGTTTCGTCACGGGAACAGTCTCAACCGGTAACAAAACCGTCCTAGTTGACGCGATCAAGTCAAATCTACAAGCACTAGCGTTCAATAACAGGATATCTAATAGTCAAAAAAACTTCAACGTGTTGTCGATAGATTTGGGAATCAAGAACTTTGCATTGACGCGATTGGAATTAGATAAGACAACCCCGTTCAACAAACCACCAGTTGTCAAAGAATGGGTTAAATTTGACGTTTCGCATTGGGCACGGAATCCCAGTATGGCATCGTTTGAACCAAAGACATTTTCAGAGATTACACACAGATTGGTTGAAGAGGTCCTGTTCAATCCAATGGAGAGTATTCCTGATTTTGTGCTTATCGAGAGACAGAGAGCGAGAAGTATGGGTTCCAAAAGCATATTAGAGTGGGTGTTTAGAGTCAACATGTTCGAAGCCATGTTACATGCTACAACTTATTCCAAAATCCAACGATTAGGCTCAACTACTGATATCATATCCACCAATCCAAAAAAGATGAATGCTTATTGGGAACCAATAGATCTAGAAGATGTTAAGGATACGAAAAATCATAGACTTGCTTATGTTGAATATTGGTTGAAATCAATGATAAATGGTGGCTCTAGTAAGTTTTCTTCTCCCTTTGCTCTTGACGCATCCAGATTCGATATGAGCAAGTTCGATGGCATGAAACTTTCAAAATCGAAAACAAGGTGGATCAATCAGATAGTTCATAGCCAGAATGATTTCTTACAAAAAATATACCCAAACGGGGTATTTGAGCAAAAAGATAAGAAAGTAAAAGAAAAAGGTGACGATTTGGTAGATAGTCTATTACATGGCCTATCATGGCTTGATTGGGAGAAGAACAAGATGTTGGTGGATTTAGAGCTTCAGAATGACAATATTGAGAATGTGATGGAATTCGTGAACAAGTTGCAACACAGACATTTGAAAAGTGTGAATGAAACTAGAAATACCGCAGATATTAAATAGGATCCTTTGAAAAAGAGTCACGAGAGCTTACTTCGGTCTTTGTATTGCAACTCGACCAATATTTGCTGCATATTTTGACATGTTTTTTTCTCTCCATTGTTCTATCCAATTCACGTGACTGGTGGTGCCATGAATAAGAATAAAAGGGGATGAAGACCTAATTCTTGCCACTCTCCTTCTTCTTTCCAAAAGACCTAAGCGCCAAGTACATCTGTTAGAATTAACACTATATTTCACGTCAATGTCCAGCTTCCAACAGTATTCAAGCCCAAGCCCAATACACAGCGGCAACACCTACAATTCACAGAAGCCACCTGCACATAGTGAATACCTACAATCTTCAGAGTTCCTCAATTTGAAGGAACCTCCAAGTGCATGTAAGACTCCAGAACCTCCTTCAACTGGTTTTACACCTGCACCATTGAGAAGAAGATCAAGTACGAATTATCAATCTGCATTGCTCACTAATCAATTATCCTCAACATCTTTGAACAATCCATCTGAATCAAATCATGGGGAAGGGTCACAGATTCAATCTAAAGATGATGCAGAATCTTTAGATGGTGTGGAATCAGCTTGGTCTACTGAAGACTCCAAAAGATCTCTACAACGGAGATCTACTGGTTTAAAAAACATTGGTGATTTTGATCAAGGCCAGTTCAATGTGGAGTATAGAAAGAATAATAAGGTATCAGCAACTCATGATGACCTCGATTCCACAAGCAATGAACATAGTGGCCCCAAAAATGGTGATTCTTTGAACTTTCATTCCAATCAAATAGACTCTCCATCTTCTTCTTACTCAAACTCAAACTCAAGTTTGAATAACTCCAAATATGGCACTCAATACGATCAATTCAAGAGAAGCAAGCAGTATTACTAAATTTTGAGATCCCATGCCTCAATCGAACAAAATACCTGTATTTCAAATCTGTGGTTCTGCAAAATAATTACCCTCATGCTCATTCAAAACATGACTGAAATAATTGTAGTAAAGCCCCTGACCACCAGGCTGTGTATCTCTCGAAGTAGCATACTCTGAATTTCCCAATCTGATCCATTTATCACATAGATGGCAGCTCACTCTCATTGTTTCGAAAGACTTCACCTTTTGAATGACCATTGACTTTGGCTGAGGGAAAAATATTGGTAGCGTGTGAAAATCTGGAGAGAAGATTCCGTGGGACAACAGTAAATGTTCAGAATATTCAGTCTTTAAGACCCAATTCTTGCCCCTGCAAAATCGGCACAATGCTTCAAAATCCTCCTCTCGGTATGGTGGAACAATGCATTTTAGAACTCTTGTATATCGGTGGTGAGAATAATTTAAAGTGTTGGAACCGTCTGAAGATGATGGACAGCTTTTGTTCTTGAAATACTCGTAATTCAGTCTTCCAATCATAGATTTACTCAACCTATGATTCTGAAAGTGTCTTGGAAGAAAACTCTTGTCACCAATGAGCGATAACTGCTCGAAATATATCACGTTCCCATCTGATTCCAGAAGCATGTCTGGCGTGATAGACAACGATTCACGGCTTGTAGGATGAGCATTTTTAAAATTTGGAAGTTCTTCCAACAAGAGCTCCGAATAATCATCATCTTCATTTTCTTCATTATCATCATCAGCAGCAGTAGACTCAAAATCACGGTTGGTTTCCTCGGTCTCTTTACCGTCTTTACTAACAAGGACTATGCCGCCTTTTGCGAGATTTGTCTGAACTTCATCTTGTCTCTCACCTACATCTTCAGTATCCAATTGCTTAGACGTGTTATCATCTCTTTGTCCATCAGAGCCAGAGAGATTTCTTTCCTTCTTGTTTTTAGAAGTGGAAATGTATTGTTCTGAAAAGTGTTCACCTAGTGCACCGTTCTCTTTGTCATCTGATGCAATCATAGTTGGCTTCTGTGAACATTGGGTGGATGGTCTGAATATCTGGCTGTTGTGAATAGTAGTGTTTTTAAGCTGAGGGCTTTGATGAAAACTGTGATTTACTTTAGGGAGACCTATGTTAATATGAGCAGAAGAATCCTTGAATGGTTGCGTCTTTCTCTTAGCAGATGTGGACGTTGGCTTGTGTGTGTAGAAAACAATTTCTTGGTCGCTCTCACTCTCTGATGCGTCATTGAATGACATATCTAGTCCATTTGATCTTGGGTTTGAGTCAACTAAAAGTTTCTGTTGTGCATCAGTGAGCAGGCTGGTTTCTTGCAGGTTGTTGGTTAGCCAATGTTGAAGATCCATCTTCTTTATTCAAAAACTTAGCGATACAATAGCAGGACTGTCGTGATTCCTTGTGATTACGACTTATGTACCACAACACTAGAGTTCAAGAGTTCAGTTTCTGTCGATATCAGATGTTTCCAACATGGAGAAGGATTCGTACTGATCCATAGTAGAGTTTAAGCGTTTGCGGTTTTTGTGGCATTGGTTTTGTGGTTACCAAACTGAGACTTTCTTTCCATTTTTTTTTCTCTCAGTAACGAATGTAACAGTGACTGTTGTATTTGATATGCATTATGCTCTCGAGCAAACATTTGCCATATATTCAGCGATAGTGCATGGTTGACCACTGCTACAGAGTAAACATTTATAGTAAGTTCGTATTCAATCGAAACATAATATTGCAGTGACACTTACTTCCATCGAGCATGAGACACAAAATGCAAATCTTAGTATGTGAGTGCGATTTTTAGGACCACTCCTCAAATGTTATAAGACCTTGTAAACTGTCATTTCATGCCTCCGAATAGCTCCTCACACCGTCATTAGCAATAACATAAAACGGTGAATATGCGTGTAAATAAATTAAAGTTTGATGTCACAGACACAAGACTGGACAGTGCAGTGACATTGATCTGGTAAACATTTGCATGTGGAACTCCCACAGCTTGAGCAAGCACCAGAAACAGTGGAAGCAGTATTAGAGAAGCTTATCTGGGAATCAGAACTTTGAGAACTTTGAGTGGATGAAGTGGTAGCAACAGATGTGGAGGTTTTCGAACAACAAGGCATGCTTATATAATTTCTAGTGTAGTTGGAGACTTCTGAGCCGTAAGAGAGAGCTTCGAGAGGACGTAAAAATCATCGCTTTATATTGTTCGTTACTGAGCTTTAAAGAAAATGATATGATATGATAAGCTTTTCCTCTTTTGGGAAAGTCGAAGAGCTGCTGCTTTTGGATCAAGCGCCCCAAGGTTACCCGGGCTCTTTCGGTACTATCACGTGACAGTACGCTGATGCTCGGAAGGCTCTCCACACCAAAATTTGAAACTCTCGGATTCAGGAGCTTCAGCAAAAACAACAATTAAAAAAGCATCAACAGAAGCTCTATTGCAAAGGTTTAAGAAGTCACTATGTTGAAGCGTTTGGTAACCAAGCGCCATTTGGCAACTACTGCGGAGCTCAATCCCAATAGAGTTCACGGTGGTTTGAAAGATCAGGATCGTATATTTGCTAATCTATATGGATATTATGGTAAGGACTTAAAGTCTGCTAAGAAAAGAGGTGATTGGTATAAGACAAAAGAAATCATCTCTAAAGGTGACTCCTGGATTATTGATCAGATCAAACAATCTGGATTACGTGGTCGTGGAGGCGCTGGATTCCCATCAGGAATGAAATGGTCTTTTATGAATCCACCAGGTTGGGAAAAAAATCCTGGTCCAAGATATGTGGTTGTGAACGCTGATGAAGGTGAACCAGGGACTTGTAAAGATCGTGAGATCATGAGAAAAGAACCACATAAACTTGTTGAAGGTTGTTTATTATCTGGACGTGCGATGAACGCTACTGCTGCTTATATTTACATTCGCGGTGAGTTTTTTGAGGAGTACATTGCACTTCAAGGAGCTATCGACGAGGCATATAAAGCTGGCCTTATCGGCAAAAATGCCTGTGGATCAGGTTATGATTTCGATGTCTTTGTTCATAGAGGTATGGGTGCCTATATCTGTGGAGAAGAAACTGCGTTGATCGAATCGCTTGAAGGTAAGCAAGGTAAACCACGCCTTAAACCACCATTTCCAGCTGCTGTTGGTTTGTTTGGAAGACCATCTACAGTGACAAATGTTGAGACCGTTGCTGTTGCTCCAACTATTTTGAGAAGAGGACCTGAGTGGTTTTCTAGTCTTGGTAGAGAACGTAATACTGGTACTAAGCTTTTTGGTATTTCCGGTCATGTCAACAGACCTTGTGTGGTTGAGGAGGAAATGTCCATACCATTGAAAGATTTGATTGAAAAACACTGCGGAGGTGTCAGAGGTGGCTGGGACAATTTGAGTGCCATTATTCCAGGTGGTTGTTCAGTTCCAAGCTTGAACAAAGAGAATTCAGCAATCGCACTTATGGACTACGATGGCTTGAAAGAAGTTGGATCATCTTTGGGAACTGGTGCAGTTATTGTCATGGACAAATCCACTGATCTGATTAAAGCCATTGCAAGATTGAGTGCTTTCTATAGGCATGAGTCTTGTGGTCAATGTACACCTTGTCGTGAAGGTACTAGTTGGTTATCGAAGACAATGGACCGTTTCGTTATTGGTGATGCCCAACCAAAGGAAATTGATATGATATTGGAGGTTGCGAAGAGAATTGAAGGACATTCTATTTGTGGTCTTGGTGATGCAGCTGGTTGGCCAGTAGGTGCCTTGGTTAAGAATTTCAGACCTCTTATTGAAGAACGTATGGCTCAATTCCAAGCAAAGCAAAAGTCCAAAGTCCAATACGGCGGTTGGGTCGACAACACAACAGTTCAAGATGGTCAAGTTCATGGTTTACCACATCATTTCCATCATTAGAGGTAAATGTAAATGTCTCGATTTTGTGTCATTGCTCCATTGAAGGATCAACGACTCTTATTTATTTGCCTATTTATTCTATTTATTATCATATTTATTCATCTATATGCACGTTTGGCTAGAACCAAAGCAAATGTTCTTCAACGGAGCACTCCTAGTCCGTATTACGATTTCCCGCCTCTTGATTGGTTGAATCAAAACCTTTATATATGTCAAGAAGCTCTTTCCGGGTCTTCTCTGCACGTGACCCACTTCCGACAAGAGTATTAAAAAGAAAGAAAAACTTATAACCATAGCCGCGCAGAGGAAATCAACAAGATATCTGCGACGTAATTACAGCATTCGAAGCCAGATCAGAAGCTCACTTTTCGACAGGTACACGTGATTTCTTCAGAGTCGAATTCTTCAAACACAGTAATGAAGTTCACAAAACAAGCTCAGCTTTTGATCGCCTCACTATGCGTTGTCAGCGCGTTCAATTTGATTGACTCGGTCCCAGTCAAACCACACAATGTCGCTGTTCAGAAGAGAGACTCTCCAGCTGAGATACATGTCGCTGATAAAGACACGTTACCAGTTGAAGATTTAGCTAGTATATCACACCTTGGTTCTGTGTCCACAAAGCCACACTCTGTTGCTTTGACGAACTCTGCTGCTCCAAGCTCTTCGAGTTCTTCGCAACTAAACCCTGTCATCGATGTGCCTGATGAAACCAAGAAGGTTGTAGCCTTAGAGGAGGATGAGCCTTCTGGTAACAAATCACCATTTTTAATGTCTATTTCAATGATTGTTGTCTCTGAGATTGGTGATAAAACATTTTTAATTGCTGCTTTAATGGCTATGCGTCATCCAAGATGGTTGGTGTTTTCTGCTGCATTTGGTTCACTATTCATTATGACTGTCTTGTCTGGACTTGTTGGTCATGCGCTGCCTTCTTTGATTTCGCAAAGAGTTACTCAGTTTTTAGCTGCTGGTCTTTTCATCGTGTTTGGTTTTAAATTGACTAAGGAGGGTCTAGCTATGTCTAAGGATCTAGGTGTTGAAGAAGAGCTTGCTGAGGTGGAAGAAGAATTGACTGTTCAAGATATCAATTACGATCTGAATGATGTGGAGGCTGGTGGTCGTAATGGTCAACTACATCAGCAATCCAGATTTCAAAAACTTTACAAAACAATTGTCCAATACACCAACTTCGTTGCTACTCATGTATTGAGTCCGTCCTGGATTCAAGTATTCATGATGACTTTCCTTGGTGAATGGGGTGATCGTTCTCAAATCGCTACCATTGCTATGGCTGCTGGGTCTGATTACTGGCCAGTTATTTGGGGTGCTGTTATTGGCCATGGTCTCTGTACTGGAGCTGCCGTTATAGGTGGTAAAATCTTAGCTTCAAGAATCAGTATGAGAACTGTTACGCTTGGTGGTGCATTTGCCTTCTTCATCTTCTCCATTCTCTACTTTTATGAGGCTTGGAATTATGAAGATACTGCTTAAGTTGGGAAATAAATTTATAGAGTCGACAGTGATCACTACAAATGCAACCTGAAGAAAAGCGTCTACAAAGTCGTATTTATAGAGGTGGAGAATCATATTTGTACGTCCCTGACTAATTGCCTTGTTGTGCTTTCAACTTCCGTATTCTCTCCTTAACAATTTGTCTGATGGCTTCTTCTGTTCGTTCTTTGAGCGTGTCCAGGTCATCTTCGATGTCTCTCTTCAGATCCCAAGTCAGTGAACGTGTTCTCTCAATCTTTTTTGATTGTGAAAGTGTGATATCTGATTTGGCTCTGAATTTGGCCAAGACTTCGTCCTGAATCTTCTGTGATAGAGCCTCCACTGACTCTAGGTTCTCATCCAGCGTCGTTGGTGCGGTTTCCAGATATTTCTTTGGTGAATCATTACCGTGATCGAAATCGCCATTGGTAGGCTGGGATCTAGTTGTGAAGAGTTAGCATTGCAGCCTAGCGATGCTGTTTTCTGTGGGATAAGGACTTACTTTTCTAATGCTGTCTGATTTTCTCCATCTTCTACAGTTGCTTGTGGCGCAATATTCCCCTCATTTTTAAGTGCTGCGAGTCTTTCCTTTCGAAGTTTGGCTTGAGCTTCTAATGACATGTTGAAAGAGATAATTATTTGTTCAAAGTAACTTTGTTTTTATGTGCTTTCAGGTTTCTATGCAAAAACAATATCACGATTATAATTGGCAGACTTACCCGGTCGGATGGAAGATTACTGTAATCTACGAATCATTATTTATCATCATTATCATTTCGTAACCCATTAACTTTATACAGATGCAAATTTTAAAAAACCAAATGCAGAAATTACTCCCCTTCAACAATTACAGATTTCATTTACTTCACGACCCTCATTTCAAACTTTTGATGAAAGTATCCAAATTGTACTCCTCTTCATACTGGGCTTCATCCCATAGTTCCCCTAACTCTCCAACAACAGCACCAGCTTTACCGGTCAATCCAGTTTCGTTCACCAACTCTTGATTGGCCTTACCAGTTGAATCACCAACCTCTTCGGTCTCTTGCTGGCCATTTTGTTCTACGTCAAATAGATCCAATAGCTGGTTGGTATCCATTGAAGCCAGCCCGGAATTCTGCTGACTGACGATGGTAGAAGCAATGTTCATCTTGAAACGTTGTAAGCCCATGATTTTCTCTTCCAACGTATCTTTAGTAATCAATCGATAAACGTTGACAACCTTCTTTTGACCCAATCTGTGGGCTCTGTCCATAGCTTGTAAATCATTCATTGGGTTCCAATCATGTTCGACAAAGATCACGGTATCAGCACCGGTAAGATTCAAACCAAGGCCACCAACCTTAGTAGTCAACAAGAGAACATCAATCGATGGATCACTATTGAACTTTTGAACAATTTTCTGACGATCCCTTGGATCCGTACTACCATCAAGTCTCATGAAAGTCACAGATGGTAAGTGCTTCTTCAACAAATCAGATTCAACCATATCCAACATGTCTTTCAATTGACAAAAAATCAGTGCACGATGTTGGCTGATAACAGGTTCGGTTGAGGATGTCTTTTCAACATCAGCAACACCGATACCACATTCGACCAACAAATTCTTCAAGGCCATTAGCTTTGGAGCATGCTTAATATCGTGTAGACCAAGTCCAGTTTGCTTCAAATATTTCTGAACATCGCGGTACTGGGGATGAGCTTCAGATAAGACCAAAGAAGGATGATTACACAACTTTCTCATATACTGCAGTGCTTGAAAAATGTGAGTTTTCGCTTCAGGAACTTCCACTTCAATACCATCTTGCACAATATTCTTCTGCTTCTTGGCAAAATCAGTGTACAATTGTTTCTGTAAATCACCAAGCTGACAGTAATAATCTTGAATGATCTTTGGTGGCAAATCTGATAGAACCTCCTCTTTCAAACGACGTAACATGAACGGTAGCACCTGTTTATGCAAAGCCTCCAGCGCCAAAGCACCAGCTTCTTGTTCTTTAGATGAGGTCTTCGTGTTTCTAGAAGAGGCAATTGGTTTGGCGAATTTCTCTTGAAATGAACTTTCAGTACCCAAGAAACCAGGCATCAAAAAATCAAATAAAGACCAAAGTTCGAGCACATTGTTCTGGATTGGAGTACCGGATAAGATCAATCTGTGATTAGCCCTGACTCTTTTCACAGACTTTGTCAGCTTAGAATTGGAGTTCTTAATAATATGACCTTCATCCAACACACAGTAATTGTAATCTCTTTGGGACAAGAATTCAATGTCATTACGCACAACATCATACGAAGTCACCACTATATCACAGGCATCCAACTGTGGTCTGATAGCAGCTCTGGCAGATGGACCACCAGCATATACAACAATTTTCAAGAAAGGAGAGTATTGATGAAACTCTTGTTCCCAATGGCCGGTCAAGGATGGTGGACAGATGATCAACGTTGGCAAAGGTCTTGTTTCAACGGATTTTGTCAGAGCATAATCTTCAGCTCTCAGATGATGATCACTGGCAATGATACAAATGGTTTGCAATGTCTTACCCAACCCCATATCATCACATAAAATTCCATGCAAATGGTACTTATTCAAAAATGCCAACCAATTAACACCTTCTTGTTGATATTTTCTCAGAGTGGCACTGATAGCAATCGGTAGTTCAAATGGCTTCGATTTCGAGGGATCCATCATCTGTGAGATGAATTCACGTTCTTTCTCTCTTCCTTCAAGCAACTCTTGTGGAACATCTTCTGGATCAGGAATACCAGCTTCAAGTGGAACCAATTTGATAATTGAGGCAAATGTGGTCGTAGCAAGAACACGCACATCTTTATCAGCATCACTCATTCGACCCAAGACCGGAACAATCAAAAAGATCACATACGGTAAGATCTCAACATCCATGGAAGTGGACAGGTGATACACTGCTTCAATACCACCCTGGCGCTCGGTCACACTACCACCGTTATTCAACAAAGGCAGTACTGACTTCACAATGAATGGAATAGTCTTCGATGGAGAAATCTTAGCCAACGTAGAAAGAACCCTCGCCGCTGAGAATCTCAGCACAGAATATTTGGATTTCAAAATGAGTAACAAAGATGGCAAAACACCGAAGATAGTATCATGTAAAGTAGAGTCGAAAGTAGGAGCCAATGTGTTCAACACCGACAGACCATCCACAACTGATTGACCAGTAGAATCATCCCCAAGATTATTCACTGAATCCTCTGAAAGGTCTTTCAACGGAGCGAAAATAATCTTATTCAACTGTGGAACCTTTTTGAAGATGTCATCCTTGAAAATCAACAAAAGCCTTTCCAAGGCTAACCTCGAGCCTCTTTTCTTGATCGCGGCATCCAGAATTGACTGTTCATAGGCAGCTGTATCTTCAACGTTTTGTTCCTTTCTTAAAGTCAAGATCTCAGATTGAATTGCCTTACTTGATCCAAATTCCGGCACGTCATTGGTATCAACACACAAGAACCCTGATAGATTATTCACAATCTTGTCTGATACGTTGGATTTATTAATACTGATCAAAAGTTCAATCAAGTGGGCAACAGAAGCTGAAGAACGGGACTGTAAATCTTTCAATTCTTCAGATTTGACACTTTGCATCAATGAACGAATGAATGGATTCAATTTCTTTGGTAGCTCTTTCAGGACGATCGCAGCAGACACATAAGAAGCCAAAATAGCAGCCGTTCTCTTCGATCTGGCGTCTTTAGCATCATCAATGGCCAGTTTTGTTCTTTGTTTGGCGTCACCCAAGGCCTTTATTGCAGCCATTTTGTACATTGGCGTCAATTGGTTCAACAACTTGTCATAGGTCTCCCCAATAACAGTCTCAGCAGCTTCCAAGCTGAAGGCACCTGGACCAGCTTCATCCTCACCTTGCACAACAATAGGCAAATCAGGGATCTTCTTCTGTGTTAAATTGCCTTGATCAATAAACACTCTGAACAAAGAATGACACTGGGTTCTGACAGCTTTCAAAGTTGGCACCAGCTCTTTGTAATATGGTAAGGATTCCGGATCTGATAATGTGGACGTAATGGTATCATACAAGATATCGACAGCTTGAGAAGAGGGTTCCAAACCTCTAAACTTCAAGCTAGAGCTATACTCTTCAATAACAATTGCAGAGAGCAATCTGGGAGTTGAAAAAGCAACGCCCAAATACTCGTGAAGTGGTTTCACCAATGAGCCGAAAACATCATCACTGAGGTATGAGATTGTATGACCGAATGCTTTTGCTGATGCAATTCTTGTTCTGTAAAACACTTCAATACCCAACAATGTAATATCACCGATAATCATTGGACCATCAATGTTGACAAAATCGCTGGAAGGAACTGGGATATCCGAGGTAATGGTTGCTGGCGATTTTCTTTTTCTCCCTCGTTTAATTGCACCATTGTTTTCTTCTGCGTCTTCGACCTTGACTTCAAACACATGACCTGAAGGTCTCAATATGTAGTTTCTGCTCATAATGTAATTATACCTGGAAATACCGATCGGAGTCATCAGCAAGTTCAACATTGACTGTAAATGTGGTTTCAACAACTCATCAATATCAATGTTCTCCTGATTAGCTGCTTCTGATAACAATTTCTCGAAGACTGTCTCTGATAGTTCTAAAACTTGAGGATTTTGTTCTAACAACAAATTCTGGAAAATGAATCTAAAAGCATCACCATCAATCCAGGATTTAGCACTGGTGTCTGGAATGGACAGGAACGAAACAAGTGTATTCAGAACTGATCTCCTCACACTGGTGATCGAGTGTCTCAAAAATGGATATAACTTTGGAATCAAGTTCTTGAATGAAAACTCCTCAAACTCAGCAGCTTCTTCATTGATGACTTCCAAAACTTCTGGATGTACACAAAGCTTTGACAATAAATCCATCACTGCACCAATAGATGCCGATAGATCATCTTTGAGTTTAGTCAAACAATCCCAGATTGTAGCAAGTATGATTTTTACTTTGTGTTTTCTCAATTTCACAAACTCGTCCGTGATTGGTGATAGTGTCGCAGCTGCAACAGCTTGGACATCATCATCAGATTCTCTCAAACCGTGTAATACCATCTTCAAGACATCATCCAACAGCTCAGTATGATCTGCCAAAATGTCAGTCCTCACACTGACAAGGTATCTTAGGCCAAGCATACCACCATGACTGGCCTCCCAACAAGCTATCTGATCTTTTGGAGTTCCCTCTTGGAGAACCAGCTGGTCCAGACAGTTGAAAACTTTAAGAACTGTGCTGTTATCAAGATGTATCAATAAAGCAGCGAGTGCTTGGGCAGCTGATTCTCTGACAGGTGCAACTACTGTATCATAAACGTAATCACCAAATCTATCAAGAGCAAAAAGCGTCAATAATCTGGATGCCAGATCTTCGAGTGTCTGTGTGTTCTTGTCATTGTTCTCTTTCAGTGTCTTTCCACGAATCCTTCCAGCACCCTTACCTTGCTTCTTAATCAACTCTCTAATACCCAGTACGGCACCATGTCTACTTTCCCAACGTTCTGAAAACAAATCAGAAATAAGCAACTCATAGACTCCTTGAAATGGCCAAACGAGATCTGCAACTTTGGAATGTTCTGACAATATTTGAGGAATGTCTGGTGCTTTTGTTTCAACAACCAGCTTGTTCCCACCAGCTTGGGTTGTGATGTCAACGCTCGGAAGAGGTTTCGAGTTGCCATTTGAAGATAATTTGACGTCAGCATCTTCATCTACCAGCTTTCGGGACACTGAACTTTGTGATAAGTCGATTGACCTCGTCTTCGACGCACCGTTTTTAGCGTCTCTTTTTGCTTTTCTCTTTGCCATAGCTTTCAATCTAGCATTCGATATGCCTGAAGTTGGATCAGGACTACCAGATGGTGATTTTTGATCGAGTGGAATCTCTGACTTCAAAAGGGTCTCCTCATCCTCCAACGCTTGATCAAACTCTGATTTGACCGAGGTAGATTTTTTTATGGTTTTCTGTTTCTTGATGTCAATTTGAACTGGGGTATCAACTTCAGAGCATGAAAGGAGTTTCTTCCCAGTCTTCAACAATCCATGAAGATTCCATTCATCCAAAGATGAGTAATTTGCATTATTATTGATGAATTGAAGTTCTTCTGATTGTTCTTCCAACTTTATCTGAGCTTCTGTCAACTCTCTAATCTTGACTACCCCATCGGTGTTCTTTTCATCTTCTTCATTGGGATTCCATAACGGCGATTCTGAGACAATACCCCCGAGGGCTCTTGCCGCAGCTGTTCTGGTCTCCCATTTTCTGGAGTTGAGATACGGATACACTCGGCTCAGTAGATTCAGCACCTCTTCAGGGTGGGCTTTAGCCAAATCACTCAATTGATCAGCAGCTGTATTTCTAATGAAAGCAGAGGAGCCTGTATCAAGAAGCACCACTAAACGTTCAAGCCTCGACATATCCCAAGTTTCCGCTTTGTATGTGAAGGAATGAAGGAGACTAGGAGTCAAGTGTGGGCAGTTGTGCTATCAGGGTACTTGAAGTAGATCTTGGTGGTGCTGTAATTGATCTGACGTAGTGTCCCTGGTGTTAGGATGTTGTGTTTTATACGAGATTTCTTTCTTTTTCGATTCTGCGCTGGGAGGAATTTGCGATGGTTTTTATACAAAATTCAAAAAGCCGGTTTGAGAAAGTCGTGGGTAGCTTTGCAATGGGTGAAATTAGCACAGACAATGTTGCGAAGGATGTCTTTCTTTCTATGATGCTTCGCGCGTGTATCACACCTGTACCTTTGAAACCTTTCTATAGTGCCTGATGGGACTCCCAATACTTTCGAAGGCTCTAAAACCTCACTTTTACGCGTAAGTTGTGCTTGTTTTCTCGAACCTGTAATTGGTCTGTCCCCAATATTTTGCCCTCCAAATTTTCAAGAATTGTTAATTTACAAAATCATCGCGTTTGGGAGCGTTTGATTACAACTGTTGTTGTCGAGAGGTCTAGATCCATGTTCCCCTTCGCTTGGAGTATTGAGGTATCGATAATGTTCTGAGTAAAGCTCTCCATCACATTCACATGGCCTTTTACCCTTTTTACGGGACACCCATTATCGAAGGTGATGTGCTTATTCTCATTTGCACATGAAAAAGTTGAGAAGTGATTGAACTGAACAGCAATGGTATATCAACGGAACAAACAGATATAATGAGCCATTACCTCTACTTCTCAACCACGCTACTTGGCTACAAGCACCCATTTTTGTCACTAAACATTACCGAATAGCAATATTCTCCAGATTTACAGACTCTAAGGTTTTCGGAGGTCGCGTTACAAAGATATCATCTCACTACAGAAGAACACTAGACGCTGCTTTCATTTCACAGAGGTAATTGGTGCCAATTAACCTAGATTCTTGATAGTATCGGCTGTTGCGTTTTGTCATTTCTTCCCGTTCTTTCCATAGATTGCCACCTTGAGCGGCCTCTCTAGTTGTCAGTGGCGAGTCCTTTAGCACCGCTACGCCTTCAATGTATAAATCAATACTGTAAACGTTCACTCTTAAGCCGCCGTTTCCGCAACCACCATGAACATTTTGTATTGGAAGCCCTGATGATAACTATACCCCTTTTTTTTTTTTTTTTTTTTCCGAAATTTCTCCGAGCGTGACTGCATTAAAAATCGTATGTTCGGGTGTATAGACGATAATCTAGTAAAATTCAAACCTGAGTAAATTTTGTCATGAAGATCTTTGTCTCCTTTCCAACACAAATTTGAAATTTTTCACTATTCTATCAAAGTAAACTAACAATATTTAATTCCATCAACCAAGAACAGTCAACATGCCTCGTACGTACTGATCTAATTTCAACACATACCGATATCCTGCCACTGGCTGATTAAATTCGCTATGCAGTTGATGTCGACATAAGAGGTTCAGGTCCTCCTTCTTGTCCTTTCATTTGAAGCATTAGATAAATTATTTTATCTTTTGTGGATCGCTAAATGAGCTAAACATTGCACTGAATTCCTGACACTTCTGTTGCAATCGTCATTTTAGTGGAAAGTTGATCGATTAACAACTTAATTGTTTTGTATTTCTTCTGTGTACCTCTGTGTGCCCATTTGTTTGCAAACGATGAATTTCTCAGGTTTCACGGGTTTGATAATATTGTGTGATTTGTCTGTGTGCTTTGTTTGCAGATGTACATCGACCATCAACACCAATCACCCCTGAACCTTTGATCTGATGTTATGATTGATACTTTCCTACTATTTTGATAGCTTTATTTAATGAATGAAATGAATTTGAAAGGGATCTTTCTCTTATGTAGTTTTGAAATCATTTTGAACTAAAAAATCAAATGACTAACACCTCAATAGGTGCTCCAAGAACATACTCAAAGACTTACTCCGTCCCAAAACGTCCATACGAGACTGCTCGTCTAGATGCTGAATTGAAATTGGCTGGTGAATTCGGTTTGAAAAACAAACGTGAACTTTACAGAATTAACTTGCAATTGTCTAAAATTCGTCGTGCAGCTCGTGATTTGTTGACCAGAGATCCAAAAGATCCAAAACGTTTGTTTGAAGGTAATGCTTTGATCAGAAGATTGGTGAGATCCGGTATCTTGACTGAAGACAAGAAAAAATTGGATTATGTTTTGGCTTTGAGACCAGAAGATTTCTTGGAGAGAAGATTGCAAACCCAAGTTTACAAACTAGGTTTGGCTAGATCTATCCACCATGCTCGTGTTTTGATTGCTCAAAGACACATTGCTGTTGGTAAACAAGTTGTTTCCATTCCATCATTCATTGTTAGATTGGACTCCCAAAAACACATTGACTTTGCTAAGACTTCTCCATTCGGTGGTGCCCGTGCTGGTCGTGTTGCCAGAAAACGTCAAGGTAACTCTGATGAGGCTGCCGCTGAGGAAGATGAGGAATAAATTTCTTAATCTAATTCGGGTTGTTTTGCTGTCTTTTTCATGGGTCGGTGTCTGATTTGATCTTTGTGTATACTGTGGAAGATTAGACATTTGGCTTTATGTTTTTTAAACTAAAAGACTGTGGACACCCCCATGTGTAGTTTATAATAATGTCTCTGTATACTTTGTTTTTAATGATTGGTTTGATTTCGTTTGTGTGAAACTTCAGTAGTGCTTTCTAATGATCACTAGTGGGCTTCTAACCTTCCCCGCGAAGTTTTGATCTTTTCTTTTTAATTTGTAGCAGCCATGCATCAATCACGTCAGAGTTTGGTCCAAACCGAATGTGCATCCCTTACCCCTTCCTTGAGCACATAAAATGAAACTTTCCACTTCATTTTCCAACTTGTCGACTCACCTGTAAATCGTTCGAACTCACACCACATAGCATAGCTTTGTTACAAGATGGCTCATACGTATGTCTGACATGAGTTGTACTCTTCAAGTCAAGGTGAAGGCGAATCAGAACTAACATAATATAATACATCAGCCAAGGTTATAGAAAACGTACCCGTTACGCTTTTGCTCGTGGATTCAGACAAAATGGTGCACCAAATCTATCCACTTATTTGCACGTCTACAAGAAGGGAGATATTGTTGATATTAAAGGTAATGGTGCCATTCAAAAGGGTCTTCCACATAAGTTCTACCATGGTAAGACTGGTATCGTCTTTGATGTTACGAGATCTTCAGTTGGTGTTATAGTTCAAAAAGTTTTGGGTAACAGTTACATTGAAAAGAGAATTCATGTCAAAGTTGAACATGTTAAACATTCCGACAGTCGTAAAGAATTTTTGGATAGAGTTAAATCAAATAACGAGAAGAGGGTTGAGGCCCATAAGAATGGTGAACATGTTCAATTGAAACGTCAACCTGCGAAACCAAGAGAGGCTCATGTTGTTTCAACTAAAGGTAACGCTCCTGTTACTATCCGTCCCGCTCCTTATGAAACTTATATCTAGATCAACAGGATTGATCTTTGGTGGTGCAAGCTAACATACAGATATTTAAACTGGCTTTAATTATAATAAGCTGTTATCGAGTTAGTAAACAGCATGGACATGTCGATTTTGTAGCTGGGTTACAATGTAACAGCCACTTTAGTATTTTTGGGAACGGCGTACTATATTGAGTCATGCTTCTTTGATTGGATTTCTATCACGATATCCTATCGTAAGCATTTTGATTTTACTAGTCGAATGATGATATATAACTGACGTGCAAGAGTTATAAATATTTGTTAATTTGACACAAAGAGAGTCTCAAAGCGGTAACTATTGTCACGTGATCAAGTTATTCTTTCAAATCAATCAATTAAACTCTGTAGTGTCAATATAGCGTTGTAAACCTTCTGAGGTATGCATGTGGCTTCCAGTGAGCTTTCTTAATAGCTCCACATCTTTATAGCCCTCAACTCTAATGCGTGATCGATAAGAATCACTTAGATCAAAGTAATTAAAGATTACGTAAAAAAGTTTTTATTTGTTTAAATTTTTCAATTTTTTTTTCCCTATGAAACATTATGCACAGTACATAGAGCTTATTGTATTCACCGTTCATTATCGTCCCTTGTTCTTTATCTTGCATCCTTCGCCATTACTAGTATCAGTATCTATAATAACTTCTAACCATCTACAAGCAAATTTAATCATCACAGCACATAAATCCAACAGACTGGTAAACTACATCATCTCATCTTCCAATCACTCATAATGTCCAAATCACAATTGCAAAAACTAGAGGAGGATGCTCGAGATTCTTTACCGTATCTATCAAGTGACGAGAAATCATCAACTTTGAAAGACTCGGAGCACAAACAGACACACAGCTCATCTACTCTTGAGGTCAAACCATGGGTCCATTTCGTTGCTGGTGGTATTGGTGGTATGGCCGGTGCTGTTTCCACGAGTCCATTTGACGTTGTGAAGACAAGGCTTCAGAGTGATGTTTACAGAAGCATGTACCAGTACACGGCGAAGTCACAGAACTTGGTACTTCAAGGCGCTCAACATTTCAAAGAGACGTTCAACATCATCAATAATGTCAGAAAGACTGAAGGTTTCAGTGCATTGTTCAAAGGTCTTGGTCCCAATCTAGTCGGTGTTATTCCTGCCAGATCCATAAACTTCTTTACGTATGGTGTTGGTAAAGATCAGCTCTCGACATACTTCAACGATGGGAAAGAGGCAACTTGGATTCATCTCACCGCTGCTGTTATTGCAGGTATTACCACCTCCACCGCCACGAATCCAATATGGTTGGTCAAGACTAGGTTACAACTGGACAAGTCATCTGCTAAAATATACAAAAACTCGTGGGACTGTATCAAATCCGTTGTGAAATATGAAGGTATCTCGGGTCTATACAAAGGTTTAACTGCATCATACCTAGGTTCTGCTGAATCAACGTTACAATGGGTTTTATACGAACAGATGAAGAAGATTATCTCTGAGAAAGCAAAGAAACGAGAACTTGATGGACATGCAATGACAACAACTGATTCAGTGTTGGAATGGAGTGCTAGATCAGGTTCGGCCGGTTTGGCTAAGTTTATCGCCTCTTTAATAACATATCCTCATGAAGTTATCAGAACAAGACTTAGACAAGCTCCATTGGAAGGCGGTAAGTTGAAGTATACGGGAGTGATACAGTGTTTCAAATTAGTGGTTAAAGAGGAAGGTCTGGCGTCAATGTATGGTGGTTTGACTCCTCATCTCTTGAGAACGGTTCCAAATAGTATAATCATGTTTGGTACGTGGGAGCTTGTCATAAAATTGTTATCTTGAAAGTGATAACGACCTTAAGATTTTTTGCCTGCACATAGGTACATATATACTATTTTGTAAATAAGAGGGATGATTATTGCCCTAGTTCTGACTATAGTACGTGATATAATTTGTACATAGTTTTGATAGAGCTCGTATTCATGTTCATTATCGTTCTACAACGTGGGGATATTTGGATGTATCAGAGGTTCATTATGGCATGTTGCCTTGGTACATAAACTTCAATATCTCATTAGCATTATGCTTTGGGGGCTGATAGGATGGAGTGATATCTGATATTTGAATGTCTCCATCTGAGTCTTTATTCTGCGGTGTTAACGAACTGAAATTATATTCATTCTTCATGTTCTCGAACGTATCGTAAGCCCATCTCGTCAGTTGCTCGTCGTCTTTCAGCAGGATATCAGTGGACTTCTCTTTCGACTCCTCTATCCATTCGTCAACCTCTGGTAATGCTTTCTTTCTCAATAAAGTGGTCAACAAACCTTCTTGTTCTGTGGTGGGGAATTCTGGAAGTGGATAAGCGACTGTTCTTTGAAGAGTATCTGAATAGTCTGCCAACGTCATCGATAACGAACTTAGCTGTGATAGGATGATGTTAAATTGTGATTGGAGAGATACCCAATGCGGAAGTGTTGGGTTCTTCATCTCTGTCTGGAGCTTGTTCAATGAGTGTGTGAGCTGAGTGAGTCGCAGACGGAGCGACTCGAGAGCCTCAACCGGGACACCTGAGTGGTCATGTTTAGGAACGTCTTTCTTCTCAGTGGGCGCTTGCATCGTTGTTGATTTTGGTGGTGGTTTGTTTATATTATTGTGTAGTGGTTTTTTTCATATTCAGTAACATTTGAACTCTTACAAACCACAGTAAACACACCAAAAGATGGCCAAAGTAAAAAATGGTGTAAATGCCGTGGAAGCTGAGAGTGAGTATCCTTGAAATAAGAAAGGCAAGATGCTTATAAAGATACGTTACTAATGCCTCCACAGGAAAGAGGCAAAAGGTTAAAGAGATAAAGAGGGCTAAAGAACAAAGGACAAAGGAGAAATTGGAAAAGTTGAAAACGCAGAATCCCGTGAGGTTGCAGCGAAGACTCGATGCATTATTGGAGAAACAGCAACAGAACAATGGAAGACTGATTTACAACGAGCGTAAACTGTTAGAAAACTTACAACGTGATCTTGCACTGTACAAAAAGAACTTCCAAACTTCTGATGATAAAGTGGTGGAACAGACCAAGGTTACACATGAGGGTGAGATGAAGACCAACGAGCCCATTAAGCTTGGAAAAAAGAGTGTTTTTTACGATCCAGAATGGAAGTGAGTAATGTTTAACTTTTCCCAGTCATTTCGATTGAAACAACTTACTAATGTTTGATACGATAGTCCATTAGGAATAGCACCAGAAGGTTACGAAAATGTTGAACTACCATTGCGGGAACCTTACGAATATCATACGGATGAATCGGTGTTGAATATACCATTGCCCACTTCTCCACCTCCAAGATTCTTTAAGATCGAGGTTGGTCAATCAGTTTATGAATCCAAGGAGAAAGTTGATAATTACGATGTAAACACATTCGTGCCGTCAAAAGTAAGGAACCAAAAGAGGAAATTGGATGATATAGAACAATAGATCCACTACGATAGGGTTTCTTGTTTCATGATAAAATTGTCTTTGCTTTCAAACAACTTTAGTTTTCTGTGTATTTTTAATCATAAACGTTTCTAATAGTTTTGTGGTGTGAGGTTATGGGATTTGCTTCAGTATTTTTTCTTTCTTTTGAATATTTAAATCACTTGATGAATAAACCTGTTCATTCTTCAAATTATCGATTCAAGTATCAGATTTATTTAGAAGCAGCAAAGATCTTTTCAATTTCAGCAACAGATTCTTGTAAAACTTTGTCTTGAAATTTTGGGTTTGATAGTTCTTTTTCAACTTTAGCAATAACGGAACTGGTCAATTGCTCTTGTTCCAATTGTCTAACAGAGGCTTCGTATCTAACCCATGAATCCAAAACGGCTTTAGCCTCGTGAGCCAATTCAACTTTTTGTTTCAACTCAAAAGCTTTAGCTTCCAGTTCAACGGTTTCTTTTGAAACTTCAAACAAAACTTTGGTAGTTTCAACAACATCTTTCAATTCAGAAACAGAATCAATTCTGTTTTTAACAGCCTCAACATGTTTGGTTCTTGAAGAGTTCAAAATATCAGTAACAGATTTAATTCTTGAATCAGCCCAATCTTTGTATAGAGGACCAACAACCTTAGCAACAATAGCTGAAAAGACAACAAAAGTACCCAAAAGAATGGATTCTTCGTTAAGGACATAAAGTTCATTTGAAATGGCATAAACTGAAGCAGCGGTGGCAGTAGCTAGAATACCGGTTTTAGACAGAGCAGAGTTACCTGGCAAGGCATCAAGGATGGAGGTGGCCTTTTGCTGTTCTGGGGTTTGAGTGGAAAGACAACGAACGCCAATTGGTTGACGTAGTGCGAAAGCAGCTGGACGGGCAGCTTTAAATCAAACGTGTTAGTAAATTGATCTCTAGTGTTTTCAAACACCCATGTTTTCGAATTCCCACCCTGAAATCGCCAGTGTAAATAGGGTGATTCATGGTGAGAGGAATCTGGGTGTGCACTTTGGAGAAAGGGACATACCTCTTAAAGTGAATTGACGTAAACTCATTATGAACAATCAGTACTTTATTGAACCTTTGTAAACGGGTCTCAACTAGGGGTGAGTTTCCTGTTTCTTTTCCACTTTTCGACGTTTTTTTTTTTCTTCCTAAAAGGAATTCGCGGATTGGCCAATCAAATCCACGTATTGATATTAGGTAATCACTGGTGCGAGGCAAGTTAAAGTGTGTTGTTTCTCTATGCTAGTGATGTGACTGAATGGTTGAGGTTCAATGTTATCAGTTCCTTGTGAATTGCGAATTCTTCCTCTGTCCTTTCTAGATGTGTGTAGAGTTTCCCAGTATTCATCGGTATTTATTATAGTGACTACGCAACTTCAACAAAAAACACATTAGCATACTTTTTCATTATAAAACTAACTCCTTCGATGGCTTCCATATCTGTAACGTGTTATCATTCGAAACAGACGCAATCATCAAGTCGTCGTTCCAATTCCAATTCAAATCATTTATACCTAACAGATGACCACCATGTTTGAACACCAACTGTTCACCTGAAGATTTTGATAAGTCCCATATATTCACCAGATTATCTTCATCACCTCCTGTTGCGAGTAAATTGGGTCTATTCGGATTGAATTGCACACATGTTATGGATCCCTCATGGGCTTGAGAGATAGAAATGGAAGGTTGTTGGAAATTTCTTATATCCCATACGCTCAATTTACCATTTGAGTCAACTATTGATAGAATGAATTGGTTTTGATGATTGAAAGATAAAGAGTTTATGCCACCGGAATGATGGGATGCAGGTGATATTTTCGTCGGTGTTGCTGATGAATTTCTTGTATCGAACACTTTAACCGTGTTGTCTTCACCAACTGAAGTGAATATCGAATCATGTAATGGGTTCCATTGTACATCATTCGTTCCTTTTTTATCAGTCTCGTAAGTTTCAATTGATGAGATTGAATTTGAACTCGAACTATATTTTGTAATATCCCAGGTCTTGACTGTACCATCTGCAGAACCACTAAGGAGATGACCATGTTTGTAATTGTTAAAATCAAGCCCGAATCCCTCTTTTGTATGCTCCGTGAGTTGGATTTCGAATTTAAAATCCTCTGAGTATGATGAAGATGGATGTTTCGTCTTGTCAAAGATGAATATATCACCTGAACTTGTGATTGTTGAAATAATGTTTGGATTTTGTGGTAAGAATCTTGATTTATTTATATCTTGTGGATGTAAGATATTTTGATCAATTTTGAAAGATGATGCGTTCGTAGTTTTGGATGATTGGAATTCTTTCAACTCATGGTCAAACTTAGATAAACTGATCTCTTCAATCGAATCAGGAACATAAATACTACCAAGTTGTAAATTATTTGTAAACTCTGGGGTCGTGAATGTTGAAGTCAACAATCTGTATTTAGTGCCTGCTGAAGATTTCTCTTTATCAGGTAAGAATTGAATAGTCAAAGATGGCCATATCAGATTGTTCGTGTTTAGGTAGTCATATAGTTTGATTGAATTCAACTTCCAATTTCTATAGTTCTGTTGTGTCTTTTCATCAATAGTGACTTCACTCTCCAAAGGTTGTTGTCGCTCTTCATTACGGAATGCATGAGTCACGATAGATTCGTTCGTTATCTGCACATCTTCATCTTCCTGTGACATTTCTACGTAGAAGGCTTTGAAGAACTCAAGTATTACCAAAGCCAAAAGCTATTGACGCGTCTGAGATGGTGGTTGGGAAAAAAAAATTGGTGTTCTGGTTATGATGCCCTTGGAAAATAATTCTGCAGAATCTACATAAAACAAACATTTTTGATCTCATCATCATTTCCTATGCTGCTCTATAATCTATTCCTCTCTAGTGAATCTTCTCGTTTCTCATAAACTCTCGCAGAATCTCAACATTCCTCATTCTATTAGCACCTGTTTTATAGATACTGACTCTCAATTGAGTTTCAAATCTTTCATCCATCTCGAATCCCCTTGGCAACGTATCGAGCCATGCATTATATAGGTTCATTTTGGTACCATTTAGTAGCTTATTAGCTTTCGTGATCAACTGCTGAATCTTTTCCATCTCCGTATCATTAAACTTCTTACAGGTGATCATTTTTTGCTTCTCATCTTTTTTTCTTTGTTTTTCCTCAATTAGCCTCATGAGATCTGCTAAAATTGGTTTCTCAGTAATAGATTGGTTATCTGTTGATGGGGTTCCTTCTCTAGAAGACCCTTCAGCTTGTATTATAACCACGTCAAGTGATCTGAACAAGGATTTAGATATTTGTTGATGGGCTTCTGGATTCATTCTCCCCAGGTAATTTTCAATAGCAACATCATAATCGCAGACATCCTGAGCATCCGTTTCATTTGGTTTCAAATAATGGTGTATCGTACAGACTTCTTCTGACCAGCTCATTCCAGCTTTTTTCCTTTCAAATTCGGTTGCAAATATATGTTTGTACAATGCAAGATCACCAAACTTGTCGAAACAACTATCATAATCATCCCCATATTTCCTTCTCATCTGTATTAAAGAGTACGGTACATGCATATCACGACTTAAAAGACCCTGTAATGCCCCATCAAAGACATTGAAAGACCAAGGGTTTGAGAAAAAAGCATTGATCACCACAACATACTTCTTTCTATCCACTAGCTGTTCCTGAAGTTTTTGGATATCACCAATGGAGGTCTTCGGTATGGTACCTATGCTGATGGTCAAGACATTGGATGGGATTTGGAAATCTCTTGTGCTTGTAACTTTGAATGAGCAATCAGAGGATAAAGCCATCGAGCCATTGAACCAGGGAATGAATTCTTTAACGATTCTTTCCTCTACAGCCTTGTGAGTAGGAGAAGTTTGATTTTCATCTGGAAATATGACAGCAAATTGAATTCGTTCATTAACGTATTTTATTATTGGTGGATATGCAAGACAAAGATCTCTCAAATGAAAGAAATCTGTGGCTGGATCAGCCATGATTGAATCAACAACTTCATAGCGTAGTTCAGTTGGGAGCTCGTGTAGGATGTTCATGTATGAATGGTGAACATCGTATATCTTTGAAATCAGCTGTGTTTTTTTCCCTTTCATAGACATAGATAGATCTCTGGCATAAAAACTTTTTTTTTCTGCCTCTGGCCGAGTTAAGCGCATATTGCGCTACCCTCGGATTTAAGTATGAATAGTAAGGATGATTCTTCAAAGACTGATTAGCGCTGTTAGATCAATATATTGTCAATCCAAACTTTGTAGTCTGATGAGGGGTGTCTGACCTATTCAGTCACGTGACTATTAAATTCAATTGTAGAGTCAATATAGTCTAGATTTACCCGTGAAGAATGGCAGAACAATCCTAACTACATTATAGATCTCAACTGTTATATTTGCTCCATGAAAGGATCCTACAGCTAGATATTGAGAATAATTCATGGTAAATCTGCATTCCTAGGAATAATGGCTACTTCTCCACCTACGTTTTAGAGCAATTTGGAAACTGCTTTGAGAGAAAATAATAATTAATATAACTACGGGTATTTATTTGGCCCAAAAAATCGTAGACCTTTCCTTTCACATTGACTTTGTTGATTTTTCGAATCATTGAAAGGTCTGTATAATTTTTCATAATTATACACATGACGATGCGCGTCCCATCATGATTGATGTTTTATCTATTATAGACGTTAGATCATACTGAGTTAGTAGAATTTTGGGGATTCCAGTCGAGATACATGAATTTTGAGCACACTTCTCTTTTAAATCTTCTGTGTAAGTTGCAGCTAAAAAAAAGGAAGTCTCATGTTTGACTAAAATGTTCAAGTCGAACAGTGTGGCGGTGGATCCTGAAATGATGGTCAGAAATGGATGGTTAGCGAAAAGTTATATGAAGAGCTGGGTGTTAGCTATGAAAAATTAACTGCATGAGGACTCGACTTGATTTCTATTGACATGCTGAGAAAGACCGCATTCAGGAATATTTTACCACGTTAAGTCTAATTATTCTTGAGACAGACATCTGCCCAACAGAATAAACTATGCAAAGGATGGAATAATACAGGCCATTGAATGATACCTCTTTAGTTCAGTAGTGGAACTTCGTTATTTACAATGTGTCGATGACATAAGCACATCACCAAAAAACAAAATGGAGAAAAATAGAGAACTTCAACAAGTCAACAAAGAATTTCAAAGTCCAAAGAAAACGTTCAGAACTCGCTTCTTACCATCAACTCAGCAATCGGCTCACAAAGTACACTTGAATTTGTCCTATTTAGCTTTGGCTTTCTTTTTTTCCAAACTTTGAACCAAATATAAACTCAATTGATCGAGGACAAACAATGAACAACAACCCATCAAACAACAATCAACCCATAAACGTACGGCCACCAACTCAAGGTGGAGCCCCACTACCACAAGGAAATTCCCAGGCACCATCATCATCGGGGTCTCAATCTGCTAATAGTACACAAACACAAGCACAAACACAAGCTTCTCAAGCTTCACAGGCTCAACAGAGAAGAGCAGGACAACAGTTTTCACAGCAGGATTTGAACAGAATCGTCCTGGAATACCTCAACAAGAAAGGTTATCATAAGACAGAGGCACTTTTGCGAGTTGAGAGTTCCCATACTCCAACACAACCGGCAAGTCAGACTACACCTTCTGTTTCAAGAGGTTCTGTGAGTTCATCTGGTAGTGGTTATACAAACATTGAAAAAATAGACCCAGAATCATATGAGAGAGGTTATTCTATCTTGAGAACATGGGTTGAAAGCTCGTTAGATATCTATAGAAGTGAGCTTTACAGAGTATTATATCCTATTTTTGTTCATTGTTTTTTGGATTTGATTGGTAAAAATTCCACTGTTTTAGCAAGAAGATTCTTTCAAAAATTTTCAAGTGATCATGAGATCTTACATGGATCTGAAATATCGAAACTGAGTGGTATTGGTACTGTTGAGCATTTAGAAGAAAATGAATTGGCTCAACTTTATAAGAAGACGAATTATGTGCTATATGTTACAAGAACTTCACTAAACTTGTTACTTTATTTCTTACATGAAAATGAAGCTATGGGTGGTTCAACATTGATCAGCTTGATCAACAGATATGTGAAACCAATCATTATCACCAGCAGTGAGCTATCTCAGATTGAAAATGGTGCGACTGAACCTGATGCATTGAACGATGGTGTTTTAGGTATAGACCAATCCATTGATGAGATTGAAAAATTTAACACCCAACCTGTCAAGTTGGGCCCTTTACCAAATGATCCAGAATTCTCGAAGGAAGTTGAACTTGAATTGACAAAGAGAGATGAGAAAGACCCACACAATAAGAATGGTTTGTTACAGGACGAGTATAAACATAAGACTGAGGTCACAGATGATTCACCAACTAAAGAGACTCTTCCACTACCTACAAAGACTGCCATTGATGTTAAAAGAGAGATATTGGCAGTTAAGGAATCAAGAGATAAGATCAAACTTGATTCTATTCAGGTTAGTGCTCCAAGCGTATGCATGTATACATTTCACAACACCAATGATGATTTGACAGTTTTAGAATTCAACGATGATTCAACTTTGATTGCTGGTGGCTTTCAAGATTCATTCATCAAACTTTGGTCATTGGATGGTGCACCTTTAAGATCAGTACTTCCAAATGATAAACACAATGATGAACAAAATCAACAATCATCAAGAAAATTGGTGGGTCATAGTGGTTCAGTGTACGGGTTGAGTTTCAGTCCTGATAATAGATACCTGTTGTCATCGAGTGAAGATAAGACTGTGAAACTTTGGTCATTGGATACATACACACCACTGGTCAACTATAAAGGTCACAATCATCCTGTTTGGGATGTTAAGTTCTCTCCAATGGGTCATTATTTTGCTACTGCTTCCCATGATCAAACAGCTAGATTGTGGAGTTGTGATCATATCTATCCTCTCAGAATATTTGCTGGTCATTTGAATGACGTTGATACTGTTGAATTCCATCCAAATTCAACGTATGTGTTTACTGGCTCTTCAGATAAGACGTGTCGAATGTGGGACGTTTCAAAAGGTAACGCTGTGAGAATTTTCAACGGTCATACGGGTGCTATAAATTGTATGGCTGTTTCACCAGATGGAAGATGGTTAGCATCTGGTGGTGAGGATTCCATCATTAACATTTGGGATATTGGTACCGGTCGTCGTTTGAAATCAATGAGAGGTCATGGAAGACAATCGATTTATTCGTTAAAATTTTCTCAAGAAGGATCACTGTTGATCAGTGGTGGTGCAGATTGTTCAGTTAGAGTATGGGATATCAAGAGGGGTACTGCAGAATCTGGACCATTACCAGAGGAAAGATTTCCAAATTTGAATGATGATACCAGTTCGTTGAATTTGCAAAACAAGGACAAGATTGATGAGATTAGAAGAAAGAAAGAAATCGTGCCTACAGCTGATCATTTGGCATCATTTTTCACCAAGAGAACACCGGTTTACAAAGTTCACTTCACTAGAGGTAATTTGGTGTTAGCAGCAGGTGCTTTCCGTGGATGAACTGTTGAATTATGAAAATGTACACTATTTAAGAATTGGTTTAGCTGGATCCCATGGTCCTTGTAGTTCATCTTTGTACTGTTGCAATACCAAGAAGTAAATGGGTGCAAAAATAAGAATGGCGAGATGTATAAAGTTCCAAAATAGTAAAATGATCAGACGATCATGGTCAAATATTTTGAAAAGCATCACGTTGATTACCAGATTCCAGCTTAGTATCAATACAGAGTGGAGACGTTGACTTGGAAATCTTAGCCGTAGCCATATATGGAGTATGGGGAACAACCCATGTATCTCAAATGCAAATAGGATGAAACAAAATACCGATATGGAGGAGTTTAGTCTTGAAGCTAATACGATAGCATTAGCAATGAGGATGTTTGTGCTTAGTATAGAAGGTGTAGATGATTTTTCAACTTGAAAATGGTAATCGTTTCGTATAAGATTGAGCACGGTGAGCCATAATGACAGGTTCCAAATGGAGTCTGATGATGTGGATTGTGATAATGATTTTAGAATAGGTGAAAGCGTGAGAATTGAAAGTGTCAATAGCGTGGACGATTTGATGAAACTTGTAGTGTTGATGGAGTTACAAGAGGAATAGAATAGAAATGCAAAGGCCGAGAGGAGTGTCGACAAGGTGACTGGTGTTATAGGATCCCAACCGAGCTTGTATACACCGTAGAAGAACACGTATACAGTGGCTATGGTTGAAATGTGAAGGGAGATGAGGAGGAAATGTGAGGACAAGTGCCAATAGGAGTACTTCTTCACTGAAGAGTTTCTCTTGAGCTGCGAGAGGAAAGAGCTATCGACATGGTTGTCGGGATAAGGCTGTTTGATGTAGAGAAGCTTTCTCCATTGCATTCGTTCCATAGTCGCTGAGCTACGGACTGAATCTGAGGTTAGAGAGAGAGAGAGAGAGAAAGAAAGATAAATAAAAAAAATTAAAACCCAAAACAAATAATTACCAAAACAGGCTTCTTCTTCTCAGTAGCCTAACTGCTTCTACAAGCCATTAATCAGACAACAATGAGCACTCCAGTAGACCATCAGGACAAGCTGTGGACACAGATCGACGTGCTGGACGATGTCCGTCAAATGAGTGAGAACCATGCCAAAACCGCCCAAAGCTCATCGGAGGACAACAGACAGGGGCGAAAAGCCCAGTTGGAGGTGTTGGCTCAAATGCAAAAGGTGGAGCTGGCGATAGACAACGGGTCGTTTGCTGCTGTGTCGGAGGCGATGAAGGAGCTCGAGAAGTCGCTGAAGTAAGGAGACACTGGCCGTCTATTTTCTAAAACTGCCAACCTTCTAACTGTTTACACACACTTTCTCGTTCCAGTGTTTTCCGTCTGGTGATTTAATGGCTCTTCACTTCCCCTTATAAAAAAAATGAAAAAATCCGCTTTTCCCAAGTTCCACCCTCATAGTAGAACACCATTCCACAATCCCCTTTGTCTACACCCACCCAATGACTTTCGACAAGACCACCGATCTTAAATCTTACAAGCAATTGCAATCCCTATACGACTCTAAAGGTAAAACTTTGGACGTTGCTAGTGCCTTCCGCGCAGACCCAGAAAGATTCAACAAGTTCTCACAGCAATTCACAAACTACGATGGTTCTAAAATCCTATTTGATTTCTCCAAGAACTTGGTTGACGACGAAATTCTTGCTGAATTGTTCAAATTGGCTAAAGAGGCAGACGTTGAAAGTTTGAGAAACGCAATGTTCAACGGTGACCATATCAACACCACGGAAGACAGAGCTGTTTTCCACGTCGCTTTGAGAAACAGAGCCAACAAACCACTATTTGTTGATGGTAAAAACGTTGCTCCAGAAGTCGATGAAGTGCTACAACACATCAAAGAGTTTTCCAATGAGGTTCGTTCCGGTGAATGGAAAGGATACACCGGTTCCAAAATCACCGATGTTGTCAACATTGGTATTGGTGGTTCCGATTTGGGTCCAGTTATGGTCACTGAAGCTTTGAAAGCTTATGCAAGTGATGATTTGCACGTTCATTTCGTCTCAAACATCGATGGTACTCATATTGCTGAAACCTTGAAACGTTTGAATCAGGAAACAACATTGTTTTTAATTGCTTCTAAGACTTTCACAACAGCTGAAACTCTCACTAATGCTAATTCTGCTAAATCTTGGTTCTTGGCAAAAGCACCAAAAGATGCTATTGCTAAACATTTCGTTGCTTTGTCTACAAATGCTGAAGAAGTTGCTAAATTCGGTATTGACACCAAAAACATGTTTGGTTTTGAAAATTGGGTTGGTGGTCGTTATTCAGTTTGGAGTGCAATTGGTACTTCTGTTGCTCTATACATTGGTTACGATAACTTTGAAGCCTTCTTGAAAGGTGCTGAAGCTTTTGACAAACATTTTGTGGAAGCTCCATTAGAACAAAACATTGCCGTTATTGGTGGTTTGTTGAGTGTTTGGTACAACAATTTCTTTGATGCTCAAACCCATCTAGTTGCTCCTTTCGATCAATATTTGCACAGATTCCCTGCTTACTTGCAACAACTATCAATGGAATCTAACGGTAAATCCGTCACTAGAGGTAACTCCTTCACAAACTACTCTACTGGTTCAATCCTTTTCGGTGAACCAGCTACCAATGCTCAACACTCTTTTTTCCAATTGGTTCATCAAGGTACTAAAGTTATTCCAGCTGATTTCATTCTAGCTGCTAAATCTCATAACCCAATTGAAAATAACTTGCATCAAAAATTGTTGGCTTCTAATTATTTTGCTCAATCTGAAGCTTTGTTACAAGGTAAAGATGCCGCTAAAGTTGAAGCTGAAGGTGCTAAAGGTGGTTTGATTCCACATAAAATTTTCAGTGGAAACAGACCAACCACTTCTATTTTGGCTCAACAAATCACCCCAGCCACTCTTGGTGCTTTGATTGCTTATTACGAACACGTTACATTCACAGAGGGTGCCATCTGGAACATCAACTCTTTCGATCAATGGGGTGTTGAATTGGGTAAAGTTTTAGCTAAAGTTATCGGTGCTGAATTGAAAGATTCCACTCCAGTTAACACCCATGATTCCTCAACCAACGGCTTGATTAACCAATTTAAAGAATGGGCTTGAATAATCCCTACTCTACTTCCTTGCCACAAGTTTTTGTATACTATATAGTTTTTTCATTCCAATGAGTATGACCTTGTGAAATAATCCTTCTAGGATTCTACAATAAACGCAAGAGTTATTTACTCATGTATCTGTCAAATGTAACTTGAGCTGAAGAACACTTCAATAAGGCTTACAACAAACACCGCAGAAGAAAGAAGATGGTGATTTGAAACCGAACTCGGTCAACATCGACGCTCGGGAGGCCCAACGACCATGGTGCTGAAAGATGATAAGCTAGTCGAATCCAAGAGGAATCGACCAGAAGGTGTGGTGAATAGAAGAAGCAACGAAAAGAGGAGAAAAGTACCA
>JAJLXG010000028.1:0-129231 GCA_030571235.1 Wickerhamomyces sp. yHMH26 | reverse complement strand
TTCAGATTACGAAAATAACAATCTACCTAGATCATTACGTCAAAAATACGTCGGTCCATTCACTATTAAGGAGAAGTTGAACCCTGTTAACTACAAACTGGAACTACCAACCAATTCAAAAAGGAAATCTCCATTCCATATCAGTCAACTTAAACTGAAACCAAGAATCTCAGAGTCTTATCAAGGTCCGTCACCATCATCAGAATCTCAAAGAGACCAACCATTGAGAAACCACAAGTATACCACAGAGGAAGCTGATATTGACAAGATCATCGATCACAAAAAGGCTGCTAAAGGATACAGAATGTTGGTAAGATTCAAAAACGGTACTGAAAATTGGTTGACGTTGACAAATTTGAAGATGACTGCTAGAGAAACACTAAGAAATTACTGCTCCACGCATCACATATCTGCTAATATTTGATTTTAACATGTCCTGTGCCGGTCTTTTCCTCGCAGCGCATTGCTGAAGGTTTTTACTGACGACACTATCTGGATATCTGTCAATTGTTTGTTTGTTTTGTTTGAAATTACGCTTATGCTGGTAAAAGGGGGGGATGTAACGGAAAAGGTGTAACTTTACCGAGGTTAAGTCACGTGACTACATGACTTAATACTCTAGAAGGTAATGGAACATAACTCATCAACTAAATGATCACTAGAACATTCTAGAAGATGATAGAAAGTTACTAAACCTATAACTATATAAGAGGGCCTTCGATTCCATTACTTATATACTTTTAGCTAGAGAAGAATACACTTTATTATCACTAAGAATCGTACCTATAGATTGATAACTCAAAGGCTTAATACATTACACTATTGCATTACCGCAATAGAAACCATGAAATATAAGTTATTAGGCCCACTCACTTTTTCGACTGTAGCAACCGAACGAAAAAAAAAAAAAAAAAAAAAAAAAAAAAACGTGATAGATCATGTGAACTCATGTGACTTTGCCAGACTGGGAAGTGGGGCAATAGTGAACACGCGTTTACTACGCGAACTAAGTCAAATGTATTGATGATATTCTATTGAAAGCAGAAGCATAGTTACATATAGTTTGAAACGATTCAACGTTTTATCAGATATAATAATACAACAGAACAAAGCAAAATCAATAGTATTTTCACGTTAAAAATTATCTATCATGACACCAAGAAAAAAAAACTGTCATACTTCATAAATATATAGACACCTTCTATCTGTAGTTTAGAACAGGCACTGAAGATTTCTTCTTCATCTTCTTTTTGACAACCAAAAGTGGAATAGTAGTCATATAATTACTCAACTCATTCAGTAACACTTTATAACCAACAATGAAAAGATTCGGCTTCAAATACTTTATAAGTTCATTCAAGAAATGCTTAGGGTATTGATGATGTGTAGTCTCAATGACAACGTGTAACGTAAAATCATCATCTGATATCAAATTCATATAGGTTGAAACCATGTCTGTCAATTTCTCACATTGCCTCTTATAATATTGAATATCATCCTCGTCATCTGCAGAATTTATGACATACAACACATCACCAGATCTGACAACAGCACCGATAGTATACTGGAGAGCATTCAAAGAATCAGGAGACAGATCCAAATAAATCAAATGTGAGTCAACATCTTTAACTTTTCTCAGCGCAACTTTTTCATTCTCTTTCTGGAAGAAATCACCTAGTGTGATGGTTCTTGAAACTCTTAGATTCTCCTCATTTATACTCAACTCTGATCTCACCAAGGTTTTAGGTGAATGTATTTCATCAGATGTGACTGATTTTTTATCTCTAGACTTTCCTATCAATAAATCTCTGTATGCTTTATAAGCCTTGTCTTTTTTGTTCTCCAAGTCAACTACATCCTCCAGTTTCATCCTCTCAGGGTCTTTAATTCCCAATTCTTTTAATTTAGCAGTTACACTGTGAATGGTGTCTCTTGGAATTTCCGAACCTGTCGATTTGGCAGTTTCAACAGCCTTCTTCAGCGACAAAACCTCAGTTAATTGACCCAACTCCAAAGCTTTTTTTTTAATCATCTCCTCCTTGATACTCTTTTCATATTCAAGGTCTGATTTCAGTCTGTCCTTCTCAGCATTATGAACTGTTTTAGCAAAAGTACCACTTTTCTTTTTATAAAAATCATTGATGGAAATCTTATAGTTGGGTAGAACAACCTCATTGATATCAAAGTCAAAATCGCCATCATCATCACTTATTTGTTCCTCCTCACTAACCTCATCGGCATCAACCCTGTCAGTGTTATCATTATTCTCATCTGATTTGGCGAATCTTTCTGAAGGATCATGGTTCAGTATACTCCATTTGTAATCCACATCATCGATCGTTGGTAAAGAACCTCTTGATGAGTTTCTCCTTCTCCTACTAGCTGATCTTCCTCTTGATGGTGATCTTATCCCGGAAGCATTGGTGACAAACTGATTAGGTGAAAGTGACCTATCGTTAGCAAATGAGCCTCTCCCTCTGGATGTACCACCCCCATTACCGTACCTGTTCAGAACTGAAGAATTTTCAGCAGCTAGAGCAGCCTCCAGGGACATTCTGTGTAGGGATTGAGAGTTAAGGTTTTAGGATTCGGGAGAAGAGGGATCTTTGTAATCTCTGTAAGTTTGAAGTTTGGGATACAAGAGAGCGGTTTAGTATATGACCAGAATTTAACTGCGTTTGAAGGTGTGAAGAAACGGAAAGAAAATTGTTTACGTTTCTGCTCACGATGGTTATGGAATTCTCAGGTTGCCAATTTCTGACATGTTGAATTTGTACTTTTCTCAGTTCCTTTTTCCTGGGTTGTCCCGAACTTTGCGCGGTTGCTTCAGATCACCATAGTTAGTGTCCCATTTTAAACCTTGTGGTTGCTCCTTACCCTCAGTTCGATGCTCAGCCCGTTTTGCCAAGGGTCCTGACGAGCACGCGCGGACGATCCATGGACCAGCGGCCTGCAAAAGGCGTGGGCCCGCCTCACTGGGAACGGTCCTGTGCGATGGGGGGCCCTTCGCGCGTTTCCTAATTACGTAACCTCAGCACACACACACCTCTTGACACTGAACAAAGAAAACACCAACAATAATAATATAGATAACAAGCTCGGCAAACACTTAACTAGATCTACTATGAAGCAACAATTACCTACAATCACGGATTTCAATTACTCAGAGCCTGAGAAACGGATCCATGATTCACAAGGTCTGAGGCTGTTTCAAACATCGATGGCTGTTGAGCAAATACAGACCGCTCTTGCCAAAATCGTCTCACTAGTCCAATCAAAAGATGTCCCTAATGGTGTGTTACACAAAAAAGATCTTTACACAGATGCTGAGATTTCAAAATATGAGTTTGAAGTTGATACCGTTGTGCCCTTGTTCAAAGAAGAGAACACCACTGAAGATACTACACAACTCTCCGATATTTACAAATCAGAGCCATTGATTGAAGCTATAGTGAATGTGATTGAAAAGTTATCCAAGCTAGTTGATCTCACACCTCCCTTTGAAGGTCCGAGAAGATATGGAAATTTTGCATGTCGTGATTGGCACGATAAGATTGATGCTACTGCTGGACAGATTTTAGAGAAGTATCTTTTACCATATTACAAACATCCCAACCCAGAAGGTTTTATCCGTGAGGTCAAATGGTATCTACTCAACTCATTCGGATCAAGAGAAAGATTGGATTATGGAACCGGTCATGAGTTGAACTTCCTTGCCTTCCTCACAGGTCTTTGGAAAGTTGACGTTTTAGACTTTGATAAGTTGAAAGGACCAGACATCTTGGTTATATTTGGATCTTACTATAATCTTGTCAGAAAACTGATTCTCACCTATACCTTAGAACCTGCTGGAAGCCATGGTGTGTGGGGGCTTGATGACCATTTCCATCTGATATACATCTTGGGTGCATCACAGCTTTTAACTGGAGCTAATGCTGAAGAGGAAGTAACGCTAATCTCACCTAGATTTATCAATAATCGATCAGTGGTTTACAAATACTCATCTCAGAATCTATTCTTCAACTCTATTGCATTCATCTATAAAGTGAAAAAAGGTGCTTTTTTCGAACATTCCCCAATTCTTTATGATATATCAAACGTAAAGAATTGGTCAAAGATCCTAAAAGGCCTGCTGAAAATGTTTCAAGTCGAAGTGATTGGTAAATTCCCAGTTGTTCAACATTTTTACTTTGGATCAGTATTGTTCCCTTGGAAGAACTCAAATGGCGTCGATTTACCTGTTCATACATCAGACGAAGAGCTTGGCGAAAAATCCCAACAACACAAAGATTTTGATATTCCAGTTGCTAAATCACATCCAACGAACAAAATAGGCACTGTCCATACGGATGCTCCATGGAAGAAACCCAAGGTATTGAACTCCACCTCAATGTCTTTACAAGACCGTATCAACAGTTCCAGTATGATTAGAACCCCATCACCAAATGTCAGCAACAATTCTACTTCACAGCCATTTCACATTAAAGAAACAACAAGAGCACCGTGGGCCAAGAGAGGATGAGGATATTTCAATGATAGTGCTCTTTTGAATATTTTACGTCAGTTATGATTTGATTTTAATGATACCATAGATGCATTTTTAACTAGTATACAAATGTAACCTAATAAACTCCAGAAGAAGATAGAAAAATTAAAAATAAAACCCCCAAATATTGAAATAAATGTGAATATGAATAACAAAGTTTAGAAAGCAGGACCAGCAGCAATAACTTCTTTTGTAGAACCTGGAGCATAAGTTTCAAAGTTTTTGGAGAATAAAGATGCAAGACCAGTAACTTCCTTTGCATATTTATCAACACCTTCAGTCCAGTTCTTAGCAGGGTTCAATAATTCGGATGGAACACCATTCACAGCTTTTGGAACTTGTAGACCAAAAACTGGTAAAGTTTCAAATTCAGCTTTAGCCAAAGAGCCGTCATGAATAGAATCAAGAATGGCTCTTGTGTATTTCAGTGGACAACGTTTACCACCTCTAGCAGCAGAAGAACCTGTCCAACCTGTATTCAGCAAATAGGCATTGGCCTTGTGTTCAGTCATCTTATCAGATAACATCTGAGCATACTTCATTGGATGTAGAGCCAAGAATGGTTGACCAAAACATGCAGAGAAAGTTGCAGTTGGTTCAGTGACACCTTCTTCAGTACCAGCCATTTTGGAAGTGTAACCTGAAATGAAATGGTACATCACTTGAGCATTTGTCAATTTAGAGACTGGTGGCAGAACACCTCTGGCATCACAGGTCAACAAGACAATGTTCTTTGGGTGTGAGTTGGCATAACATGGAATCTTGGCACTTGGAATATATTCGATTGGGTAAGCACATCTTGTGTTTTCAGTGATTGAAGCATCGTCGTAATCAACTGTTCTTGTTTCTTCATCATAGACAACATTTTCCAAGATCGAACCAAACTTGATAGCGTTGTAAATTTCAGGTTCCTTCTCACCAGAAAGACCCAAACATTTGGCATAACAACCACCTTCAATGTTGAAAACACCTTCATCTGACCAACAGTGTTCATCATCACCAATCAACAAACGGTGTGGGTCAGCAGATAAGGTGGTCTTACCAGTACCGGATAAACCAAAGAAAAGGGTAACATCTTGATCTTCAATACCTTGATTGGCAGAAGAATGCAAAGTTAACACGTTATGGTTGACAGGCATCAAGTAAAACATCACGGTGAAAATACCCTTCTTCATCTCACCTGCATATTCTGTACCCAAAATCACCATCTCCATTTCTTTAAAGTTGATTTCAACAGATGTTGAGGAAGTCATACCTTCAGTATAAATATTAGCAGGGAATTGACCAGCATTCCAAATAGTGAAATCAGGTTCACCAAAGTTTTCCAATTCTTCTTCAGTTGGTCTGATCAACATATTTCTCATAAACAAAGCATGGTAAGCTCTGGCGCAAACAACACGAACTTTGATTCTGTATCTTGGATCCCAACCAGCATAAGCATCAACAACAAAGACTTTTTCTCTGGTTCTCAAGTAATCGGCAGCCCTAGCTTTAGAAATTTTCCAAGTGTGTTCAGAAACCTTCTTATTGACAGGACCCCACCAGATATTATCCGTAGAAGTTTCTTCATCAACAATACGTTTATCCTTTGGAGATCTACCAGTCTTCTTACCAGAGAAGGCCATTAGAGAACCAGATGAGGAAATGGCAGTTTTCTTCTCAAGCAAACCATCTTCGTATAGTGTTGGAACTGAGGCGTTGTGACGGAGCACAACATCTTCATGAAGATTTAGTTTCTTGATGAGAGAAGCAGTAGAATTATCAAAGACTTTTGAAGGAGACATTTTGTGTTTGTAATCGTATGATTGCAATGAAGGACAGTATTCAAATAGATCAAGGTGAAAACTAATCAGGAGATATCTGTGTGTTTATATACATTTTGTAAGACCCGTACATTGATGCATACTTCCATAAACTCAGCATGAAGGGCCCCGGATGGTTTAGGAGCTGCTGTTGTGTCTGAATTTTTTTTTTTTAGCTCTCTGAGTGGTTCGGGCAGCATATGGTTTTAGGAGCAGACGGGCCATTGGGATGTGGAATATAAGGCTGCAAAAAATGAGATATTGAGGTGAAAATGGCAACATTATAAAGCTTGAGATTTGAATATTCTACTCATACTAATCTGTATTTCAAAAGATAAATTGAAATGTCTCTTTCAAGCAGTTTTACTACGTATTTACCCCAGATTTTCGAGATGGAGTTACGGCAAGTTCTGCTGGCCCAACCAGACACTGCGGCTTTATTGACCCGACAGCAACCCATATAAATTTTGGCAGACCCACGAGAGGAAGCATACTTCCTTCAACCTTTCTTAACTAAACTACGTAGGAAGCTGGTATCCGGAGCCAGCTCAAAGGCGCAAAACACAAACAAAACCGCTCGTAAGGAGACGGTTAGAAAGACAAGGCGTGTAAAGATGTGCTTTTTTAACTTGTTAGGTATCACCAGGTGAGGCTAGTTGCACACCTTATTCTGATATTGACGCTTGGAGTGTGAGTTATGTGAGTAAGTCTAGAAGAACTTGGGCTCTTCTGGATCAACGGAGATAATCAACTCTGAATGTTAGTGCCAAAACCGCAGCCCGCTATCGCAGAAGGAAAAACTGTGGGAGACTATCGTTGTTGTGCTGGAAGTTCGTGGGATGGATGAATTCGGGTGAGTCAGTTGTGGACCGCTTGACCGAGAACTTGAAGTATGGATTGCTACTATACGGAAGGTTTCGGGTGGTCCCCTTTCTTTGAGGTGGGTTTATATCTCTGGAACTTCGGGAAAAATCGTAATCCCTCCACGGTATCAAGTTAGAAAGAACAACCACGTCAAGCAAGCTGGTTCACAATAGCTATTAACTCCTACAACGTCAAACCCCACACAATTGCATTTTCCAGAAGTTCTTTTGACACATTTCGTCATGATCACAGATCATTTTACAACTTTTTAAAGTACATTATGTATTTTATACTCATGTCTATAGATACAAAGATCCTGCACTGACGATATCACGATGGACTAGTTCAATGGCTTTCTCCATTTTTTCCTCCAATGCAACATTACCAATGGTCTTTGCCGCAACAACCATCTGTCTCAACATCTCCTCTAATCTTTTGAACATTCTTATTAAACTTCCTTCATAAACATCAGTCATCTTACAGATTTGAGTGAATGATGCACCTTTACACCAAGCAAACACAACTTCCATCAGCTCTGGTCTGAACAATTCAACATACTCTTTTTCAACAATCTCAATCTTTGACTCTTTGGAAATCTTTGCAATTTTACTGGCCATCTCTTGCATTTGTTTCAAAGGTTCTGCAAGCTCTGGTTTTAATCTTGGAGTTTCCTTGGATCTTTCTTGAAACACAAATACTGACAACAAAGAAGCACATTGTTCTGGGGACAAATCGTTAAAATTACCATTGAAAATCAACTCTGTTAACAATAACTCATCACCAGTACTGATCTCACAGGCAACACGCCCTTTTAGTTCAATAACGTCACTAGATGTGGTGAATCCTAAACGACGTAAAACTCTCTTTCTATGTTTCAAATCATCAAGTTGAATCACTGCTTGAGCTTCGAGAATCTTATCCTTAACGGATTTTGCATCTTTCGTTAAGGCAACTTTTGAGCTATATTGTTCGTAGATCTCTTTAAGTCTTGGAGACAAAGACAATGGATTTGAATATAGTTTAGCTTCCAAAACTTCAATTTTCTTTAACAATCTTTTGAAATCATCATCTTCAATCTTCATACTCTCAACAGGATCCAAAGAAGGGATACCATCTGGGAAACGACGAACAACTTCTTTCAAACTCTTACCAACTGTCTCTCTCTGTTGTTTGAATTTCAAATCTTTTGGTAAGTATAATCTTGAATTACCAACAACTTCGATGGATTCCAATGTGATTGGAATCACTTCGATTCTTGCATCTTCACCATCTTTTGCAGGTCTGATACCTTCTGGGAAACTTGGATTGAACGGTTTAATCAATCCAATTGGAGAATCAACAAACATGGTGTTAACCAAGACATTGACAATATAAGATTGATGATCTGTGTAAACTTCTGTCTTGTTACGTTTGTTTGTTCTTTTTTGAAAATCAACAACAGCAGCCCAGCCGTATTCAAAATCACCAATCTTCACTTTCACCAATCTACCATTCTGTAAGAAATTTAAAACATGAGCTGGATGTGTGATGATATGACGAGCATCTTCATTGTAGACTTCCAATTGTTTACGCAAGTCGTAATATTCTCTGACTATAGGCTCATCTTCAACGACAATTTCTTTTAATTTTCCCTCGATATCGAGTAAATTCCTTTCAAGAACTGGAACAGAAGCAGCGTTTTGAAATTGATAGAACGAATGTTCCAACATGAATTCAGGCGAAATACCTTCCACTCTCATCAAATTCAAAATCATATTGTAACCTAAATGGAAAGCAGAATCCAATCTATCGGCTTCACCTTTCACCATACCTTTGGCAACTTGTGGTTCCATCTTTTCATCAATCATCATGATAACAATACCACGATCATCTAAACCTCTACGGCCAGCACGACCAGACATTTGAATGTATTCACCACCGGAAACCCAACGAAAACCTTTACCATCCCATTTTCTAACAGATGTGAATACCACAGTTTTTGCAGGCATATTCAATCCGATAGAGAAAGTTTCTGTGGCAAATAAAACTTTCAAGAGACCTTCTTGAAACAAAATTTCAATAATTTCTTTCAAAATTGGCAAAAGACCAGAGTGATGGATACCAATACCACGTCTCAATAATGGTAAGATATGTTTGATCTGTGGAAGTTCTCTATCTTGTTCAGGTAACAGATCAATAGCATTTGTAAAAATCTTTGTCAAGACATCTCTTTCTTCATCAGTGTTAAAATCTAATTTAGACATTTTCAAAGCTAGGGATTCACAATCTCTCTTACTGAATGAAAAAACAATTACTGGATTATATTTCTTAATCCAAATCATTTTTACGATCTTGTAAATGTCTGATTTAGAATCTTTGTTACCACCTTTAAAGGTTTGACCTTTTTTACCTTTACTAGCGATTGAATTTGGATCATCACCTTGCTTATCACTAATCGATGCCATCGCTTTTTGAAAATTTTCTTCTCTGAAAGTAGACTTCTCGTCAACGACTAGATGGATACCATCACCATTCGCTGGGAACAAATAATGCTGTAAAGGAGTTGGACGGAAATCAGTATAGACAACATGACATGGTTGAGAATGAATTTTACAAATCCACTCAGCAAACTCCATGGCATTCGGTATAGTGGCAGATAAGAAAACGTAATGGACCTTATCAGGTAGCAAAATTATAGTCTCTTCCCATACAACACCACGCTCTTTATCTCTCATATAATGCACTTCATCAAAAATAACCCATGCGACTTCTCTCATGACTTCAGAACCTCTATAAAGCATGGATCTTAGAATCTCGGTAGTCATCACAAGACAACCAGCATCTGGATTTATCGTCACATCACCAGTCATCAAACCAACATCACCAAATTCAGCGAGTAATTCTCTATATTTTTGATTGGACAAGGCCTTGATTGGAGAAGTGTAGATGACTCTTTGCTTAGCGGCTAAGGACTGGGCAATGGCATATTCAGCAACAACAGTTTTACCTGCAGATGTATGAGCGGATACCAAGACTGATTCAGATTTATCGATACATGAGATAGCGGTGTCCTGAAATGGATCCAACGTGAAGGGATATGTACGTGCCTCGTTGAGTCTCTTGTGCTCACCAATTGGCGTATAAGGGTATCCTGCAGGAACAGCGACTTGATGTCTGACTTGATGCGATAATTTCACTTTGCCATCGGCGGTTTGTTCCTCTTCTGTTGTACTCTTGTTCAACAAACCTGAAGATGCTTTGACTTCTCGTGATGCTTCTTGATCGAAAGAATCGGCAATGAGTGGAACGACGGCGGATTTCTCCTTCTTGTCCAGTAGCTTCTTGTCCTTTTTGGACTTCTTAGTGACAGTATTAGTTGGAGAAGCAGAACGTTTTTTCGACTGTTCATCATCCTCTTTGGCACTTTGCTTCTTCTTACTCTTCTTGTTCTTCTCCTCTTTCGGCGGCTGGGACTCGTTCTTTTGAGGTATCACCGGTGGAGCAGTCGGCGTCTCGTCGAAAACAGCGAACAAATCGTCATCCATTGTAAGAGCGGAAAAGACTGAAAACAATGTGTTGAGGAAAGGAACAAAATCTGAACTAAACCTGCCTGTTGATCACTGTTTTCTCTCTGACAAGAAGAAAAAAAAAAAAAAAAAAAAAAAAAAAAATCGATTTGGTTCGCGCAGCACGTGAAGAGCTCTTCCTTAAAAAAAAGAAAAAAAAAATGTATTACATAATATACATAGATAGCTGGCTATAGAGGTTGGTTTAGAGTGCGTTCTTGACTTATAATTTTGATTTGACGGTTCATTTGTACTCAGATTTTCACAGTGATATTTCGAAGTGCTAATTTCTAATAACTTTTAGTGAACTTATAATTAAAATATTTGTATTGGAAAATAAGATTTTAAAATAACACGCTTGTTTACTATTGAAGATCAAACCAAACCGTAAAAAATGTTCAATAGTTGAAAAGTTTGAATATAAAACTATCATTGTCTCAAAGCAATTGAAGAGTGGCTACGTAGATGAGATCATAGACTGAATTTTATTTGATAATTAAAGCATACACTCTTGCTGACAGAATCTTTTCACTTGGGGGCAACAAATCGTTCCATACATCAATCAGAAATTCACTAATCTCGGCCGAATAACAAATGGTTCGTAATTTCTAAATATTTCCAAATCATCGAGACTGCTGATACAGAATCTGCTGGCCTAACGAACGCTATCAAATAGTTAGAATTAATATGACAACTATGGGGTAAAGAAAAAGTCTCAAAGAAAGATACACTTGAACTGGTTTACTAAATAGCTTCAAAAATGCCAATTTCTCAGAAATAATATTCAATGATCAAAACGACAAGAAATGTATGGAGTACGTGCTGGGATGTGTTTTGCTATTAGAGGGATTGCACCAAATGACGTCTATCTATCTTATGGACTCTGGGTGAGGTAAGTGGGATGCCACTTCGTCAAATCCTTTATTGATTGCGCATACGCGAACTAAACCCCCAGAGAAACCCCAGACAAAAAAAGGTCTTTGAAAGATACACCAAGATCATTCAAAAACATGCTGTGCTGTAAAAGAACGTGGTCACAGACCTCTCGTGGCTGAAATGGCTGGCTGTATACCTATCACCAAACTCTGAGAGCCTACTATCCAGAAGACGCCATGCTCATGTGGTAAGAAGATTGCACATATAGAACAAATTGCCTGGGAAATCACCTCATTCCACGAAAGCTGCTGATGAGGGACCACCAAAAGCTAGAAAGGGAGGCTAGAACATGTCTTGAATCAAGTTATCGTAATCGAAAGATTGTTGTTTTAACTGCTGGTTTCGATCTCAACCCATTGGGAATAAGATCTTGTGTCATATTCTGTATGCATTCTATACCAGACAGAATCTCAAAATCCAGTTATTGAACACCACCAATGTGGAATGGGTCAGTATTAAGAAAATGTGATTTAGAGATATTCTTATTCAAGTCAGAGATTAGATTTTTGAAGAGTACTTTTGAGTGCGTATTACTTACACTTAACACTTTAGAAATTCTTTCATCCTCGTGACATAGCAGCTGCTGACACAAAAAAAGATTTTACATAAAATCAAGTCAAATTCATTCAAAATCTGAGTAATCTTGTACACAAAGCCAGAAATGTATAAATCTCTCAAAATGAATTTTTCAAATCCAGAAAGAAACCAACAACATCCATAGTTTCGCTTGGCAAATTTGATACGCTTACCAAATATACCAAGTCCTATCATGTCTCCCCATCATCTGATCTAGTTACTGTTACTTCGAAGGTTTTGTCATCCATCCATATCCTTGATTCCATCTTATTCCATCTTATCTAGTTCCACAAATAGGGTATAGTCTCCATCTGTACATTTATATATCATTTTTCTTTTCATCTTCATCTTGATTTGGCTCTTTCACTGATTTCTTTTTCTGCTTCCACCAAAGTCCTTATCGTCAGCTTCATCTCTTTCGGTTCAATGCTCCTTCAATATATTCAGATAATCTCTACATCTGCTCATCGTCTTCAGTTGCTTCACCTACTTCAATCTTCATTATCTTGGTACTTCTTCAGCTGCTTTGGCCAGCCTTCATTTTTTGTTCTTCGCCTTCATTTAGGTGTTGCAGTCTACAACAATCATCATTGTCTTCACCAGCGGTTCAATCTTCTTCGAACTCTTACTCAGATGCCTCACCTCCCTCAAAATTCAGTATTCTGATCTTCACCTACTTCAACACATTTCTATTTCTGATTTTTTCAACTTTATTGGTCCTCAGCTGTTCATCTGTTTCATCTTTTCGATATATTCTGCTGCTATATCCTCTTTCTCTTCTTCAGCTGGACTCCCCTTCATTCTTCCACACCAAAAGACTATGCGAATCCTACCCCAAGTTCTTTCTCTTCTTCAATCTTCAACCAAACCCCCTGCTTATCGCACAAGTCAATCTTTTGGCGTTCCCTTTGAGTTCACAGCTATCTCTGTTTTGATAGGTGTCTACGTTTGGTAGAATCCTATCATATTCAGATAGATCTGTCTTCATCTGCACGAATAGTATCAAAGTCACCCGAGCTTGCAAACAGAACCAATTTGAAGAGAGTATGTCTGGCTCAGGAGTGGGTTTGTAGATGAGTCCAGGAACAAGTTTATCAGAAGCGCCTAGGGGTGTATTCCCTGTTGATTTTGACTTTGATCCTTTTTCGCAGAACTTCAAGGATTAGCCTGGAAGTGTAAATAGAGTGAAGCGGCGACAATAGCTTACGATAGTGCACCTGTCATGTATACTTGACGACAATGTACCCTAAAACTTCAAGATGGTCTGTTGCAAGTGGATTACCCTACTGTTAGAAGACAGTGCTCATAACCGCAAATACAAACTCAATATAGCATAGGAGTACCCTAAAATTCAGTATTAGGGCGTGTGGCGTAGTTGGTAGCGCGTTCGCTTAGCATGCGAAAGGTCTCCGGTTCGACTCCGGACTCGTCCATTTTTTTTGGTTTCTGTTTGGTTGATAATATCATTCACATAATTTTTTATTACTTTTAATGTCATTTTCTATCCAGAGGACCTCAAGTAGTGTCCTGAAAGGGTTGTCTCAGATTTACCGGTAGATTTAAGCTCGTTTTCATTTATGTTTTATCGATTCGTCATTTTTCTACCACACTTTTTTATTGAAGCGCAGAAAATCATGAAAGATATGATCTTATAAAATTCAAAATTAATTCTAATTGAAGCCATTAGATCAGGGCACGGATACCGCAATTGATACATAGCTTGAATGCCCTTTCCACAGTTATCTGAATCCTCAGAGAGAGAACTAGTTGAGAGACTAGAACAATGGTCACTTGCGAATGGATTAGTAATTTATCCCCCAAACTTCCAATCTTATCAACCGGTAGTGGCACCAGTAACTTTATTTCCAACCCCATTCTCCCGTATTGCATTCCAGGATGCAGATGATGTTCAATTGAGCTTCAATGAGCTATACGCTAAAGTTTCAAGTGATGTCGAATGGTTAGGGGAGATCTTGGATGATCTTGCAGAATTCGATGCTGATTTCACAGGAAAACTTTGGTTAACTTATAAAAATGCTAGAGATATAGGTATAGTGCAACCTTTGTCGTTAGGTATTTTCAGATCTGATTATATGGTGAATACAATCGAAGGCCAAAAACCACAAATCAAACAAATAGAGTTCAACACCGTGAGTGTTTCATTTGGTGGGTTGTCAAAGAAGGTCGGAAAACTGCATAGATATTTGAACAATGTTGGAAGCTATTCTCAAGGACACAGCAAGAGAGCCTACGATAATGAGGATCTTCCAGTTTCTGAGTCTATAGATGGTCTTGCAAATGGGTTGGCTGACGGTGATTATTATTACAATGGACAGAAGAAAAATAACGAAACTGTTGTATTGGTTATTATACAAGAGAACGAGAGAAACGTCTTTGATCAAAGGCTCTTGGAATACTCTTTGCTGGAAAAACATGGTGTGAAATCAGTGAGATTGACTCTTTCAGAAATTAGTGCTAAAACTGCGATTGATGAAACCACCAAGAAACTTTACATCAAAGACACGAAAGATGAAGTTTCCGTTGTCTATTTCAGATCAGGGTATGCACCAACGGATTTCAAAGATGAGAATGATTGGAACAACAGACTTCTTCTTGAAACTTCAAAAGCAATTAAAGCGCCAACTTTGTTGACACAATTGGCAGGCGCTAAAAAAATTCAACAAATCTTGACAGATCGTGAAATTTTAGAGAAGTTTCTGGATAAGACGAAACCTGAAGTGTTCGATAAACTAAACGATACATTTGTGAAGATCTATCCATTGGATGATTCAGAACTTGGAAAGGTTGCGAAGAATTTAGCATTGGAACAGCCTGAAAATTTTGTATTGAAACCACAGAGAGAAGGTGGCGGTAACAATATATATAAGAAAGATATTCCTGATTTCTTGAACAAGATTCCCGAGAGAGATTGGGCTGGATACATATTGATGGAATTGATTCATCCTCCGATTCATAACAACAAGATTGTTAGAAATGGAGAGATTTTCAACGAACCTATCATTAGCGAATTGGGAAGATTCGGTACTATTTTATTCGATCAGTCTACGGGTGAAGTGTTGAAGAACTCCAATTCTGGATGGTTATTGAGATCCAAGTTCGAATCATCAAACGAAGGCGGAGTCGCTGCAGGATTCGGATGTGTTGATAGTGTTGTCTTGAACTAATAAATGAACATCACCATAATTTTTTCTTCTTGTAGCATGTTCAATTTGGGCAGCCATTAAAGCACCTGAAATTACATTTGTTACTGCAAAGAACGGTGCCAAAATTGGAATAGTGGTGAGTAAGTTTGCAACCATACCGAATGCTACACAATGATCTTCACGTTCTTTAATGAAAGCATCAATCCTTCTCTTCTTAAAGTTCTTTTGATTGAAGTAACGTTCTTGAATAGAGCGGTAAGTACTTGGACTGTCGTTGAATGACGTGAATAGAGGGCCAAGAATCGGGAAACTCATCACGATCAAATTCACTGACCATCTTATAGTGCACGACCATCTTAGATCGATTTTTTCAGGAACAACATCGAAAGACATAAATTTGATAAGTTCCCATAAATCTTCAGGAAATCTCGACTCTGAAATGTGTTCGGATCTCATAACTACCTCTGCACAGCCTTCTGTGATCATTACATTGTCGAAGACACACATCAAAGGAACGCTGTAAAAAAATTTGATTCCAAGACTAAGAGTAACGTACTCAACATTTTGAATTACTGCAATAGCACCGAGTAGAGCCCCTGGAGCCCCGAAGAAGGCAACATGAAGAAAGAACACAGGTAGACTGACAAGCAGCATGATGACACTATAAAGTGCGAAATGAGGAATGATCACAGCGAACAAGTACATCCATAATTTCGGATGTCTGAAGAAGTAAGATATTCCCTTTGCAATGTTAGCAAGCAGCTTTCAAAGGTCGATATTTGCTGGTGGCTATACGTGGAAAGGTAAAAGGTGGACCGGGATCAGGGGACCATGCATCAATCGATTAGAACCAGACATATCGTTTCCTTTTGTTCGTACAAGAGTTTGTTAAGTGTGAATATATTCGAATTCGTTTGTTGATAAGATCATGAATTAAATTGACACAAAAAGGGTTTAAAAGAAGAAAAAAAAAAGTTACCCAAAGCGCTCCAGCCACAATCAGCCATTGGCAACACCCGCCACACGACTACAGTTGTAACTTTCTTTAAAAAATTTTTTCAAGATCCCAGTTGTTCTCCTGACTCTGCCTTTAGGATCACAGAGGAAGTTGTCAGCGATTTTTTTGAAGCGAATTAAGTTAGCCACAGTTTTATCCGCTACACAAATTGCCAATCACTAGCCCCAAATTTGTCTTATCGAAGTGTGGAAGTGGAGAGGTTTTCATAATTTCGAGTTCATCGTCGAAGCAATGGCGGTGCACGATGCCGACTTGATATAAATACACCCTGTTTCCACCTCATTTTCTGCTTCTTAATGAGTGAAGAGTGCAACCAGTTGTAATTAGAGCAAAAAGAGGTATAGCTTCTAAAAAAGAGACACAAACACTCCTGAACTCAAAATGTCTTCCACTGCTACATCCACAATCACTTTGAAAGCCATTGCAGACCCACAGCTGACCACGGGAAACACCAACCTGGACATCCATTTCAGAAAAGATCAAGATGTCATCGATCCAGTTACTGGTGTATTGAAAGTTGGTCCAAAAGATCATCAAGCGGCTAAATACCCACAATGGCTACCAACATGGGATCCAAAACAAAAATTCGACCCTATTAGTGAGGACTTTTCGACTCCTTGGGTTGACAGAGGTCTTTATGCTGATCCAGAATTCAAAAATTTGTTGCCAAAAGAATCTGAAGGTTCATACACTTTGAAGAAAATATCTCCAAGATTAGGTACCGAGATCAGAGGTATTCAATTATCTTCCCTTTCCAATGCTGCTAAGGATGATCTTGCCAGATTTGTTGCTGAACGTGGTGTTGTTGTCTTTAGAGAACAAGATTTGAAAGACAAAGGATTACAATTTAACAAGGAATTTGGGGAATATTTCGGTCCATTGCACATTCATCCATCTTCAGGTGCTCCACAAGACTACCCAGAGTTCCACATCGTTTACCGTCGTAAAGATCCAAACGAGTACGAGAAAGTTCACAGACATCAATTGTCCACCAAGGGATGGCACAGTGATGTCTCATATTGTGCTAAGACACCAGGTCTTACCTTTTTTGGTATCCTTGATGGTCCAGAAACCGGTGGTGACACTTTGTTCAGTGATGGTGTTGAGGCATATAACAGACTTTCTCCTAAGTTCAAAAAGATGATTGAAGGTTTGAAAGTTGTTCACTCTTCAGTGGAACAAGCCGCACAATCAAGAGCTGAAGGTTCGATTGAAAGAATCGCACCATCTACCAATGTTCATCCATTGGTTCGTATTCATCCAGTAACGAAACAAAAATCCCTATTTGTTTCAAAATCATTCATCACTGGTATTGTCGGCTTGAAGAAAGAGGAGAGTGACGCTATTTTAAATTTGTTGACGGAACATGTTAACAATTCAGTTGATTTACAAATTAGAGCCAGTTATGAACCAGGTACGGTTGTGGCATGGGATAACAGAAGAGTTGTCCATTCTGCTTCTTTTGATTGGGAAACTGGTCATGTTCGTCATTGTTACAGAATTACTCCATTGGCAGAGTATCCTGTTGAAACTGAAGAAGAATTAGAGGATGTTTATAAAAACTAGTACTGTTATGTCTCCCCCTCCCCCCCACCAAACACACGTTTGATACGATTATTTATGCTTTTAATTTTGCTTTTATGATGCTTTGTTTATATCCCTCTATTACAAGACAACGTACGTAGTCCCCCTTGTTCACTTTATAAAACAATGCATATTGTTAAACGTACACTAATCAATTTCAATGATCTCTTGATCGGTATTAGTCTGAGTACTGGTGATCTCATCAGGTTCAACTTTTATAGCTTCACCTTGGTTTGAGGTATCAGTGACTACCAATTCTTCAATTTTCTTTTTCCCAGTCTCCTCTTTAACGGCACCATTTGATTCAATCTTCACTTTTCTATGGTCTTCAAAAATCATTTTGTCGATATAACTAACAGCATCATTCTCAATCTGTTCACCACTCATACTCTTATCCAATTCCAATTTGTACTGGGCAACAAGGTACATGTTCTCCTCAATAGAGTTCTTACTGATGATTCTCAACACGTTCACTTCTTTTTCCTGTCCCACACGATGTGCTCTATCTTCTGCTTGTTTGTCATCATGTGGATTAAAACTTTGGTCAAAGATGATCACGTTATTGGCACAGACCAAATTGATACCAAAGCCACCTGCTTTTGTAGATAGTAGAAAAACAGGGATCGTCTCTTCCTCGTAAAATTTGTCAATGATGTCCTGTCTGATATCAACTGGAGTACCACCATCCAATCTCAAGAACTTGATCGACCAATTAGATAACACTTTTTCCAAGATATCCAAGACTTGGGTGAACATTGAAAATAACAGGATCTTTCCACCGTTAGCGATAATCGGATCCAAAGTTTTCTGTAATTGAACAACTTTACCAGATTCTAAATAAACACTTTCAGGTAATTGATATTTTGAAATGGTTGGGAATTTCAAACATAAATTGTTGAGTTCAAAGTCACTCATAACTTGCATATCTTCAAAGATGAACTCTTCGCTAGCAGTTCTGTACACATCCTCATGCATTATCTCCTTAGCCATGATTCTTAACTTTTCATCGGTGTAAATGTGTCTGAACAACAACGGATGAATCGCAGCTTTTCTCAGGGTCATCAACACATTAGAAGTTGAACTCTTTTTTTGAAGTCTCAACAATCGAGCTTGTTCAATTTGTTTGGCATATATGGCGACTTGTGATTCAACCATACCACAAATTTCAACAGAGTGATTTTTTGGTGGTAAATGTTGCAAGACTTGATCTTTCTTTCTTCTCAAGATGAATGGAGCCATCATTGTCTTCGCTTTGGAAATCGCACGATCCGAGAGCAAAGGGTTATAACCTTTTTGTCCGTCACTTGTTGATGATTTTTGATAAAAAACCGATTTCAAATCCTCTTTCTTTGAAACGAAGATCGATGGTAGGATGAATTCTAACAATGACATCAATTCTTTCAAATTATTTTGTAATGGAGTACCAGTCAACAATAATCTAAAATCACCTTTCAATTTCATCAATTTGGAGTATCTCTCTGAACCACTGTTTTTCAACATGTGCCCTTCATCATAGACGATAGCATTGAATCCTGCATGCCTTAGGAATCCATGGTCTTCTTTCGAACCTGCAGCCAAGTTATACGTCGTGACCAAGACATCAATCTCATCCCATTTATCAGAAAGAACTCCTCTCATTTCTTCTCTTTCCCTTTGTGTTCCGTAATATGGCTCGACGACCAAAAGAGGACTGAATTTCTTGAACTCTCTCATCCAATTCTCTAAAGTTGAAGCAGGAACAACGATTAAATGAGGACCATTGATTTTTAGCTGTTTCAAGTATGAAATGAACGCAATGACTTGGCATGTTTTACCCAATCCCATTTCATCAGCAAGGATACAGCTCAGTTTATGTTTGTAAAGCAAATATAACCAATTCAATCCAACTTGTTGATAGTTCTTCAATTCCACATTCTCAGATAGATATTTTGGTTTATCCTTCACATAGACAACCTTATTGTTATTTTTCTTCTTACCACCAACATTAATCTCTTCATCGTCATCTTCATCATTATCATCATCCTTGATATCAACATCAACGATTTCTAATTCTGCATCAACACCTTGAACTTTGACCCCCCATTTATTGATTTCACCTGCGATAACGTCACTGTGCACTTTACACTGTTTCACCAAGCTATCCACGGCAGCATAACCCCTCAAGACTAGATTTGCTCTATTACTGTACATCTCTCCATCTGTTTTAGCACGTCTTTTCCTCGAAGTATCCCAATTGAAACTTTCGAAATGTGTGATGGACTTGAAAGGTCTTGACTGGACAATTTGCTGAGCTCTGTCCATATCACATTGACAGACGTCAACTATATCTCGATCTTCTGCAGAATTCATGAATTCCAAGACTTTCTCTTCAAAAAGATCAACTTGATTGTCTTGATCAGAATCTTCGGCATCAGAATCACTGAAATCGTCATTCAGTATGATTTCTTCCTTTTCCTCTTCCACATCTAGTTCTTCATCTTTATCACTACTCAACTCGACAACGTTAGGTTCTTCGAATGAAGATGTCTTAGACCCTTTTACCAATCTTCTCTTCTTCTGGATCGGTTGTTGTTGGATTTCATCAGGAACGATAATCATTTCCCGTTGCTGTTTTAAGTTATGACTGTACCTTTCGGAGATGGTTTTGTTTCTATCAAGAACGACTTTTGTAGATATTGGTCTCACTGGAGAGCTTTGTGGGGACGAACTGATTGAAACATGTTCAGATTGTTTTGGTGGTGGAGGAGGCGCTAACACTATATTCTTCTTCATGGAGTGCAAGTCCTCCTGCATCATCCGTTTCTTTCTATTCTCCACAATCTTGGCAAGTACCTCTTTGGTGATCTTCAGGTTCTCTTTGCCTTTGGTTCTATAAACGTTTCTAATCATCTCTGGTGATATGCTCGGATACATCTTTCTCAAAACCTCTACGTCTTGTAAAGGCACCGTGCTTGATTGATCCAACAGGTTTCTGCCATTGAAACTGAACTTCTCCTTCAGACTCTGCTTACCGCCATTAATCTGTTTGCCATTATCGTCGTACAGAGGTTTGGGCTTGACGTTACCAAACAGTTTCGTGTGATTGTACGTGTTGGTGTTCTTTTGGGGCGGCGATTGCTCCCGCAACGGAGACGAGTCCGGGACCTGTATCACAGACTTTGTGGGAGGACTCCAGTTGTGAGCCATTTCTGCAAACAGAGTTCTGTCGTCTTTTGTTGTTGTTGTTGTCAAACTGAAAAGTTTTGATGCTTTTTTCTTTCTTTTGCACAATTATTTGTTTCGCGTCTTGAATTTGGTGCTAAATAAACAGACAGAATATGCCACCGATGGAAAATGGGATATTCTGTGTTCTGCTGTGGTTCTAACGGAAAGTTCCAACTGGGAAATGGTACCAACCAGGACAGCAAAGTTCTGGGTAAAGTGTTCGAGAGCGAAGTTGAGATAAAGAGAATCAGCTGCGGTGGGAATCACACGTTATTACTCCTGGACAACGGTAATTTGTACTCCACTGGCGATAACTCGCACGGTCAGTGTGGCATCATAAAGAGAAGCGAGGTGGAGACGGAGATCAAAGTGTTCACACGTGTGCCCAAAGTCGAAGGGCACAAGTGGATCAACTGTAGCGCCGGTTATGAGTTCTCTGTTCTTGTTGACGATACAAATCACATCTATACGTGTGGAGTTGGAATTAAAGGAGAACTTGGACAAGGTATTCAAATTGTGGAATCTCCTATCTTGACAAAAGTGGAATTTGTGTTTGATGACAAGATCATTGATGTGAAATCATGTCTGGATCATACGGTGATTCTATTGCAAAATTCTAAAGTGTATGGTTTTGGGAATGGGAGAAGCGGTAAGATTGGCCAACCTTTAGAGAAACAGGTTTGGCTACCCAGACTTTTGGAGTATGGTTTGAAGAGTCCTATCAATGCTATTGGAGTAGGAAGAGATTTCACTGTGTTGAAGAGCAGCAATGAGATTGAGTTATTGGGGAAGGATAGGTTTGGTATCATGGAAAGCATTACCAAGAGCACTGGGATACTAGACATCAAGACGATGTGGTCCTCAGTCCACATCGTCACACCCGACAACCAGATACGATCGTTCGGTAACAATACACATGGCCAGATCCTGGATCATAACCTCAACGTTTCATACGATTTGATTGAGGTTGGTAGTGAACATGGTATAATCACCAAAAATAACAAAGTGTATACCTGGGGTTGGGGAGAACATGGCAACTGTGGGATCAAGACAAATTCAGATTCAGTGACTTTTGATTACTTGAATGAACTGCCGTTGCCTTCAGATCAAAAAATTGTCCATGTTCAAGGTGGTTGTGCAACTACGTGGGTAATAACCATAAAACATGAAATTGATGGCTAGTTACTTATAAATAAATAGATGTCATGAAGTATCTTTTCCATATTCATCTATCGCACAGATTTACAAAAGCACGCGAAGATGGAAAATATGTAAAAACTTCTTAGTTGTTCTAGGGTAGTTGTATCGACTTATTCGTCACTTCCAGTAATCAGGATCCAAACAATCTTCTTTGACTGCCCATTCCCAATTTCAATTTCAATTGAACCAGTCCATCACAGAACAGTGGAATCCTTTCGCTTTCTGCTACGATGGTCCAGTCCACAATCCACTGTGAGAATCTTTATTGACAAATTAGGAGAAGATGTAAGAAGAATGTTTCTCTAGAAAGTTCCAGAAAATTTTTGTTTTTTAACTCTCTCATAGTTAGCTTCGGTAGGCGCACTCAAAGAGACAGACGGGGACAGAGGCATAAATAAACACCAAAAGAGACGTAGATATAGACGCCTAGTAATGAAATTTCAAGAGCCCAAAAATGTTTGGTTCAGTGTGTTCAGGGAGACCCGTTCAGGCAGCAGTGCAGATCGACAACAACAAGTACTCCATCACCATCGAAAATGGAACAAAGATCTCACACGTTGCTATATTCTTCTTACCTGATTTCCAATTGGATCCAGAATACAGTGCATTGATCTATTTTCAGCTACCACAGCAAGATTTCAAATTATTTGGTTCGATATCCTCTGCTAAACAAAGTGCTATTTTTAAGTTAAATAATGGGAATTCCACTAGTTCCAGTTCGAACGACTCAAAATTGATCGATGACATTGAGATGGATACAGATTATGATTATGATGAAGTTGCTGATCCTTCTAATAGTATCGTGGTAGGGATCTCCATAGAGTTGAAAGTAGAAGCAGAGAGATTGCTACTTGAGTCTAAACAGCAGCAATTGCAACAACAACAAGCATCAAGACAATTGACGATAACTTCCGGTTCTTCTGTTTTACCTACAGACCCAACACAAACTGCAATCCTAGCTGGTAAAATCGTTAAACATGCTTATAATTATCTTGCAAGTTTTGTTGATGATCAAGGTCGTGTCAGTATAAAATTCTTCGATAGTTGGTGGGAGAAGTTTAAAACGAGATTACAGAATGATCCTAGATTTTTGGAGAATCAGGAATAGTGCGATGGTATGTGTGTGTGTTAATGAAATGAATGATAGAGTTTTAAGTTCTTTGTATATATTATAGGTCATCAATCTGAGCTTTTCTTAAGGCCAATGGATTACCGAAAACAACGTGTCTCGCTTCTAAAAGTTTCTTGTCCAATTCATTTGAAGCTGAAGCTGAAACTGAATCCAAATCTGAGTCTCTCTTGGCAAGTTTTCTTTGATAAATATGTTCAGTTAACCATTCGATGAATTCTGAACTTGCTTTCAAGGATTTGTCTTGGGTTTTCAATTGAACAAGTTTATCAAATAAAGTTTCTAACGTTTCATCACTTGTGTAATCATCTTTCGATAAAGTTTTTTGTAAAATTTGAAATAGGTCATTCTTTAATTTTGATTCATCTTCAAGTGATCTCTTGTTCAAGCTTTTGGTAGATGTTGTCTTAACGTCCTCCAAGATATCCAATGCACGTATTTTAGATTCCTCACCCAGTCTTTCAAAATCTGAAACTATCTTGAAATCACCGCCAGAATTCAAAAAAGTTTCTTTATTCTCATCAGTTTGTAACAAACTTGAAATCACACCCAGAATTCTCTTTTGGATCACAGAGTTGCGTTCCTTTGAAAGATCATCAAATAACACTTCTAGTACAGTTTTGGTATCAATATTCTTCAAAGCTTCAAGATTATGTCTCAAAGACTGTGCAATGACTCTCAACGATAACTCTTTGATATCAACAGGCACACTATCCTTAGTCGCAAGATTAAATAATGCATCGAAATTCCCAGATTCAGAGATTAGAATCCCATCTTTCAAATCATGGGAATGTTCATCCAATGAATCTAAAGCACCTCTTAAAACATCCAAACCTTCATCATGATCGCTTTTCTTGAAACTTACAATGGTGGCCAAGGCATCTTCCAAATCAATTACAGTGTTGGAGCTAGAAGCAGCCATTTTTAACAACTGAATATCCTTATCTTCAACAACTTCTTCAAAATTATAACTCACAATCTTATTCGTATCAGTTTCAACTGAATCTGTGTCTGCCAACTTTGCAAACTTTTCACCACTTTGCCAATCCAATCGTACGTCTAAACCTTGCGGTATGATTTGTCCTTCTCTTATTTGTTTCCAATCCTCAGAAGCAATGAACGTGGATGGATAACAATCAGCTGGATCTAATGGTGAACAGATTATTTCTTGAAAGTTTGTAATCACACTGGCAACGGAGAATGAAAAAAGTGTGATGAGTGCTGCTAGAATTAGCTTCTGGAGAGTGGCCATTCCAATGCAGAGATCAAAGTGTGTTTTTCAAGTGAAATGAGACGTTTTGAAAGATGATTCGTGTTTTGTTTTTTTTTTTTTTTTTTTTTTTTTTTTTTGGTCCTCCGGAAGCTTCTCGTCAAAATATTGACACAATTTAACTCAAACTACACGCCATGAATTTGATTTGGTAGAAAAGGGTTTATTACACTAGAAATTTTCAAGCCAAAGCACCCATAGGATCGTAAATAGGAAGAACGGTGTACTCACCAGCTTTCCAGATCTCAGTCAGCTCCTTTGGAGCATACTTGGTATTGGTAACAACCTGATAGACATATTCGTCAAACCATGAATCAGAAGCAACAAAATATCCCTTGTTTCCTGCATCCTCTCCCCAAGAATTCTCGATTCTCCATCTTTGAACTTTACCATCAACAATATGAACCGCAGTGATGACCATCGCATGTGTCATTGCTGAGGAACCGACTCTTAGTCTATCAGCCTTGCTCAAATTCAGTTTGGTGTTAAAGAGCAATTCATATTTGAATGCCTCAGTGTCCAAGATTCCTGAAACACGATCAGAGAATTTACCAACGTCTGAACCAAAGAAAACAGGTTCGTTGTTTTGCAAAGATTTGATCACAGCTTCTTTCAAAACTTTAGAAGACGCATTCACATAGTCAATTGGTTTACCACCGACAACGTTGTTCAATCTATCAACGGTATATAATTTATTATACTCATTTCTTGGATCGTTGATTAACGAGAATGTTTGATCAATGTTGATATCAACCAATTTGGCAAACTCCAATGGTGTTGTCTTCAAACTGTAGGCTTTACCTGACTTGTCTTTATAATCCCAAACAATCTCATCTTTGGCTTTTGGTGGAACACCTAATGACAAGGCCAAAATTCCATAAATCTCTTTAACTTGAGCATCTTTCTGTAAGAAAACTTCATCGAGCGGTTTACCCTTCTTGATCAAACTTCTCAAGATTAAAGCATATTCTCTCAATTTGTTCACTAGGACATAGTTCAAAGGTGCAGTGTTCTGAGCAGAGAAGTTATCCTTGTATCAAGTCTTTGGTATCAAACCGTATTTAGTGACCAAGTTGACAATCATATCCCATTGTCCACCGTCACTTAAACCATTAGCAAAGATGGCCTGAACAACTCTTGAATCCAATTCCAATTCTTCAACAGCAGTTTCAATGATATTAGTGAGTAAATAATTTGATTTCTCCAATTTGTCATAAAAGAATAGATAAGCTTGAGATAGTTCAAACGATTCCAGTTGGAACTTCTTTTGGTAAAAAGTTCTAAAGACATTGGTTGATGCAAAGATCCAACATCTACCACTAGAGAACTGTGAAGTCACCGGAGCTCCTTCCAAATCGACCTTGACGTTCCAGACATCAACGGCATCTGCAGAAAGCACCTTGTTGTTCTTGATTATATCAGGGATGGCATGGTTCCCAAGAGCATTTATAGCAAGAAGGTTCTTATCGTCTGAAAGAAGATCCGTTTCCCAGACTGAAAGTGAGGAAGGTTCGAATACTTTAGCTTTGAAAGGGATTTTTTTATCCTCATTGTTAATTGTGGAGGAAATTCCCTTCTCATTCAAGATAAGATCAGAAGCCTCTAGTTCAAGTGGTTCATCATCGTAATGATATTTATTAACGTTTCTATTGTCTCTTGCCTGTGTGGTGGAAGCAGTGTTACCCATCGTTACGTGTACAACATAAATCACAGGAGTTAAGGTGGGCGGCAAATCAACTGGCTTTATATACAGTTTTTTTTTTTTTTAAGGAGTGGTTTTAATTTGCAATAACTGATAAAGTGTCACCACACCTTTTTTTTTAAGGAGAATAAGACTTACATAATCGTGCAGTTGCAGCAGACAAGTAGAATATTGTAAACTCTACTGTACATGAATTTTTCTTTATCTTTATTACTTCCTGTTGGTCACTTCAGCACGAGCTTTCTTGAAATCGGTGGATCTCTGTCTCAAACGTGGTTTCTTTGCTCTGTTTTTACCTGATTTGATTCCTGCCGCAGTGTCTCCTTTTTTGGCCCTCATACCTTCGACGATCTGTTGTCCTGCGGTGGCTCTGTCAGCTTTACCCAAAAAACTTCTGGCTCTTCCTAATTTGGTCTTTTGATCCTCACTGAGATTTTTCAGTACTCTTTGTTTCTTCCCATTAGAATGCGTTTGCACTTGATCCCTTGGTTTCGCAATCTTCTTGGATCTAGAGATTCTTAACTTTCTCTTTTTTTCTCCCAACTTTTTCTCATTCAATAGTAATGCTTTTGAAACAGATGTAAAATCTTTAAATTGCACGTATCCGAATCCTTTACCAACGTTAGTCTTTGGATCACGTACTATTCTCACGAATTCGATATCGCCATTAGTGCTGAAGATATTCCATAGTTCTTCTTCTTTCTCTTCAAAATCTAAGTTACCGACAAATATAGCTCTTTTGTTATCAATCTTTGCAGGATGAGACACTGAATCAACTCTTAGATGTAAATTTAAAAATACCTCACCATTAAGCTCCAATGATTTTCTAGCACTTTCCTTAGTCTTGAATACAATGTATGAGTTAACAGAATCTCTTGATGAATGTAATTTTTGTTTGACAAACGCAACTTTTCTAGGAAGTGCTTCATTGAACGCAATCGATCTGAATCTTATAGAGTCAATCTCTCCATTTTGACTGAATAATTTTTTGAATGATTTATACTCTGTTTTGGAGGTGATTACTGTTGATGCTAAATTACCAACAAAAATTGTTCTTTCAGCCTTTTCAATTTCATCTTCTTTCAAATCTACTTTCTTGGCAGCTGATCCAGCTTTTGGAGTGATGCTAGATTCAGGTTCAGATTCAGAATCTGAACCAGACTCAGTAAGTTCATCAGCTTTATCATTCTTGTCTGGCTTCTCTCCATCTTTCTCATCAAGGATCTTAGCTAGATACTTACCTTCAATATCATCTTCCTGATCTTCCTCATCATTTGATTTTTTCTTCTTTGGTTTCTTTGGACCTTCTTTTCTTGTCTCCTCTGCGCTATCATCTTCATTTTCATCCTCACTTTCAGGTTTTACTTCATGATGTTTACGCTTTTTGATCTTAATCACGGTTCTTTGTTTAAGAAGTTTTGTAACTGGAGCTGCAGCTTTTGAATCAAACAACCCCGAAATAGTTGAATCTTTCTTAGAATCAGAGAAGAGACCAGCGATACCAGACATAGTTTGTGATATTTGAACAAAAGTTATCAACTAAAGTATGTCTCTCTTAACGATAAAGCTCATCGCACAAAATAAATTTTTCTTCTGCAACTTTAAATTTTACGAAAATCGCTCAAAGCGGAAATTCGCCGAATGTGGAACACTACACCTTAGACTAAACATTGAACAGAAGCTAAACGTGACGATGATACAGAAGCAGAAGACAATAGCACACGAAAGATAAAGAGACCATGATGAATTACTAAAACTGTTCTGATTATTAAGGATTTTCGTAAAGGTGTTGGCAACGAGTTTTAAGAAGGAAGCCCAAACTCCAAATTTTATTATAGTCCGTCGATGAAGAGTTTGAGTTTCCAAGAATGAGCAGAGTACGGCTTCCTACTGAATTCACACCATTTCAGCGCACACCTTTCATATGAATCCCATATTTCTAGGTATTGACACTGTGATGCCCTTTTGAGTCGGAACGTGGCTTGTCACACTTCTCAGTAAGAGCTTCCTTGAGTTGAAGTAGCTGCAGAGAGACAGCTACTTGCAACACTAGAGCAAACAATGCTTCAATAACCACAGAACCACATCATCTTTGCCCATAATACTGAGCTCGTTCTTTGTGTAATTAGAAGGCTCCTTAGGGGCAGGCGGCAGCACTGAGGGTTTTTTTTTTTTTTTTTTTTTTTTTTTTTTTGATAGTTGTGTTTACAGAAAAAAGACCAAAAAGTAAATCAAATTGCAAAATCCTAAAATTCACTTTATTCTTCAAATTTAAAACTTAGTTCGCTGTTAAAGGAACCCACCAAGCAACTCGTTCTATCATTTACAGCAACATACGCCGCCACCTTTAGAGTCACTGAATCCTCCCACGCCGCATTCAAGACGCAACACTCAACAACACACAGCTGCGATTGGCAAACCTGAAAGAACTACAAGGGAGCTGAATTTTACAATCACACCAATAAGCAAAAGCCAGCCACGCGGAGAACCTGAGAAATCTTGGTTTCTATATTCCTAATAGACAATGGCAAATATAGCTACCGTCAAAGAAAGTGAGTTTACCTTTTCCCTTAATTTGGCGCCTTTTTTATTTTGACGAAATCTCATTATGGAGAGAGGGCCCTTTCTGCGCAACTTTTAACTAACCAACAAATCCAGCACAAGATATAAGATTTTACTCAAGTGATACGGGAAAGACATCTCCATTGTCAGCTCTACCGACATCATCACCATCTGATATCAGACCACACCAAGACCACATGACCACAGACTCAGAACTCGATACGAGTTCAACCAACAACACCACTGTTCCAACTACAGCAGCCAGTGTAAAAAAACCAGTGCTGACAGAGACAAGGTCGAAGAGTATAGTCTCCGATGAGAGTTCCGACTTGAGTGATTTGGATTCGGATGCTGATACTGAAAGAATGTACAATGGCGAGGAATCACAACTGTCTAAGCTGGCCAAAAATCACACAAACGATGAAGACACAACACTTCAACAGGATAATGATACCTTTTTGAAAGAGGATGTGATTGATGAGCTTCAAAATGAGAAAGACCATGATGTGAAAACTGAGACACCAGATGATTTGAGTCAAGCCTTTGAAGGGTTGAGAGAAAGTGGAGAAATAGGAAACGGTATACAGAATGGTAATAGTGAAGAATCAAAAGATGCAACGAAGATCATCCAAGAAGAACTACCAGAGAAGTCAAATTCAGTGAAGAGAAAGCTTACAGATGAATTCATTGAGCCTACAAAGAGAACAAAATTGAGTGATATCAGTAAAGATGTTGAAGAGAACGGTCAAGATGATCATGATGCTGAAAATGGCGATGGTGAGGATGAACATGAGGATGAACATGAGGATGAAAATGAAAGGGAAGAAGAAGATGGAGAAGAAGAAGAAGAAGAAGAAGAAGAAGAAGAAGAAGAAGAAGAAGAAGTTGAACTTACCGAAGAAGAAAAATTACAAAAACAAAAAGAGGATGAAGTTGAACTAGAAAAACAACAACAGCGGAAAGATGCTATACAGTTCTTGACAGAGATTGAGATTGATTTTGCAAAACTAAGAGATCGGCTGTATGATGATAAGATGGAAAGATTCAAATCGGAACTTGCCATGTGTCTGGATGGCTCTCATCCAGAATTACAAACTGTTTACACAAAAATCGATGCTCATAGAGAGGAAAAAACAAGACTTGCAGCTGCTCGACAAAAATACAAGATTCAATGTATTAATAGAACAACAAGGGCATCAAGAACTGCTATACATCAACAGTTTTTCAAAAGGGTTTCAGATTTTAAGGCAAAATATCTGAAAAAAATTACAGAAGATTGGTATGAAATTAATAGGGAAAGAAGAACGATGGATTTGATGGTACCCGATTACAGTTACAAGATTCCAGATTATATCGATGAAGCAATTAATCAAAGAGAACAATTAAATCAAGAAATTAGTAATCTGGTGGGTCTGAAACAGTTTTATGGATTTCCAAAAGCTCCAACCTTACAACCTTTGAAAGGTGGGGAACTCGATAACGATTTGAAAGCAATGGGTCTTCTCTGACACATAATTTAATGAAACAAACGATCAACACTGCACTACTACAATAACCATCTGTAAAGCCTCTCTTTGAATAGTTTTCTAAAACAAGTATTTCATTAAAGGATTTTTGATACAGTATACAACAAACAATTTATCTCAATGGAATGAAACGGTTTGAAGTGGCACCAGCTCTACCGTGTCTAACTGGAGTGTAAGTGATGGAGAATTCACCCAAGTAGTGACCAACCATCTCTGGTCTAATTTCAACTTGGTTGAAGACTTTACCGTTGTAGACACCAACGACGGAACCAATCATTTCTGGAACAATAACCATGTTTCTCAAGTGAGTTTTGACAACAGCTGGTTTCTCATTTGGTTCAGTGGCAGCTTTAGCAGCTCTCAATTTCTTGATCAAACCATGTGGTTTGTTGTTCAAACCTCTTTGAAATCTTCTTCTAACTCTGGCATGAGCAAGTTTGGCGAACTCCTCGTTTGGTAGTTCCAAAAGATCTTTTAGATCAACACCACGGTAAGAGAATGTTTTGAAGATTCTGTTCTTTCTGGAAGCAGGAGCAGCAGCTATAATCATTTGTTAGTATATAAAATTCGATTTTAGTAGTATGAGGGTATTTGTATGGTGATCGATCAGTTTGGTAACAATATTATATTGACTTGTTGACATCTGCTTGGAAATTGCTTTGAAATATTGGCTTGAGGCAGCGGTGTGACACTGTTAAAGTCACAATCTTTTGCTGGATGTAGTAGCTGTATGGATCTCATGTTTTAATGTGATACGTATAGATTCTTCCTTGAATATACTTTGACTTGTGATTGACGATGACTTCTTCCTGGCAATACCATACGTGTTAAGTACTGAAGGTTCACCACATTGGTCCTCTCTCAATCTTTTGCCACATACCGTCAGACATTTTGCAATAATTTTACTGGTTGCGTTTGATGTATTTACTGTTATGGTTCGTGTTGAACCGATTAAATTTTCAGTGTTGGCAGAGAGTAAACGCAAACCTCTCAAAACATCACCACATCCGTACATCCTCCATATTATTTACCTATGGGAGAGTGTGTTTTTTGAGTGCTTCTACCGAGAAAATTAAAAAGCTGTGACTGCTTTTCAAATCGCGAATTGCTTTAGCTATGAGCGTGTATTATGGTAAGGGCCGCAAAAGGTTGTAATTTGAGTGGAAACCCGTACATCTCAAGCGTTGTACTGGCCAGTCGCAGCCCAAACATGAAAAATAACAACATACGAAAGGTATAGGTTGTTGAGATTTAGATAGAAAGAAGTACACAAAAAAAGTAAGTCAAACTAGATTGGGGCGGTTGATTATGAAGTGGCATAAGAAGAGAGGAGCTACACTATAATATCATCCTACTGAGAAGCTCACTACATCTATACATAAACGCATTCAAAAGTTACACAATTTTATTCAGATATTGAAACCGACGATTCAAAGAACAAGCAACACCGCAGAGACAACCCCGATGACAAATGATTGTACAGGCCCATTTTCATACACTTTTCCAGTCAACAAGGAAGCTTCGTAAGAAGCTAAGGGTCCAACGTTGGTCATTATTCAATACAACGCATTTTGAAAGGACTGATCAGCAATAAACTAGCCAACAAAAACTACTCAGAGTTTACGACTTCAACAACTATAAATCTTTCAATGCCATTTTGATAAAACTTCACGAACAACCTCTCACAGGATACGCCCATAGACCAGTTATACTAACAATAAATCACAGTGTCTAAATATCTAGCTGCTTACTTGCTTTTGAACGCTGCCGGTTCTACTCCATCTGCTGACTCCATCAAATCCGTTTTGGAATCTGTTGGTATCGAAGTCGAAGAAGAACAAGTTTCCAAATTGTTGGAATCTCTCGATGGTAAATCCGTTGAAGAATTGATTGCTGAAGGTAACGAGAAATTGGCCTCAGTCCCAACTGGTGGTGCTGGTGCCGCCTCTTCAGGTGCTGCTGCTTCATCAGGTGCTGCTGAAGAAGCTGCTGAAGAGAAAGAAGAGTCCGCTGCTGAAGAATCTGATGATGATATGGGTTTCGGTTTGTTCGATTAAAGAATTCAACATTAAAACTTGTACAACTTATTAATGATCCAACAACGTCAAAAGAAAATAAACATCGTAGAATCAAGTTGTTGAGCTGAAGTGCATTCACATGACATACCCAGCAATGGGTACTACAAAAAGAGTTCCATAGGTTCGCTATTGATTTTAAGTTGCCAAAGCTTGAAAATCTAATAGTCAATATATAAGGATGTAGTTTCCAGCTCTAGGGTGGTGCTGCTGTATACACTTGTATACCAGAGTTGATCAAGATTTAGCTGAGCTAAGGGACTACTTGATCGATCTTGATCGCCACACCCGGCAAGTAAAGAAGAAATGTGTGGACCAACTCTAATGATCAAAATGAATAACGGATAAATATGAGGAATTGTATAAATTATCTTGGTGCTATTCAACTAAACGTTGCTCGGCGGGACAAATTGCCTGAAGTACCTACATTATCATAACCTAGAAGTGCTCCACTGAGACCGTGTTTAGCATAGACCTTTTGTGTAACACGCATCACGGAGTAAATCTCAGCACTAAGAAAATCAAAAATGGAGTAGCAAGCCATGAAATAGATAATATTGGTTTCATCATCTAAAGATCGAATTTACCACAGAAAAGAATGTGCCAACCGTCGTAGTCTATTGCGCGAGTCTATCCCTAAGTCCCCGATAGCCAAAATTTTGATTGCCCCCTGATTACATGTAATTCCCCCCTGATTACATGTAATTGCCACAATACTTGATTATACCCCAGAATAGGCTATCCTTAAGTTTTACACACAAATTACTGCATATCACCCGTGAACGACCTTGAACCACAGTATCAAATGTCTATTTCCAATATCCCGGTAAAGCATTGGTCTAACTACAGCACTCAAACTGGAGACATGATTTACTATAGCTTGCAGCAATAGAGAATCGCTTTACAGGTTATCGATACATTTGCTTAAGTGTTGCTAAGATAATGTTGTAACTGTGTCTGTCGTCAAGACTACCAAGCTAATTCAAAGGCGTGGCGATGCCCAGAAAGCTCTGCTATTAGGGTCGAGGTTGATCCGTATTTGATATATTAATATTCAAGGCTATTGACCTCCACAGTTTGTCACCTCAGACGTTTCCGGCTTTTGAGATAATGCCAAAAATCCCTTAATATACAGCTGCAATCAAGACACATGCGCGCCCCATAGGACTCCACAATGATAAGTGTCGAGCCATACTTTGATCTATCTCTTCATGGGAAGTCCGTTGCGAATATGTTTCCTAACAATATATCCCGACTTTGCATATATAAAGGACAGGGGAAACCCACTGTCACCATTATCCCAATATCTGGTTCTCTAATTAATTTATTTAAGTAAAAGTGATGTCTGTTAGAAACAGTAAAGATCTACAGCAAGTGGATGTTGAGTCCATCTCAACCGATCAACACAGCTCAAAGCCAGATACTATTGACAATTATCTGATCGATTTTGGCAGACCATGGTATAAAGTTAGGGGTCTTGTGAAATTGAACATATGGTTGTTCATCATCACTTTTGCTTCGATCGCTGGTGGTTATGACGGCTCTCTATTGAACGGGTTGCAGTCATTGAATCAATGGGGTGAATACTTTGGTAACCCTAAAGGTGCTAGATTGGGTCTTCTATCAGCCGGTGTTGCTTTTGGTAATGCTTTCATCACTTTAAGAATCTCTGATATCATCACTGATAAATTAGGTAGAAGATTTGCGTTGGGAGCTGGTCAATTCCTTCTTGTTATTGGTGCAATTATTCAAGGTTCTGCCAAAAATTATGCCTCTTTCTTCATTGCCAGATTTATTATTGGTCTATCGCATCTTGCTAGTATAGGTGCTCCTGTGATCATTGCTGAATTAGCTTATCCATCGCATAGAGGTGTTGCTACAGCAAGTTACAGTACAACTTGGTACTTGGGTGCTGTTGTTGCTTCAAGTGTTACCTATGGTACTTACGTCAACTTAGAAAAGACTGATGACCTTGCTTGGAGAATACCAAGTTATTTGCAAGGTGCTTTCGCACTAATCAACTTGGGTCTCTATTACTGGACTCCTGAAAGTCCTAGATATCTCATCAAGAAAGGACGTGTTGAGGAGGCTAGAGAGCTTTTCGTTAGATATCATGCTGACGGTGATGCTGTTCTAGGAAAAGAACTTGTTGAATTTGAAATCACAGAGATTCAAACTGCATTGGAATATGAAGCTATCAGCAATAACACATCATTCTCAGCTTTTTTCAAAACAAAAGCAAACCTTCACAGACTTTTCATTTGTGCATTTATCGGTGCTATGATGAATTTCTCTGGTAATGCTTTAGTGTCTTATTACCTGACACTGGTGTTGAACTCCATTGGTATCACGGATAGAAAGAAACAACTTCAAATTAACATCTTGCTGATGTTCTTCAATTATGTCTGCAGTGGTGTCAGTGCTTTCATAGCCGGTAAATTGAGAAGAAGAGTCATGTTTTTGGGATCTACCCTCACTATGCTTCTCGCCTACATCATTTGGACTATTTTATCAGCCATTAACCAAAAGACAAACTTTGTTCACGGCTCATTGGGTAGTGGTGTTCTTGGTATGATTTTCATCTTCTACGCTGCCTACAACTTTGCTTTGAATGTTCTTCCATCAGTCTATGCCTCAGAGATCTTGCCTTATAACTTGAGAGCTAAAGGTATCTCTGTTTTGCAATTTGTCTGTGTTGTTTCCAACATCTATAATGCTTTTGTGAATCCAATTGCCATGTCTGCGATTGCATGGAAGTACTATATTGTTTTCTGTGTCTTGTTGGCCGTTGAGGCTACAACTGTTTACTTCACGTTTGTTGAAACTTTTGGTTACTCTTTGGAGGAGGTTTCCGAGCTTGTGTTCAAAGAAGATGTTTCTGGTACTGTTAAACATGTTCAACAGGAAAAAAAGATTAGCTCAGAAGAGGTTGTCTGAGAAATCTATCTAGCTATATGTTATAGATTATAAATTATAATTCAATTAACTTCTTTGTTTATGCACCCGTATAAGCTTATGCTCATCGCATCAACACCTTAGCTAAAGGTGCTACTACCCGCGAATTTCTCCGCACATTGATATGGCATAACCCTAGGGCGATTCCAGCTTTACCCTGGGATTCCACGTGAGGCTGCTTCACGAAGCCACAGTTTTGGGGTTTTGTAGACTTCTGAGCGTGTATTCATAACGATATAACATGTTATGATGTTACGGAACAGCTTTGGAACAAAGAAGATGATGACTCTTCCTTAGTGATCCACAACTTTTTTGGTGCCAAAACAGCCGATTTTTTTAGCGCTTTTTGAAGGGCCAAAAAAGCTAATTAGGCAAGATTTCCACTGTTTGACAAATCACGAAATATTGCAAATTTCGAAAACGACCTTAGTTCCCAGCAGGCAATGGGATAGATATAAAAGTGATCGTATCTGTTGAATTCTTCAGATGCTGAGATTTTCGTTCTGGAATAGTCAACTGCTCTCATAGTGCTGTCACTTTACAATGTCCCAATACAACTTTGCCACTAGAGCCGTTCATGTTGGTAGCGAACCTGATCCTGCCACCGGTGCTGTTATTCCAGCCATTTCATTAAGTACAACTTTTGCTCAATCTGCTCCAGCTAAACCAATAGGTGCTTATGAGTACTCCAGATCTTCAAACCCAAACAGAGCTAACTTGGAGGCTGCTCTAGCTTCTTTGGAAAACGGTAAGTATGGGTTGGCTTTCTCTTCAGGTTCAGCTGTTACTGCCACCATTCTACAAAGTTTGCCAGTTGGTTCCCATGTCATTTCTATTGGTGATGTCTACGGTGGTACTTATAGATACTTCACAAAAGTTGCCTCCACACACGGTATTGAATCCACTTTCTCCCAAAATATTGTTGAAGAATTACCAAAATTGCTCAAAGAGAATACTAAGTTGGTTTGGCTAGAAACTCCATCCAACCCAACCTTGAGTCTGACTGACATTGCCAAAGTCAAAGAAATCATTGATGCTTCCTCTAACAAAGATATCAAACTGGTTGTCGATAACACTTTCTTGTCCCCATACATTTCCAACCCATTGAACCACGGTGCTGATATTGTCGTTCACAGTGCTACAAAATTCATCAACGGTCACTCTGATGTTGTTCTAGGTATTGCTGTTGTCAAAGATCAACAATTATACGAAAAATTGACTTTCTTGCAAAACGCCATTGGTGCCATCCCATCTCCATTTGATTCTTGGTTGGCACACAGAGGTGTCAAGACATTGGCTCTAAGAGTCAAACAGGCCTCTACTTCTGCTCAAAAGATTGCTGAGTTCTTGGCCGAATCTCCACTTGTACAAGCCGTCAACTACCCGGGTCTCCCAACTCATAAAAATTATGAAATTGTTAAGAAACAACACCGGGACTCTTTGGGTGGTGGTGTCATTTCTTTCAGAGTTAAAGGTAGTTCCGAGAGTGCCTCTAAATTCACGCAAAACACTAAGTTGTTCACTTTGGCAGAATCACTAGGTGGTATTGAATCTCTATTGGAAGTTCCAGCTACCATGACACATGCTGGTATCCCAGTTGAAGAAAGAGAGAAATCTGGTGTTTATGATAACTTGGTTAGATTGAGTGTTGGTATTGAAGACACTGAAGATTTGATTGCTGATATAAAACAAGCTCTTGAAGCTTCTGCCTCCAAATAAGCCAATACGATAATAGACGTGTAATGATTAATTTGTTTATGCGTCACACGTAGTAGTTGTTTACGTTTGGTTAACAGTGTATTACCTTGCTATAGTCCACTCCAGCTCAGCCACAGGGGAGTCTGCACTTCCACAAATCAAAGGGCAGGGAATCATAATTTTTCAAGCCACAATGGCTTAGCTTGTAAAATTTGTATGGTGAAAACCAAGAATTTCTTGAAGGTCACGTGAAATCAAGAACATACTGCAGACTATAAGCTAACAAACTTATACTTGATCTCGAGGCAATTTATAATGAAAAAAATTTGACAAGTTTCCTCTGTTGCACATCATTCGAAGGATCATATCTCTCTAGAAACTATTGAAAATGGCTACGAACATCACATGGCACCCAAATTTATCTTACGATGAACGTAAAGCTGTAACCAAACAATCTGGCGTTACAATCTGGTTGACTGGTTTAAGTGCCTCCGGTAAAAGGTATGTCGAATTTGATATTCAGGGTTTTTCACTAGCCACATATCTACGAAGTGCATATATTCTAACATCATCGATGCAGTACTATTGCCTGTGCTTTGGAGCAGTTTCTTCTACAACATGGTATCTCCGCTTATAGATTGGATGGTGATAACATTCGTTTCGGCCTAAACAAAGATCTTGGTTTCACTGAAGCTGATAGAAACGAAAACATTCGCCGTATCTCTGAAGTTTCCAAATTATTTGCTGATTCTACCACTGTCGCAATCACTTCTTTCATCAGTCCATATAAAGCCGATAGAGACAATGCCAGAAAACTTCACTTGGAAAGTAACCTTCCGTTTGTTGAAGTCTACGTTGATGTTCCATTAGAAATTGCTGAACAAAGAGATCCAAAAGGTTTATACAAGAAAGCCAGACAAGGTATCATCAAAGACTTCACCGGTATCTCTGCTCCATATGAGGCTCCAGAGGCTGCTGAAGTTCATCTGCACACTGACAAAACCACCATCGAAGAGAGTGCCCAACAAATTATTGACTATTTGATTGAGAAGAAGTACGTCACCATTAACTAGTTGACCTAGACCTTATTCACGTCGAATAAAAAAGAGTACAGAAAAAACACACCCACTTGACATTGTAGAACTATACTGTACGTAACCATCTCAGTCTCTCTTCAATCTCTCTTCAAACTATTCAATCTTGCCTGTAAGTCATCATCCTCGTCACCACCACCACCACCACTACCAACAGCCTGGGCAACTCTTGCTGTTTGTGCCTCATTGGATTGTAAATCCTGTGGTGTGTTTTGTAATTTAGAGTTCAAATCCACACCAATTTCATCCAACACTCTATTAACAATCTCATCTGCTTCTTCATCTTCATCCAGCTCGTCACCAATGGCGTCATCTATAGCATCATCCATCATCTCCTGTCTTTGATCCATTATATCATTCTCTTTCTCAAACTCCATTGCAATTTTTTGTAATTGTGGCAAGTTCATAGAACGATTCATCGAGCCTAAGAGTCTTGTAGCATCTCTCATAGACGTGCTCATCTGATCAGAGCTTCTCACAGCTTGAATCCTTAATGAGATCGCTTGTAATTGCGTCCTCATCGTACTGAATTTCTCAACGTATTTCTTTGTACGAACCAAATCTTTAGCTTGAATCTTACAAGCGCCAAGCTGACCATTTTTCGCAGATTTCTTAATCTCTGTGATAAGTTTCTTTTCCTGTTGTTCCAATTTGGATTTTTCTCTATCCAACTCTCTCATAGTTCGTTCTAATGCTCTTTGATTCTATTAGTGGTATATTGTTAGTATAAGGGATTTCTTGTAAACGTTATATGAGAGAAAAAGAAGAAGACAAAATACGTACTTTTCTGAGCCTCTCCTGGGGCGTCAGCTTCTTACCAAAAGCCCATTCAAACACCTGCATATTGAAATGAAGAGCAAGTAAAACAGTAGATGGGTCCGTACAAAAATACTGGTCTCTTTAAAGGGTTCCCATAGAGCTCAATTGTCTCTGAGATATTTCAATTCGCGAAAAATCGAGAAGGGAGATTACCCGGAGAAGCCGAAGTAGCTTACTTATTGGGGGATGTTCTGTCGATATATGATCTGTGAGGTTCTGATTGCAGATTTGAGCACTCATTGTGTTTCATCGCAAGGCTGACCACAGTCACCTGAGAGGATTTACCCTATGATTACATCAAAATAGCTTAAAGGGGAGAAACGACTCTTATCTTCGGTACGCACCACACCATAGCTAAAGGGAGGCGTGTGGTATATTCTTTTGAAAAACTTGACCCACAGAACAGAAAGGCACATTTTTACTTAGTAACTAGGCTAGTGAAACTGTAATAACTGTCGCTAACTATTGCTCTCTATAACACTGTAATGTCCAAAAGATTGTCCTCGCTACGTTTGCTCGAAAGTTATTTGGAAGATCTTGAGTCTCTTATTGAGGAATCCAATAAATTACAGGAATTGGAGATTTCCTCTCAGGATAACGACTATGAACTCCAAAAATCATTGAGTAAAATAAAGAAATTCTTGGAGAGGAATGACGATGGGTGAGTTCCTTTATAATTCAATTTGAGTTATCAAGTGTACTAACGTGCAGAACAGTGATGATTACGATGAATTGGTGGAGAAATATAACGAATACCTGATAAAGATCAAATCAGTTGACATATCGGACTTTGAGTATCAGAGAAACATGTAGGTTTAATCAACTCTATCCCTATCCTTCAGCGGTGGAATGTGTGTATTAACAGATCAAACAGTATTACAAAATTTCCACCTTCAAAGAAATCAGTGAGGTTCAACGAGACCATAGACTATTCACAACCAAATTCACAGAACCAATCGAAACCATTCAAAGATCAAATCATTACTGAACCCAATGCAGCTGAGAGGGAAGAGCTTTTTGCTATATCTTCTACATCTGAGTCCAATAATGATGACGATCAGGTGAGTGTGAATAGTGCATCTAATCATGATCTTTTCATTCAGCATCAACAACAATTACTGGAACAAGATGATCATTTGGATTCTTTGGCCAGTAGTGTATCAAGACAACACGGTTTAAGTTTAGGGATTCATGATGAATTGACTGATCAGAATATTTTGCTGGATGACCTGGAAAGTCAATTAGATAGAAGTGATAAACGTCTTAGAGGAGGTCAAAGAAGATTGAACCATTTTGCAAAGAAGGCTAAAGAAAATGGTCACTGGTTGACTATCATTGTTTTGATTATCATCCTTGTTTTATTGCTTGTGATTTTGAAATGATGAGCTACAATAATCTGTAAAACTGTATGAAAATGAAAAGACCTCCTTTTTCTAGACTTTCTTTATAGACTCATGAGATGCAATGATAACTGAAGAATTAGTATTATAAGTATTGGTTTTATGAACTGTATAGTGAAAATCTCTTCTTTATAATGATTGTTAAACCGGAATAACAGGTGATTTGTGCGGGTTATGACATGGCAGACGTTAGATATATATATATGATAACAAAAATAAAGGAACAAAGAAGACGAACTTTGGGATGAAATAAAAAAAAAGAGAGGAAAATAGAATGAACCAACCAGAACGTGTGGATAAGTGGACTTCGTGGATTCAATAATGTGGGATGCAATGATAATAAATAATGCCATTGTGCGTGTGAGTGTAGTCTCCTGAAGTGCCATACACATCGTCTCAAACTTCACCAATTAGTACGACCAGGGGACTGTTGGTACATGTCTTGATTTGGCATATCCAATCGTCTAACAAGTCCTCCTTGATTTGGAGAGGTGAACCCTTGTTGGTGAGCAAACTGTTGTTGGTAGAGTTGTTGCTGTTGTTGCTGTTGTTGATGAAGTTGATGAAGTTGATGCTGTTGATGCTGTTGATGCTGTTGATGCTGTAGTTGAGGTGACCCTGGTGAAATGAAGCCTCTATTGATAGAATAATTAATACCACCAACTTTTGTAGGAGTGGCATATGGCGACAATGAAGCTCCATGTAAAATATATGCTCTTCCCATCAATCTCTGCCTAGAGTTGTCCACGACGTTTGGATTGAATTCCAAATCGTCTTCCATTGGGAAAGATTTTCGTGAACTGAGCTTCGCTTTAGTTAGCTGAGCCTCAGTGGCTATTTGCTGTAGTTGATCCTGTTGCTGTGTTTGGATATTAGGGATCTGAGATACATTCAGGGGTTGAGTTGGTCTCTTGAGAATTTGTGGAAGCTGCTGTTTTTGCTGTTGCTGTTGTTGCACCTTGATCTGTGACTGAGGCAGTTGAGGAGCGTTCGACAAGGATTGGAAAGGCGATCCCCTTGCTCTGTGCTGACCTGTCTGCATCTGTGTGAAATTGCAATGACAAGGTAGACGTTTAATGAAAGTGGAGGAAAGTAAGATGGAGTAGAAGTTGAGCTGAAGTTTGATGCTGGCTTCGCTTTTTCGTGTGAACGAAGAGGAAAAAAAATGAATTTGTTTTGTGTGATTTTATTTTTGCCGGGGCAGCCTAACCGCCTCGAGCTACAAAGGCCAGGGTGGTGATCAAAAGGGTACTGGAGGAAGGGTTATTGAGCGAAAGTATTGTGTAGACTGTTATCAGCTGGGTGCATCCACAAATGCTAGTTCACAAGCGACAGTCTCTCAGGGCTCTCTGCGTTGCCGCCAACGGGATTTCTCCTTTCACTAACTAGTTCGATCGCTCGGTAAAAAAAATACAAATAGGCTCAATTTCCAGAGAGATGCCCGTTCATCAACATCTACCGCCAACCACAATGCTCTGTAAAAGATTCGCTAGCTCCCTCCTGCGAAGACCTACAAAACGACTCAGCACATCACCTAAGAACCAGTCACATTCCGATGGTATTGGGCCTGCGAGAACGCGGTTTGCACCTTCGCCAACAGGCTTCCTCCATCTGGGTTCTTTAAGAACAGCTCTATACAACTATTTCCTTGCAAAGGCAACTGGCGGTCAGTTCCTCCTGAGACTTGAGGATACAGATCAAAAGCGACTGGTTCAAGGCGCTGAGCAGAACATTTATGACTCGCTGAGATGGTGTGGGATCCAATGGGATGAAGGTCCCATTGTCGGTGGTCCAGATGGTCCATACAGACAGAGTGACAGATCAGAGATATATTCACAATACTCGGCGAGATTAATCGACTCAGGACATGCATACCGTTGTTTCTGTTCCAAAGAGAGACTGGACTCATTGAGAGAGTCTGCAATGAAGTTACAACCTCCAACAACGGTGACTTATGATAGAAACTGTGCTCATATACCTAAGGAAGAATCAGACAACAGAGCAGCAAATCATGAGAGTCACACAATCAGGTTCAAATCACCAAATAGATATCCTGTTTTCGAGGATATATTGCATGGGAAGCTGGACTTACAGCCACAAGTCAACAAAGATGACGTGAGATATGATGACATTGTTCTTGTCAAGTCTGATGGTCTGCCAACGTACCATTACGCCAATGTGATTGATGACCATTTGATGAGGATCACACACGTTATAAGAGGAGAAGAATGGCTTCCATCAACACCAAAACATATTGCTCTATACACTGCTTTTGGTTGGAAAGAACCGTTTTTTGTTCATATTCCATTGTTGACAAGCACCAAAGACAAGAAATTGAGTAAACGTTCAGGAGATATTGACATCACAAGGCTCAAAGCAAATGGAATTTTACCTGAGGCACTTGTGAATTTTGCGTCATTGTTCGGTTGGGCTCCCAAGAGTCTGAACGAGTCAAAGTCTGAAATATTCTCACTGAAAGAGCTATCAAGAAACTTCAAATTAACTGATTTGACAAAAGGTAATGCTAAAGTTGATGATAAGAAGCTCTTTTACTTCAACAAGTTTTACCTGGGTGAAAGAATAAAAAGTAATGATGTGACAATCTTTGATGAGGCATTTGATTTATTGAGGTCCACTCATCCAGATATAACAAAGGACCAGACTACAAATCTTTTGAAAACAGTGGCTCATACTTTGACAACAGTAAATGATATACAAAACTTTGAGTATTTGCTCAGTCCGATTGATTTTTCAATAAAGGCATCTCAAGATTTCCTTCAAACTACAGACACTGCCAGATCAATCAGTATACTTGAATCTTTCCAAAATATCCAATCAATCGACGAACTGGATAGAGTTATCAATAGTTTGACCAATGCAGGTTCAGGTTTAAAAAAAAAAGACATATATCCTGTGTTGAGATTCGCATTGAGTGGAAATGCACCAGGTTTGAAAATCCCACTCTTGGTTGAATTCATTGGACTTGATGAAACAAGAATTAGAATAGAGAAAGCGATCGAAGTTTTGAGAAATTACTGGATGATAACTACCTGCAAATAGTCCCGAGTTCAAACTTTCAAAGACACTAAACGTACAATATATATATATACATACCCAATTTCACCAAAAACGCATATTTGTCAATTATCAACTTACAAGGTCATACTTACTAGTTGCACCCAACGACAAGTAATCGTCGTTCTCTTTAGTATTTGGAGTCCACGGACCAGCCAAAATACAATGAACTCTCATAGTTTCAGCATAAAACAATCCAGGCAATAATTTAGGTGTGATCAAGAAATACTGTGATGTATTTTCTTGACACGCGGTAGCAACCATATGTCTATGAACGATTCGTTCATTCCTTGCATCCATTCCTTGATTGATTTCATCAACGACTCTGAATGGTGATGTTGTCAAATCTTGTAATGATATCATGTAATAAACAGTCGAGACTGCTCTTTCACCACCAGATTGAGTATGACTGTCCAGAACTTTCAAAACACCTTCTTCACGGAACTTCACCATGATTTGTAATTCCCATTCAGAGTATCTTTCGGCTTTTTTAACTTTAACTTCACCAGCAATACCAACAGTTGGAAAAATTGAACTGAATTTGTTGGAGATCCTAGAGATCATCTTTGTTAAGACGGGTTCCCAGGACCGATGTATCTCAACAATGTTGTTCTCAATGTCATCAATAGATTTCGACAAGTCAGCCAGTTCAGCCTTCAATCCATCCAATTCACGAACAACTTTTTCAAATGTTGCAACTGATGATTTAGAACTTGCACCGAATAGTTTCAATTCAGATTCAACACCTTCAATGATATCTAATATACTCTCTTCCGTGAATCTTTCTTCTTCGGTATATCTTGTAATGTGTTCAGCCAATCTTTCTTTCAATTCATCTGAATAATTCTCAATTTCACGTTGAAGTTGTTTCCTTAATGGATTTTTCTTAAATTCTTTAAGTTTGATTCTACAGTCTCTGTAAAGAGCTTGTAGATGAGTTCTTTCTTCTTCGAAGACTCTTGTCAAATGTTCAATGGATCTTATCTTATTCTCTTCTTCAAGAACATTCACTTTTAATAGAGCCTTTTCCTTTTGAATCTTGCTTGATTCAATCTGAGTAGCGGCCAAGGATATCAAATCGTTCATGATCTCTTGATAGACGAGACGAATTCTTTTCTGGTTTTTAGTAATTTCAAAACTAACATCTTTATTAGCAGCTTCAGCTTCAAAATCACGTTTCTTTTGTAAACTTAGAATTCTTGCATCTAGTTTCTCAATTCTCTTACTGTTCCTTCTGTTTTCAGCATCTACTGCGGACAATTCAGCATAATCACCTTCAATCTCTTGTAACTGTTCAATAAAAGCTTTTTTCTCTTCTTGGAGAGGTTCAATTGACTGTTCCAAGTTTAGAATTTGATTTCTCACGTTATTGATCTGTTCATGGGCAATTCTCTTGTCATCTTCAGTTAACCCACCAGAAGTGTAAAGCGTCAGTTTTTGCTTCACAGTTGAGGTATTGACGGTGACTTGTCTTGAACCATATCTCGATATGGAGAGACTGTACATCGTATCACCAGAGAAAAACTTTCTGAATAGCAGCTTACCGTTGAGGGGTCTTCTCAAGGCTTCAATCTGGGAGTCTGAAAGTGGTCTGATAGCAACTGGAATATCATGAACAAATTTGTTCTCAGAGAGCATTTGAATAACCAGTGGTGGTCCTTGGAGAAAATCTCGCAAATAACCATCAAATCCCATACGTTTCAGATCTTCAAGTGGGACATCACCTTTAAGTTGCCGACCGTTCACGGTTCTGTAAGGAACATTGACGTCTCTTTTTAACATTTCATCCGATGCAGTAGAAAATGCTTGTGAGCTTGCAGCTGTTAGAGATAACGAGGTGTGATAATCCAATAACTCTTCCAAATAGGCAGAATATTCTTGTCTCGTGGTCGTCACTGTCAAAAATGGAGGTTCGTAAACATCACGTCTTAGATGTTTGAGTTCAGTTCGAAGTAGTCTGACGGCTTTTTTGGTGTTTTGAGCAACCTGGTTACGGCTGTGATTCTGATTGTCCAAAATGTGAAGTTTATCATTCGATTTCAATTCATTGTGAAGTTCAGCAACACGAGAATTCGATCTTTGAATATCCATCATAACTCTATGTATACTATCTTTTGTTTCACTAATCTTTGTTTGTAATTCAGTTCTCTTGCCGTGAACTTCATTCAACTTCAATCTCAAATGCTCAGACTCCTGCGCATTAGGAGCTTGAAGCTCCTCTCTCTCTCTGATGAAGTCATATAACTGTGCATCGGTAACAGCCAGTTTCCTCTTTGATTCTTCATTCTGTGATCTCCAAGTTCTCACAAGCTTTTCTAGTTGGTGTTTCTTTTCTTCGCGTTCTTTCAATCTTTGTTTATAAGCTGTTATTTTCTCAGTGATTTTGCCCAACTCGACGTCTTTATCATAGACATCATTTTTATACAAATCCCTGACCTCAGAATACTCATGCAACGATTGAGCAAATGGTGCTGTTTGAGCTTCAAAAGCATCCAGTTTGAGTTTCACCTCATCACGTTCAATTTCAAGTCTTTTATATGCAACTTTCATATCTTGAAGTTGAGCAAATGGTAAAATGTATCTATGCTCTTCCAGCTCTTTGATCTTCTTCTGGAACTCAACGAACTTCTTGGCCTCTGCCTCATAACGTTCCCTATCAGCTTCAAGTTTCAGCACTCTTTCTTGCAATGAAGATAACATTTCTTTACCTTTAACACGTTCGACGTCTAGCTCTATCAAGCTTTTGTGTTTCTCCATCAAGCTAACATCGATGGCTCGTTGTGTCTCCACGAGCAATTGTTGCGGGGTGCTTTTGGCGAAATCAGCAACTTTTTCCTGCGGCAAGAACTGGCATAAGTTGTCAAGCTGGATGTTGAAAGAAAGAAGATCAGCTTTGATTTTTGCCTCATTGGAAGGCCTGTGATTCAACTGCCAATCCGATTTGTTGTTTTGATAAATGTCTCTAGTGATGACAACGTTTGGTTTTCCTGGATCGTTCTTCAAGGTGATTTCAACAGTGCCGCTTTCTTCACCGTTCTTGATGAAACCTGAGAGGGTCTTTTGACGACCTAATAGTGTAGGATGTCCACCTAGACCGATGCAAACAGCACAAACAAAAGTACTTTTACCAGAACCGTTCGGACCGATGATCATGTTCAGCGAAGGCGAGAGAGTGAATTCAGTAGAAGCATAGGTGACGAAGTTCTTAACTTTCACTTTAATGATCGAACCACGCGCAAACTTATCCAGATCTTCCACAGTGGACTGTTTCAGTCTCTTAAGGGGAGGCTTTGCCAACTCGTTCAGACTTATGGTGCGTTTCACGGCACTCATAGTGGCCAGGCCAAGAATCTTCCTTGGTGTTCTTTTGAAAGCTTTAGTTCTCTTGTGCCAGACGCTTTTTGATTGTAATCAAAAGAAAGACGCGTCTCACCGAAAATCACCCGGGGCTTCATAACCAGTTCGCGGAGAACTGAAGTCACGTGCCAAAAGTGTGGTGGATGGAGAAGAAGATACAGAAGGCTGGGGCTGCGGGAAAGCGCTTTAACTTGGGAGCTTTACTTCTGCTGGTTTTTGGCTACAGTGGATAATCTGCTGTGCTTGGAAAGTGGCTCAGAAATGTCGTTTCAAACCCACTAAAGAGTTTTTTTGATCTTGGAAATCAACACCTTATACATTTGGCTAAAAGAAAAAAAAGAGTTTAATAGAAACACCAAACTACCAATACTAATCAATCAACGCGACAAATCCACGTATGCCACCCAAAGTCAAATCGAAAAGAGGGGGAAACAGACGGACGCGAAAAGCCGATACTTCTGATATCGAAGATGAGGTTCCGCCAGAAGGCCCACCAAGGCCGTTTAATAACGTTGAAGGTATCCCATTATCAATCGAAGAGCCAGAATATGGTTTACTGAACAATCCGCTTAGTCTGAAAGATAGTGCGGTACTTTACTCTTCGTTAATGAAGTCTAGAAGGGCCTATGTCAATGGGAACATCTTCGACTTGTACTGGGCTAAAGGTAAGACAAAATTTGATAACGATACGAATGCAAGAGACCGTATGAACAAGTTGTGCGATACAACGATGGAAATTGGTCCACATACGTTTGATGTCAGATTTTTCATCTTGAAAGATGATGAGATAGAAAAAAAAAGACAAGAGGAGAAAGATTTGAAGAAGAAGAGAAGACTCGAGAATAAGAAAGCAAGAGAGGCGAAGAAGAAACAAAGAGATTTGCGGAAAGCTGAGAAAGATATCAACACTGCTTCCAATCCCGATAACTCTGCTATAAAAGAAGCACCAGAATCTGAAAAGAAAGAAGGCGATGATGACGATGAAAGTGACAGTGATAGCTCAGATGATAATGATGACGATGATAACGAAGAAGAAGAAGAAGAAGCAGAAAATAAAGATCAAGAAACAGAAAGCCGAGAACAGACACAGCAACCTGTAACGACACCGTCAACTGAAGAGAAAACCACAACAGAACACGTATCGAACTCAGTTAAACAGTCTTTTTCTGTGAAGACTCCGAAGAACTTACCGCCCCTTCAAGTTCTCACAGCTGCAGAGAAAAGAGAACAAGAAAAACAGAAGAAAGCGAAGGAGAAAGTAGCAGCTGCCACTGTGGCACCTTCTTCTACTGAAACCTCTAAACCAGAAACCACCAGCACCACCACTGTTAAACCTACAGCACCAATTGCTTCTAAACCTATAACGAAACCAGTATCAGCACCAGCACCACCAAGTGATCCAATGCAATCTCCAGAGAGTCAAATGATGATTGCAAACCTGAATGCTATCGCAAGAACGGATACGTCTTTAAGTACGTTGATGAAAATTGTTGCCACAGGTAATGCTTCATCTGAACAAGTTCGTGAATTTCAATTATACATTCAAAGAGCCAAAGCCATGGGACCATCTCCATATTTCCAACAACAACAAAACCAACAGAAACAACAGGCACTTGCATCCAGGCAGGCAGCTAAGGAGAAACCTCCCAAGGTGAAGAAACCTAAACCACCTAAAGCTCCCAAAAAAGTGAAACCATCGAGAGAAAAATTGTTGACTACGTTTCAAGAACTTTATGTCAATGGTGCTGATTTGGTGTTTGAGTTCACTGAGAATCCAAATGTTCGATATCACTTACCGAAGAATTGTATCCTTGAGAAAATTGATGATAAAGATTTTTTGATTTCATACCTTGTGATTCATAATAGAGATCAGATTGGAAAGTTTAGAAATAGACAAGAATCAAAGAAACAACGAGAATTGGAGAAGAATAAAAATAAGTCACAAGGCAAAGATGATGAAGAAGAGGTGAAAAGGGAAGAGGAGGATGAGGTCACTGCAGAAAAGAATGAAGATATGAAAGAGGATCAAGAGGAGAAAGGTGACATTGATATTAAAGAGGAAGAGGTTCAAACTGAAGTGATAGCAACTCCAAGGAAGAGTAGACGCGGTAGACCTAAAGTTACAGAAAGAACACCCAAGAAAGAGCTTTCAGTTAACGAAGAACCTGTAATTGAAGAACCTATTCCATATTTCAGTGCAATTACATTTAAATTATCAGGAGTAATCAACAAATACGATCCAATATTCATAAACAGTTTCCATAAATATGATGATGTGAAACTCTACATGGAAAACATCTTGAGAAAAGGGATAAGAGTTCCAAAGACGTTTGTTTGGTTTTCAGTTGATGCATATGAAGACATGGATTTAGCAGAAGGATTAAGACATCAATTGTATTTGATTGAAAATCCACCAAAGGGTAAGTATAAGAAAAGGTCTATGGAGGATAGTTTGATATTGAATAAGCCTGGTACTCCAATATCTAAAAAACCCAAAATTGAATAGATTTTCATGAAGAGTATTGTAATTGAAATCCATATTTGTTCACTTGTGGAACGTTTGATTTTGCATGTAGATCCACACCTGCTGAAAGAAGAAAATCCTTGTATCGCCCTTCCCATAAAATCTTTAGATTCTTGTCGTTTAAAGTTGTGCTCAATTTCAAAACACTTGTAAAATCAGCATCTCTAACGAGACTTTCAAATGCCTCAATTACACTTTCATTTCTTGGATTATGTTTAGCATGTGGTGTAAGTGAAGTATCAATTTTCTTCAAAGGTAATTTGAAATCGTCATCAAACGAACTATTTGATGATTTCCATAATTCACAGCCTATAGATAAATTTGAGTCATATGAATAAAGATTGAAATCATATCGGGAGGAGAACGTTGAATGAGCACCAGTCTTGACGGAATAAGTTGAGGATATATGTCCCAAGATAGGATTGAAAGCTATGGTCATTGTTAAAGGTTTTTCTGTATACGTTGATTGCGTGCTATACCTTATGGCAGTTGACAAACCCGGACTCATGTTCAAAACACCATACCATACCTCAGCACCAACAGATAACGAAGAGTTGTTGTAAAGTGCAGTGTTGAGTCTTTCGGCACCTTGTTTGAAACTGTAAAGACACCTCAATCCCAACAGTGCTTCATTAGTTGAGAAGATGAACTCTCTTGATAGGTTCCCATTATCATTTTGTAAGTAAAAAGTCATTGTACCATTGTTCTTTAATCTATCATTACTGACACATTTCACCAAAAATTGAGAAGTGTTTGATATCCGTTTAATGACCATAGCCTCCAGTGCAGATCCAGGGAAATACATGCGTCCATAGTACAACGAGGATGGTTTGAAAGGAATCTTCGCTTCATCTCTGTTATCATAAGTTGAAGGGGGCCGTATTATTCTATAACCAGCAATGGCTTCTTGTAGAGGGACGTTTTTGGATCCAGTGAGTGTCTTCAAAGGTGCAGAGGTGTAAAGATATGCCAGTGAGCCATTGATGAGCCCGTTATTGGACAGTGTGAGTTGTGTTGTGGTGTGGTCAGAAGATTTGGATGCGATGTTGAACTTAACGTCTGCAGGCACTGGGAACTCAATGAGATTTTCGGAGGTCGCTACGACGTTCTCGTAGGAGTTATTCTCGTTCCATTGAGTGGACTTGTAGAAGCATCGCAGAACGTAGTCCATATAATCTTTCATCGGACAGTACCAATTGGCTTTAAAATCCAAATGTTGTGTCTAATTTTTTTTTTGTGAACATATTTAAAGAAAGAAAGAAAGAAAAAAAAAGTTTGGACAATAAAAAGCTGAAACATACAGTTCAGATTTCACCAAAATAAAGCGCTTTGTCTCCTCATTGTCGCCCATACTTGTCTATATCCATTTGTCTTATCCGGAAGAAATGAACGCAGAGTCTTTGAAATCTGCTCCAGGAACACCTTCGCTGGATCCACTGATATTGGGCTCCCCATCCCAAATCCCAACATCTCCAAAATCACCAATCACACCGGCAAAGAAGTCTCAATACACTCCAGAGATCCCATCACCACTTCTCCTAGCCACTGAGATTACGCCCATCACTTCACGAGATGAGGAATCCGCCATCTATTCAGATTCAGACGCTGCTTCTCAAGCAAGTGGTGTAAGGAGCAAGCCTCCAAAGAAGAAGCTCACACATCCCAAGAGAAGAAAATCAGATACCAGCGATGGAAGATCGAGTTCAAGAAGCATCAGATCCGGTGCCAATCAACGAGTATCACAACAGACAAAGATCTTTAGAAATCTGTTGATTTTGGAGGAGAGTTTACGTCAACAGACCAGAGACCAAGGTGATTTGAAAAGGAAATTCACTGCGTTTATTGCAATCATGGCTGGTCTTGAAGGGTTTAGTGTGTACAGCTTATACATTGTAGCGGTTCCACCAAGTCCCGTTTGGAGAATTTTTTTACAACTCTTGATGGTTTTCACTTTGATCACGTTGATTCTTTATCATCTATCAGGTGAATACAATCGAACGCAGGTTATACCTAGAAAATTTTATAATTCGACCAACAAAGGTTTGAGACAGTTGAATTTGAGGTTGGTGAAAGTCAAATCTCCTTTATCCGATACCATCATTGACTTTTGGAGAGTCCTATTGAGAAGCGTTGTTGGACTAGTATTATTTGTGTTTGGATATCTAAGTATACTTGAGAGAATTCCGTTCATCCAGAGAATAGTGCAAAAACTCAAAGATATTGAAATCAGAGCACAACCTAGAATCGGAGTGACGAATGTAAAATTGGTGTTGAACCCAAGAGCGTTCAACTCGGAGATTAGAGAAGCTTGGGAGTTATATCGAGACGAGTTTTGGGTTAAAGAAGGCTCGAAGAAGATTAAGAACGATGAGCAAGCAACATCTCTGTCTTTAACTCCACAGTCTTCAGGATCAAATGTGCTGGATAAGACTAGACTTGTTGAGAAACATCGTAAAGAACGTAAGGATAGAAGAAAGAGTAAACTAGGAGAGGATCCTATGAGTAGCAGCAGTGAGCTATTAAGACAATCAAAGGATTGAAGATAGCAGAGCCTTTTAATTGAACGACGCATATGACTTTAATCTTTGTGGATTCTGCATTTTAGGATATGTACATCTCCAACACATCGCTCCATAACCACTACTTTTGTTTTTTCTCTCTTAGGAAACGTCAACAACGCACACACACACTTTTCAGTAAATAACTTCCAAACACCAAAAGTTTGTCACACAGCCAACGATGTCCTTCGATGGGTCGGAGTCCCTGAAGTACGGGCGATTGCTGAACCGCATCACCAACGAGGCACAACTCTTAAAGTTCATCCATTCCATACAGCTCACTGAGTCACAGTTATTACAAGATCTCGATACATTCGTCGAAACCAGAACACACGTCAAGGAGTCTAAGAAAATAGAGCTAGCGAGAACAGAGCTCACGACGAGTCTGAACACTTCAAGCAACCTCGTAGATCTTCTGACGGATGCAGGCTCGTTGGCCTCGAAGATCACAGCGAGGGTCAGACTATTGGATGCTGAAAGATCAAGAGTAAAACAGACCGTTGAATACGTCTCTCAAGTAAAAGACTTGAGAAACTTGATCCTTATGACCAATTCTGCAATCGATCAACACGATTGGGCTACTGTCGCTTCGGCAATCGCCAAAATACGAACATTACCTCTGGAAGGTGAATACATAGACAATGTCGTTCCTTCAACAGATGTTCCTGAGAATCCAAAAGTTGTGCTGGAGAAATGGATAAGTCAGTTGACTGATCTTTTCACTAAAGAGTTCAACTCGGCAGCAGAAGCAAGAGATGTCAATAAGTTGACTGAGTTCTTTGGTTATTTCCCCTTGATTGGTAAAGAAAACATTGGTCTTGATTGTTATTCCAAATTCATATGCAACATCATCGCAGCACAAAGTCGATCCATCATAACGAATCAATCACAACAGGACAAAATTGGATTTTATCCGGCAGCATTAATGAAATTGTTAGAGATTGTCTCTACGATTTTAAACCAACATTCAAAGATTATTGGAAATTATTATGGAATTTCACATATGGTTGGTATAATAGAAAGAGTTGAAAGGGAGACAGATGCTCAGGCTGGTTTATTAAGTGACACTTTCTATGACAAGAGAACAATCAATAGACTGATAGATGACGTGTCAAGTTATAAGTTCCCATTCCTACTGAATATTTCAAACCCATCAAACTCAAGAAACTCCCCACAGCCTGGACAAAGAGACTCTTTTGATAACCCAAGAATAAGTGAAGATGGTGGCATTTCTGCAATTGAAGTTGGTGATGTGACATCCGAGTTCTGTTCCTTGTTACACTACTGGTCCTTATACTGTCGATTTATCGCTGTCAAATGGAACGAGTATCAAAATATCGAAGATGAACAACTCCATTTACCTAAACCTCTATTAGAGAGTAAATTCGGTAAGAAGATACAAACAAAGTTCTTACCTGCTTTGGAAACATTGTTGACTTTTTACGTTAGAAGATCACTTGAACAAGCTTTCCAAACGGAAGAATTTCCAAATCTTGATCCATTGATTGCAAATTATAAAATTCAACATCCAGAAAACATCCCCATCTCATCAGTCGTTGAAGATTTCGTCTTGATCTCATCAAACACTTTGAAACAGGCAATTCAAACAGGTCAACCACTCACTGTTAAAAACATCATTACAAACATCAAAAAAATCATAGATACCGATTATCTCCTCACACTATTCAAAAGACTTAAGGACTTCACACCAAGATCAGGTACAATATTGTCCATTTCTTCAGTTGTAAATCCACAAGTTCAGCAAGTGCAGAAAAACACAATGGGAAGTATATTTATGAGAGGTGCAAATGCTATCAATCAAATTGCCACTGGTGATGAGACAAGATTACATACGTACATCATCTTACTTAACAGTTTGAATTTGGGTTCGGTATACTTTGACAAGATTATCAAGCAGAATATTGAATTACTCCCACAAAACTATCCATTCGGAACTGATTCTTCAAAATTGGAAACAATCTTCATACACCTTAATGATCATTTCCTCAAGAGATCGAATGACTTCGTGGATGAACATGTGACGAATCTTTTCAACTTGGTACTGAAAAATAAACTGAAAATACTCCTTACTGATTGTTTCAAAGATTCAGACTATTTGATAAGTTCCTTTAACGAAGATGAAAATTTGGTCTCACAAAAATTCGTTCATCAATGGACCGCATTGATTTCTTCATATGTGAAAGTTCTTGATCCAAAGATTTACGATAAGTTAATGGCTACGATTGTTTCCACATTATCCATTCTACTTGAGAGGAAACTATGGAGTTTAGAGAAAAACATCAATGAATTGGGTTCAATCAAACTTGATAGAGATTATAGTGGTATAATCGGTGAAATCACTAAGAATAGATACGTTTTGAGAGACAAGTTTTTAAGAGTCAGTCAAATAGTTATGATTTTAGGTTTTGATGATGAAGATGATGAAATTGATATGAATTGGGTTCTAACACCATCTGAAAGACAAAGAGCTAGATCTTTAAGAATCGATAGATCGTGATTGAATAAAAAAAGCTAACTACAAAATATTCGTACTGCTTTATAATCATGAATTCGTTATATATTCCAAGTTAGGATTACTTTCTGTCCTTCTTGATTTTCAGGATTTTGACTGGTTCAGATGGTCCAGTGGTTTTTTCTCTTTTTATAGAAAGAACCCTAGGTGCAGCAGCAGTTTTGGAAAAGTCTACTTCATCGGTGATTGGAACATCTTGCTCTTTCCTTTCTTCTGGAACAGGTGCTGGTGTTGAACTTGGTTCAACAGTTGGAGTTTTTTGCTCTTGTTTCAATTGAGATTCTTTCTCTTGTCTCTCCTTCTCCAATTTTCTTTCAGCTTCAATCTGTAGCTCCAATACAGATTTCTTAATCTCTTTCTTTGGTTCAATGGATCTATCTGGTCTAATTCTTAACTTATCGGGTAACATGTTGAAATTTGGATGGGCTAAATCACAATCTCCACCATCGGGACAAAATCCAGTCAAATAGTTTTGACAGATGATCTTCTTTATATGTCTATTTCTACAACCTGGGCCATCAGGACAAAAGCCTCTTGAATAATTGTGACATTCAGGAATCTTGGCTTGTGGATCGATATGCAAATATTGACACTCTGGAGTTTGAGTGCAAAATCCGTTCTTACTGAAGAACAAACATTCCGGCATTTTTCTCAAATTGTACTCGTGCAAGAACTCACAGTGGTCACCTTTCTTACACAGCCCACGCAACCAATGCTTACACACTATCTTATTGTTGAACATTGGAGAAACGTGCTTATTTGGACATTGATCACCGTTTGGACAACCACCATGACCGTTATAAAACTGACAGACTGGACGATCTGGGTCCAGACCAAAGTTGTATTCCGATCGTAGGAACGGTTCGAAGTTAAATGGATAATCAGAAGTGTTTGGATGGATTAAAGACATGAAGAACTTAATTTGAAAGAATTACAAAGCTAGAAAGAAACAACATCAAATTATTCGCTTTTTTTAGTTATTTATTAATGAAGGCGCTCTTTTTTCTAGAACTTTTCGCGGAACAAAAGAGCTTAGGTAATCATGTGTCGCTTTCTTACTCCAAACAGAATTGAGGGTAGTTTGTTCATCTAGTTAATATAGTTCATCTGTTTGTCTACACATATGTTCATTTTATTCTCAAATTGTAGCTGCTGCAATCAATGAAGTTAGAAGAAAACTGATTTTGAAACTTGGGTCTTCAAGAACAAGTTGTCTAACGTCAATTCTATCACGACCAACTTTGATGATTGTAGTCCATGGAACGTTGATAATGCCGCGGGTTTGTAAGAACTTTGAAAGAAAAAAATGTTAGTATTGTACCTCATTCATTCAAATCACTGATACTCACTTGAAGTAATAAGAAACCAGAAAAGGCAATGAATCCTAGGACTGTTGAAAGTTTTCCTAAAACAACACCGGCAAAAACACCGATTAAAGATCCATAACAAAGTTGTTTGTATTGTAATTTGCCTCCAAATCTTGAACGAGTAGGGTTTCTTAACTTATCAGCATTGACTGATCTTAGATATTCTTCTGGATTCTTATTGATATTGATTGTTCCCAGATTAGCAACCTCATTCAAAATCTTAGAGTTATGGGATCCAATGATTGCCACAGATGCCGCACAAATGATTAAACCAAGTGTCGAGGCATTTGATCCCGACGTTCTGGCTGAAGCAGTGGTGACAATTGGATTTGATGATATGAATCTTCTTGTTGTTGTTCTCCAAAATGTTGGGTTGATAGTGGAGGAACTTGACTTCAAGGAGCGTTGAGCTATTCTTAATGAATTTTGTAAAAACATTGTCGAATTAATGTTATCAATTTATCAATTACTCTAGTTTGTTTCTTCGATTGTTTTTGATTCAAGAATAGATTTGTAATTGATTTTGTTGGTTTTGTTTGCTGTTGTTTTGGTTGGGTGGGTTGTGTCAACCAGTGAATTTCAGGAATTAGCACGTGATAGCTTTCTTTTTTTTTTGGTGTGTGAGACGGATCACGTGAATAGTACCCCACCGCCACGTGACGTATCATTGAGATGGAGGAAAGGAAAAATCACGCGCGAAATGGAAAATTGCGCTCGAGGTGGTTCTAGAATTTTCCAAAAAGAGAGTCCCCTCTCAGTCCTTTGGTCCATTTCATATAGGGGCTATATGGACTTGAAAAGCCTTAAAATTATTACTAGTCTAGTCCTGGGCCTACTAATCTTAAAACCAAAATTGGCTCCCTGCAACAGCCAGCTCTTCTGCCAATTGAAATTGGGTTGACGTCTGATGAAAAAAAGGTTAGTCTAGATTGGGAACGCGTTAATCAAAAGGTAACGTGAAATAACTGGAAGTAGCCCGTACTGGAAAGAGAATTCGCTCAGAACTCTAGCCACGGTTCACTCTCCGTGCTAAAATAGTGTAACAAATAACGTTCCGCTATTTCTACACCAGAGAAATGATCCCCTGCGGCCCGCCAGTTGGTGGCTGGTAAGTTTTCTTTTGAAGGCGACCTTTTGCCGCTTCGGGACTCATAGCGTAAGCTCAAAGTGAAAAAAAAAAAAAAAAAAAAGTTCGGTAAAGCTGAGGTGCATGATGAGAAAATCTCGATGAAAAATCAACAAAGTCTCAATTTTCAGTCAATTCCAGTTTTGGTGCTAATTTCTGCAAATTATTCATTTCCTCCATTTTTCCCATTTTCCCTCTTTATATATCTTTATCTTCCTTCCTTTTTCAACACTTGAAACACTTTCTCCCAACACTCACACGCAACTAACAACGATCACTCTTCCGCGCGCTGAAAGTCATCGCTGCCGCTGCTAAACCTTTTCCTCGGTTTTCAAAACTTTTGACACAATCAACGCCAAATCGCCATACATTTTACAACATTACAAATTTAAACTGCCATGTTAAACAACGCTAATTTCATGAACAAACACGCGTTGGAAAACACGATCAACCAGCTCCAGCCACAGAAGATCTCATCGAACATCTGGATGGGTCCATTGAACTCGGTGGCTCAGCAGAATTTTTTACAACAGAACAATATCAAATACATCATTGGTATAATGCCATCTCAAAAATGCTGCTATTACTTGAAAGACTACCCACAAGATCAGTTCTGCTGTGTTTCAATCGATCCAAACTTCAGCACGCAGAAGCTCACCGAAGATGAAGGTGAAAACATCATGAAATTTAACACGAGATTCTCTCCAAGCGTCAGCTATTTAACCAACAATAAGATCTCAAATTCGATAATAACAAATATCGATTACCAGAAGATATTGGATGATTTCCTAACGTTAATACATTCCATTCTGTCGAAGGACCCTCAATGTGGTGTCTTGCTATTCTCATTGAACGGAAACGATAACCTACTATCCACTTTTGCCTTGGCTTATATTCAAGATTCTATGAACTGTGACATAGATTCCAGTTATAACTATCTGAAGTCCATAAGACCAAGTATTTGGAGTTTTGATGATATGGGGTTTTACTTGAATGAACTTGTAAAATTTCATATCACTATAAAAGCTAGAAAACAGTATGGAAATCTCCCAATTTTGAAGACTAAAAGATCCGTCATGGATATAACTGATCACCATGATGCTGAGCTTGAGAGTCCAAGAAACCTGAAAAGAGTTATGTAAAGTCTTTTTGCCTGTTTCTCCTTGTATTTGATGATTAATGTATGAATTATTTGTGTTTTATACTACTATTTCTATTTTTTTTTTTTTTTTTGTATTTCAAGGCATTAAAAGATAGCATGCATGTGCACACTAATACAAACCAAAAATTCTATTTCTTCAAAATGGTAACGACATCCTCATCTTCCAATTGATGACTCAGACCCACATATTGAGGTTGATGTTTCACACTTGATCCATAAACAACAGCATTTCTGAAATCTTCAACCAAACTCTTATGTATTTGATTACAAAAATCTTCAACTGTACAGCGATCAGATCTTAATACAACAGGATCATTGAAATCAGGCAATTTTCCTTTAGGCTTTGTATAAATTCTGGCCAGGTTCAATCTATCCCACATGACATCCATCAATTCATCAAAATTCCATTCGTTCCCACTACTGATTGGAACAGCATTTGGAACTCTATTCAACAACTCTAATTCCTCAATGGAGAAAGAATCAATCTTGTTGAGAACATAAATAGCTGGGATGTATCTTCTTTGGTTGGCTTCCAGAGTATCGATCAAATCATCAATAGTGGCATCACATCGAATGGCAATATCAGCGGAGTTCATTCTATATTCATTCATAACAGCCTTGATCTCATCATGATCGATATGTGTCAATGGAACGGTGTTAGTGATACTGATACCACCTTTTTCCTTCTTAGTAATCTTGATGTTTGGTGGTTCTTTGTTCAGTCTGATACCAAAACCTTCCAATTCTCTTTCAATGATCTGTTTATGAGCCAAAGGTTTGTTAACATCCAGAACAATGAAAATCAAGTTACATGTTCTGGCAACTGCAATGACTTGTTTACCTCTACCTCTACCGTCTTTGGCACCTTCTATGATACCCGGAAGATCGATAATTTGTAGTTTGGCACCTCTATAACGAATGATGGAACTCATAGCGGTCAAAGTTGTGAATTCATAAGCACCAGTGGCAGATAGTTCTTCTTTCTCCTTCTGGGCAGCAACATCGGCCTTCAACCCAAAATTTGTAGTTAATTTGTTTATCAGCGTTGATTTACCAACAGATGGAAACCCAATAAGACCCACACTTGACGCACCACTTCTAGCGACATCAAATCCAGCACCAGTTGAACTACTACCACTACCACTTGGTGTTATAAGCTCTCTTCTTAATTTTGCCAGCTTGGCTTTCAAAATACCAATATGCTTCTCTGTTGCTTTATTCTTCTGAGTCTTGTTTAACTCCTCCTGGATGGAGTTGATCTTCTCTACGGTCGTCATCTTTTACAGAAGCTCTTTCTTAACGAGGAGGTTGAAGATTGTTCCCTTCGATGAGATTATTTTTTTGAGTTTGGCCAAAGAAGAAGGAAAAAAAAAAAGATCAGAATGATTACATAAACATGGGTGAGGTCTGGAGAGTTAGAAAGGGTCAATTTCCTCCTTTTCAAAAGTGTTTCCAGACATATAGAGACATCTCAGATATTTTAGTTGATATAATGAGGTGTTTCAGAACTAAAATGAGTCCAAAATAGAACACAAGTAGAGAGAAATCACCAAACTTGAACCGAAATCTAGGCCCAGAAACAACCTTCGCGAACTACAAATTTTTCCACTAGAAGAAAAAAAAAAATTGTGAAAAGATCCTCCACCAACAACGCTGAAAGGCCAGCCAAAAGATCCAATTATACTAGAAAATGGCGAAAAAGGATAAGAAAGGAAAGAAAGGTGCTGACATTTGGGATGAAAATCTCGAAGAAGAGATCCCACAGGGCGAAGAATTTGGTACCCCAGCTGCTGAAGAATCTGCGGAAACCACCCCATCTGGTCCAACAGAGGCCACTGAAGATGACTTCGGCGGTGATTTCATGTCCACTTTGAAACGGAACAAAGACAAGAAGGCTAAACAAGCTGAAGAGAAAAAGTCAGGTAATGGCGATGGCCCAGTGATCAAATCCAAGAAGGAGAAGGAAAAGGAAAAAAAAGAGAAGGAGAAGCAAAGGAAGAAAGAATTGGCTGCGAGAAAGAAAGCCAGTGCTAAAGAGTCTACTCCTTCTTCTGAAGCTAAGGAAGAGAAGGTTGAAGAACAAGCACCTGTTCCAGTTGCCGCTGCCAAAGGAAAAGGTAAGAAAGTTCCTGCCGGTCTTGCTGCACTAAGACGTCAATTGGAATTGCAAAAGCAAGCTGAAGAGGAACAACGTCGCCTGGAAGAAGAAGAAGAAAGACTCATTGCTGAAGAAGAAGAGAAAGCTGCGGCGGAAGCTGCTTCAAAGGATGCTGCTAGAGCTATAAAGAAAGAGAAAGAGAAAGCCAAACGTGAACAATTGAAAGCGGAAGGAAAGCTTTTAACGAAGAAACAAAAGGAAGAGAAAAAAGCTCTTGAACGTCGTCGTGAACTTCTTCTGAACAACAGCAACGTTGTTGTTTCTGCTTTGCAAAATGAATCTGAAGCTGCACCAAAGAAGAAGGTCGTCTATGGTAAGAAGAAAAAAACTGTTCAAGTTGAAGAGAAAAAAGTTGAAGAAACTAAAGAAGAAGAAGATGACGAAGAATTACTGGATGATTGGGAGAACATGGCTTTGGACGATGAAGAAGAAGAAAACACTGGTGATGCCGATAATTCTGAGGCTTTGAGTGAGGAAGGTGAAGTTTCGGAAGAAAGATCTGCTGCAATTGCTGAACAAAATGCTAAAGCTGCCGCTGCTCAAGCTGCCATTGAAGAAGCCGAAAGACAGAGATTACTCGAGGAACAAGCCAAAGCTCTGGCTGAGCAAGCAAACAACACCAAGAAAGATGCCAAAGGTAACGATCTACGTTCCCCAATTTGTTGTATTTTAGGTCATGTTGATACTGGTAAGACTAAACTTTTGGATAAGATTCGTCAAACAAATGTTCAAGGTGGTGAGGCTGGTGGTATCACACAACAAATCGGTGCTACTTACTTCCCGATTGATGCTATTAAGTCAAAGACTGCCGTGATGGCACAATATGAAAAACAAACCTTTGATGTTCCTGGTCTTCTGGTCATTGATACTCCAGGTCACGAGTCTTTCTCTAACTTGAGATCCCGTGGTTCTTCCTTGTGTAATATTGCTATCTTGGTGATCGATATCATGCATGGTTTAGAACAACAAACTATTGAATCCATCAAATTATTGAGAGAAAGAAAAGCTCCATTCATCGTTGCATTGAATAAAATCGATCGTTTATACGATTGGCAAACAATTCCAAACAATTCCTTCAGAGATTCTTTCGCTAAACAAAGCAGAGCAGTTCAACAAGAGTTTGAAGACAGATACTCTCAAATCAAATTGGCTCTAGCTGAACAAGGTTTAAACTCTGAACTATACTTCCAAAACAGAAATATGTCCAAATATGTGTCAATTGTCCCAACTTCTGCTGTCACTGGTGAAGGTGTTCCAGATTTGTTATGGTTGTTGTTAGAACTAACTCAGAAGAGAATGTCCAAACAGTTGATGTACATCTCTGAAGTGGAAGCCACCATTTTGGAAGTCAAAGTCGTTGAAGGTCTAGGTACCACCATCGATGTTATCTTATCCAATGGTTACTTGAGAGAAGGTGACAGAATCATATTATGTGGTATGAATGGTCCAATCGTTACAAATATTCGTGCTTTGTTGACCCCACAGCCGTTGCGTGAATTACGTTTGAAATCTGAATACATCCATCATAAAGAGGTTAAAGCCGCTTTAGGTGTCAAAATAGCTGCTAATGATTTGGAAAAAGCCGTTGCTGGTTCCCGTTTGCTGGTCGTTGGTGAGGATGATGATGAAGAAGAGTTGATGGAGGAAGTCATGGATGACCTGACCGGTCTGTTAGATTCTGTTGATTCAAGTGGTCGTGGTGTTGTTGTTCAAGCCTCGACTCTAGGTTCTCTAGAAGCCCTATTGGACTTCTTGAAAGATATGAAGATCCCAGTGATGTCCATTGGCCTAGGTCCAGTTTACAAACGTGATGTTATTAAAGCCACCGCCATGTTGGATAAGGCAAAAGAATTCGCTGTGATGTTATGTTTCGATGTCAAAATTGATAAAGAGGCTGAACAATATGCTGAACAAGAAGGTGTTAGGATCTTTTCAGCAGATATCATCTATCATTTGTTTGATGCTTTTACCGCTTACCAGGCAAAACTATTAGAAGAACGCCGTAAGGACTTTTTGGAATACGCCATATTCCCAGTTGTATTGAAAACATTGCAAATCATTAACAAACGTAACCCAATGATCATTGGTGTTGATGTTGTCGAGGGTTCTTTGAAAATCGGTACTCCAATTGCTGCAGTCAAATTGAATCCAGAGACGAAACAAAGAGACGTTTTGGTTTTAGGTAAAGTTACATCTTTAGAAGTCAACCACAAAACTGTTGATTCTGTCAAGAAGGGTCAAACGAATGCCGGTGTTGCTGTCCGTTTGGATAACCCATCATCGGCACAACCGGTTTGGGGCCGTCATGTGGATGAGAAAGATACCTTGTATTCTTTGATTTCAAGAAAATCTATTGATACTTTGAAAGATCCAGCTTTCCGTGATCAAGTGTCTAGAGATGATTGGTTGTTGCTACGTTCTTTGAAAAGTGTATTTGGTATTGAGTAATTACCTTCATTCATATCTGTCCTTCATTTTTAATGTCTCATGCTTCTTGTCTCTCTTAACGAAATTGAAATCTACTGTTATGGATAATATAGGTAAAGTATGCATTACGCTTGTATTAAAACAAACGTACTAAATGTACAAGTTCTTTTCTTTTCTTTTTTTCAACGTCTTTATCCAAAGACTGATCATTAATAAACACCTCATGAAACACAAACTTGGTTAAGCATTTGCTGGCATCTTACCCAACAGATCAAAACCACCAGTACCAACACCTGCCAACTTACCAACAACAATTCTAGCTGAGGGACTTTCCAGTTCTTCACGATCATGATCAAGAACAGCTTGAGTCAAGAATTGACATGTTGTTTCATAGGACATCTTCATGAATGCAGAGGTAGCAGATTGCATACCTTGACGACTGAAAGGCAAGTAGTTACCTTCCCTAGTCATCATATCACCAACAAGGTCTAAATGACGTCTGCTCACAGAAATAGCATAACGACCAAACACATTCTGAATTTCATTGACAATGGTGTTTCTCGCAGCCTCAACACCATAGACACGTAACACAGCTGAAACGTCATTCGAGGTGATACCGTTGACATCGATGAAGTCATCCTGGTCCCACATGGCTTGAAAGTTAACACCTTCCGTAGACAAAATACGTTTACCATTCTCAGCTTGTGGATGCAAACAACGACCAATGTTTGGAACTTCCTTAACGACAACACGACGACAAACATCCTCGACAATGTTCACCATCAACAGTTTTTGAGTACCTGCCGGAAGTTCAAGTTTGACGTTACACCAAGCACCATTTTTATCGTCAAAAGAGAATTTAGAAACCAGTTGATGAGCATTGATAACAGCAGATTGACGATCACGAGCAGATTTCGAGAGTTCAACTGTTGGAATAATTTCATCCTCAGAATCAGAGTCAGAATCGATGTCTCGGTTGAGATCGGTATCAGAGTCAAGTTCCTCATCTGAAGAAGCCTCAGCTTTTCTCATCGTCTCAATTTCATCATCATCTGGCTCACCGTAAGAAACAGATTCTTTACCCTTGGAACGAGCCTTGTCGTCATCAGCATCGGCATCGGCATCACCGTCTGAAGATTTGGGGAAACGTTCTTCAGGAACTCTTTTGGAAGCTTTACCAACTTCTGGTAATGAGTCTGAATTTGGTTTCTTTTGTTTCTTGACATCTCTGATGATTTGAGTTTCCAGTGTTTTGAGAAATTCAGATGTGATGACTTCTTCCAACTTTTCTTTAGAAACATCATATTCCTCGTGGTATGACTTTGAATCAAAGAATTTGAAATTAATATCGTAAGCACGCGTAGCATCTTCCGAATCACCTGAAGTTTCAGTGACAGTGACATGATCAACCAGCTCAGAGAAGACAACTTTAGCAACGGAACGACAGAACGCATCAGCTTGCTCATCAGTGACCTCATCCAGGATTGGTAAAGTCATTTGTGGTGTCTTAATAGAAGCAGATGCGGTCATAATGATTTCTCTCATACGAGGAATACCCAATGTAACATTAGCAGCACCGTGACCGGCGAAATGGAAAGTGTTCAAAGTCATCTGAGTGGATGGTTCACCGATGGACTGGGAAGCGATGATACCGACGGACTCACCAGGTTGAATCAAAGAACGCATATACTTCAATTGCATCAAAACACGGAATTTCTTTTCACTGACACCACTTTTCTCGAAAGCTTGTGGGTTCTTAGAGATGAAATCTTCCAATTTAGCATCAAATTTCTCAGACACCGAACCCAAGAATTTTGAAGGGTTGTATATGGATAGAGCTGGATCATATTTAGTAGATTGGTCATAATGTGGAATATCAGAGTTCTTCTTTAAATGTTTTTTAACCTTTTTAGTGTATTTGGTAGCAGTATCGGTGTCCAAATGGTCCACAAGAGAAGCAGGATCATATTTCTTCAACATTGAGTCATAATTGTCAATACAGAATTGGAATTGGTTCATGTGTGATTCTTTGGTGACATCGATAGCATCACCACCGTATAAAAATTGAACCAAAGTACCATCACCATCTCTGACGGAGTTATCATAAGAGACGTGAACACCTTCTAATTGTTTGGTCAAACAACGCTGCAAGTAACCGGATCTGGAAGTCTTCACAGCAGTATCAATCAAACCTTCACGACCAGCCATACAATGGAAGTAGTACTCTTGAGGTCTGATACCAGAGTAGAAACGACCTTTGATGTACCCACCAGCTCTAGCATCTGTTTCATAAGGTTGAAAAGAAGGTAATGTCTTACCACTCACCATGACTGGAACACGTCTACCTTCCAAAGCTTGTTGGCCCAACAGACACATAATTTGAGAAACATTGACAGCTGAACCTTTAGCACCAGACAATGCCATTGCTTGCATGGAGTTATAAGGGAACCTCTTCATGGTACCATTTGGCACACAGGTAGCAACAACCTTTGATGTGATGGCATTAACCTTGGATTGAGTGACAGCATCCAAGATACCTGATTTGTTGTCATCACGATAAATCTCTTCGATACGCTTTAGAAACTCAGGATCAGTTGGTTTAGTTTCAGCTTCCAAATTGGTCACTTCATTAGCGGCAAGACGACCAACATCAACAGAAGTCAGCAAGATCTCATTTCTCCATTGATTACCTTCATCAGTTAGACGCAAATCATCCATACCACAAGTGAAAGCTGTGTTTTGAATGTAGTTTGTAAACAATCTACCCAACACCGATAAAGACTTACCAGCAACAGTCGGACCGTAAACCTCATGTAACGAGTGAACAATACCATATTCAGAAGAACCGTATTGTGATTTATCTAAAATACCGCAAAGCAACTCACCATTCCTGAACAGCACTTGATTCTCTTGCGAACCGACACCCCAATAGTCATTCTTCACTTTGTTCTTCGATAACAAGTTTATACCAGGCATACTGACAGGTGTAATGTTCAACAAGACAGTAGTGATGATTTGTTTACCAGTCCAAAGAGGAACTGGCTTGAAGATAGCAGGTGGAACAGTGACAAGTTTAGATCTTGTAGAGTGACCATCCTCAGGACGGATACAGCCATACACGTATTGTTGGTATTGTTCTCTGGTGAAGAAGCTATCCTTGTTTGTGATCCAAACACCAGCAGAAATATGATCTTGAATTAAACCTCTCAGTGGACTACCGGATGTTGGTGTCAAATATTGGGAATCAGTGTTGGCAAGGTGAAGAGCTTCAGATCTGGCGTTTTCATTTTGTGGAAAATGCATGTTCATCTCATCACCATCAAAATCAGCATTGTAAGCATTGGTGTTGGCATAATGTAAACGCAGAGTCTTCTCACCAGGAAGAACTCTGACTTTGTGACCCATCATGGAAGCTTTATGAAGTGTAGGTTGACGATTCATGATGACGATATCGTTGTTCTTGATGTGACGGTAAACTTTTTTGTTGATAACATGACTAGCATTACCTGTTGGAGTCAACAGTTGATTGGCTAAAGCTTTACGTTGATCCAAAGTCATTCCAACCAAGGATGTTAACAAGCCATCTTCATTTTGAATTTGCACTGCACCTGGCCATTTATCTGGACCGTTGATAACAGCTTGACGAAGCTCAGCAGCATTATGAGAAGTGACTGGTTCTGGGTATGTCAACTTGACAGCAAATACTGGAGGCACACCGATTTCATTTGTTTCGATGTTTGGATCTGGTGAAATAACGGAACGAGCAGCATAATTCACACGCTTACCCATCATGTGCTTTCTGAACAAACCTTCCTTCTTCTCCAGAGCTTGTTTAATACCTGGAATTGGGTCACGAGCAGCATTTTGGTTTTTTGTGGAATCAATGAAACCATTAACATCATTTTGAATGGTGACGAAAGCATTCATCAATCTGTTGAATATGGTCTTTCTCTCTTCAACTGTAACTTTATCCTTCTCAATACTTGCCATCTGCTCATTCAAATCTCTGATCAGCAACGATGTTTGCAAAATTTTCGTTAGCAACTCATTTTGAGCGTTCTCATGGACTTCTTCACCAAGTTTGGATGGTAGACGGAATCTAGTTGGAGGGACAACAAGATTTTGTAAGAAGAAAAAATCAACGGTGACTTTCTCGGTGGAATTTGGTCTTGAGTGGAATAAGTACTTCATAATGTTGGATTCTCTCATGCATACAGCGCGTAAAATGTTTCTGACCTCTGTACTCAAGACGTACTTTGACCCAGTTCTTGTAACATTAGCATGAAGTGGTTCTGTTTCTTTCTGCTTCTTGGATGAAAGAAGCATGTTCTTACGAGATTCACCTTTCACATTGTTGTGAGTTTCTTGTTTTACGGTCAATGGCATTTCAAAAATCTTGGTGAAACCATCCTTTCTGAATGATGGGGAGAACATGGAACAGTTATCACATTTTTGTCTCGATAACAACCTCTTGTAAAACTGGTGAATCAACTTTTTACGTTCTTCAACCATTGTGGCAGTGTGAACACCATATTTAGTGGCTCTGCCTTCACTCAAAGCTTTAGCAATGGCAGTGTTAACAAAATCGTCTCTGCGAGCAATCAGGTCTTTCTCAGATTGGGGTGAGAACTCCTCGGTAGAATCACCTATTTCACCATCGTCAACTTCAGCGGAGACAGATCCAACAACATTGTCCAGCTCCACAGCCTCTAATAGTAGACCGTACTGTATCAATTTTAATTTGCAGGCATAGTTATGAACGTGCAATGATTTCAACTTCAGTTTATGACAGTATAGACATGATGATCTCAGGAAGATATAAAGCTGATTGAAGAACAATGGATTATAGACTGGGATTGGGAGTTCGATATGGCCCTGATGACCAGGACATCCTCTCTCTTCAAGTCCACAAGTGGCACAAAGATTTCTCAGAAAAGCACCAAGTGCCAAATCATACAAACCACCGGAGATGGGATGACCAAGGTTGTCAAAGACGGTCGGGTTCGTCACTTGTTTGGCCGACAACTTCCGGATCTCATCAGGCGAGAGGACGCTAAAGTCGACCGATGAAATTTCAGAACCAACTGGTTTGGCAATATCCATCGTGATTCTGTGTCTTGATGTCCTGCTAACTTTTGTCTCTCTGTAAGCTTTAGCACTGTTTTCTTTTTTTTTTTTTTGATAGAAAAAAAAATTTGATAAAAATTTCGATCATTCCGGGTAATCTCATCGCTATAGGTCATAAAAACAATAAGCTATGACACTTGCCCTCGTTTGAAGCTTATACCTACTTAGAGATGACTAGTATGCTTCAAATGCCTTCTAAGACACCTGTGGGGCCTCAACACAACTTTCAGATCCTTCTACATCGCCAACTCTAGCATAGAACTTACCGTTATCCCGAGAACAAATCTAGTCACGTGCATTTCCTCGGATATCTCACAGTAAAAATTAATTCGGTGAAATCTACGTTGTTTACATTTTGAATCTCTGCTAAAACATCGTCAATCTTCATCAATTCGCTGGGATTCTTGCCAGATCTAACCTCGGGACTCTGCATTGCAATCTGACTAAGATTACTATTTTTGCTCTCGTTTCCTTTCGCAGTATCGGTTTGTTTGACTTGGAACAAGTGAACTACAAGATTTTGACATGTATGGTGCACTTGGTAACAACAATTCCACACAAGGCGGAGGTTTGTTTGGCAAACCCGCTCCTGCTGCTGGCGGATTCAGCTTCGGTAACACCACCAATCAGAAAAGTCTGCAATCTACTCCAACATCAGGCTTTGGAGGCTCTACTGGTGGTGCTCTCTTTGGTAACGCCAGTTCCACTCCAACAAATTCGTCAACGAATACAGGAGGACTCTTTGGTAACAACAACAACAACAACTCATCAACGCCCTCTGGAGGACTATTTGGAAATAACACTACTAGTGCAACTTCTACACCTCCTCCTTCTGGTGGTCTATTTGGCAACAGCCAAGCGGCTCCATCAACTGGTGGTCTCTTTAGCAATAACAATGCGTCCAATACCTCCGGTGGTCTGTTTGGGAACAAAAACACTACGTCTTCAACTGGAGGGCTATTTGGCTCTTCATCAACCAAACCTTCGCAACCTTCATCAAATGGTCTATTTGGAAACTCGTCAGCACAATCGAATCTTTTTGGCTCAAATACTTTACAGAATAATGCATCGCTTGGAACTCCTCCTACAAAGCAATACAACTTCAAGGATCTTCCAAGGCCACTGACAGGTTCCACTAGATCAACTTCCAACCCCACAGGTACTAGACCACGCAAACGCTCATTAACCGGGACTTCTCCGTCAATCCCAGCTGCTAAGATAAGTGCGCCGTTTTCATTTGGATTCACCTCGAGCTCATTGATATCCAATAGGGCTCAATCAACACCTCGAAATTCATACAACTCAGATGGTCTATTCACTTCAAAATACAATGGTGTTGCACCACTTAATGTTCAGATAAAGAATATAAGACCGAGACAGTCAGTGTTGCAAAATAGGTCTTTTCCTCGCACAGAGCTCAGAAAACCTCGCTTCACTAAAGAAGGTACAGTACGTCTTTATAGGGAAAGAAGTCATATCTCGGAGTACTTGAATTTGAAAGTTGATAACTCAAGAACCGAAGCAGTAAGGTTGAAATTGTTTGGAGCTGAAGGTGGCGCTAGAAAAGTGAGAATTTTGGGTCGAGAAGACTCTACACAGACACTAAAGACGATTAATTTGAAAGCAGATGGAAGCAAAGACGTTGGATCAAAGGTTACTGAACCAGATATTATTGAAGATCCTATCACAGAGACTCTGGGACCAGCTGAAACTGCGCCAGCTACAGATTATTGGTGTTCGCCATCTATTGAAGAGCTATCAAAATTGAACTTGAAACAGCTGTCACAAGTTTCCCATCTTGTTGTTGGGAAAACTGGACACGGTCAAGTGAAATTCGATTTTGCTGTTGATTTGACGGATTTTTTGAACGATCTTGCTGGGAATCTTTTTGGCGGTGTGATCAGATTCAAAAACAAAACAATTGAAGTATATCCAACTGGCTCCGTACCAAGGGGCACAGGTCTGAACGTTCCATCTACAATCACACTAGAGAAGATTTCACCTCCTACTGTTAAAGCGGGCAAGGATTTTGCCTCTCGTCAACTACGTGCTGAGAGAGCATTTGTACAAAAATTGAATTCTATACCTGGTACAGAGACCATATCTTATACGAGTTCATCTGCAGTCTGGACATTCAGAGTTAAACATTTCAGTATTTGGGGTTTAGTTGATGATAATGAAGAAGTTGATGCTGACATTGATCTTGAAGTCGTCTCAGAAGAAGAGGTGAAACCAGTTGTCGTTCCAGATTTACCAAAAGTAGAGAATCTGGTTGCCCCACCAATTTTCAAATCGAAATCACAAGTTGAGGATACTTTTGTCCACAAGAAACCACAAAGACTAACAAATTTTGAGAACTCTTTCATCATGCCAGGAAGTTTCATTGCTGACGATAGTTTGATTATTGCGGATGAGAGAGATCAAGACACAAATAACGTTCTGGGTCCTGTATTGGATAGCATCCTATCTGCAAATGAAGAAGGCATTGTGCCGGATGAAGAGGGAAAAGAAGTTCTTACTTCGGAGCTTTATAACCAGACCGAGGAGGACGAGTCATTACTGTTTGGTGCTCAAAATACTGATGACATTGATGAGAAACAATTCGAACCTGAAGATATTGATGTTGAGGATTTTGATATTTTAGAAGCTGATCCAAAACTGGCTGTTGATGACGATTGGGAAGTCCAATTCGAATTAGCAGCACGTCGAGGCTCAGCTTTTTCTAACTCAACCATTGGAAGTACTATTCATGAGGGTCCTTTTTCTAAAGATTTCACTCCTGGTGAGTTGGATAAGTTGTTATATGGTGATTTTGACAAACTCATCAAAAATCAGAGAAAAATCAAGGAAGAGCTGAGATTGGAGAACCACAGTTTTGCAAGATTTACTTCTCAGGGTAAACTGCTAGTGAAAGATATCACACAAGCCTCGAATGCATCTGTGAAATCTGTTTCTAATCTATTTGGCAAAACCAACTCTAATGTTTACCGTTCTTTGTTCCAAAGACATCTCAAAGTCTCCAAAATTGACGTTAGATCTAACGGCTATCCAAAAGTTGTGCCAAGCAATGAGCTGAACTTCAAGTTTATCTCAAAGATATACGAGTCCTGTGGTGAGAACAAAGATATTTGGGAGGTTGCTGCTGTCTTGTTCGATAATCTAAATTACGGCTCTGAGCTCGAGGGCAGCACGCCTGAAGTTTCCAATAGAGTCCTTGAGATCAAACGTCGTGAAGGTCTATTACACTGGTTGAAGAGTCAGACTCAGAATGAAGTGACGCTGCTGTTTGAGAAGACATCAGATGTTTTTGAGAAGATATTTCTTTTATTGGTAACGTTTGACATCTCTAGTGCTGCTAAACTTGCGATCAAATCTAAGAATCCTCATCTTGGAGCCCTGTTATCTTTATTGGGATCTAACGACCCGACCGTCAAGTACAGCGCTTTAAAACAAATCGAATACTGGAGAAAGAACGCTGTTCTTCAGACCATCCCACAAGGTTTGTTGAAAATATACTTTTTATTACAAGGTGATGTTTTGAGGGAAAGTCCTCTTGCTAATGTCTCTGAGAACTTGTCTTGGAAGGCCAAATTCGGTTTGTTGCTATACTATGGTGATTTGAATGAGCCGGTGCATTCGTTAGTTCAGTCTTTCGTCAGCTCCGATACTATTTCCACAAAAGGTACTGACAGTACATACCTTGCATTGTTGAAGATATATGTTCAAAAACATAAGAACCATGAAGGTTTACAAAATGTTTTCAGCTCACTGAAATCAAATACCTCGTTGGATGCATCTCTACAATGGTATATTTTTGAAATATTAATCAGATCAACCAATCAGTTGACTTTTGGTTCTGGTGGTGCTGATGTTGGTGATCGGTTGACATTGTTGTACGCTGAACAACTGGTCTCGAAGGGTCTTTTGGAGGAAGCGATTTTAATCCTCTCACATTTGAGTAATGAGAAGATGGTAAAATCTACCATTTCAAAGATTGTCACCATCAATGCATCTCAACTATTTCAAAACGGTGAAACATTATTGAGTGATTTGAAAGTCCCAACCAAGTTGATCAATGAAGCTAAAGCATTACATTTCAGAAGTATTGGTGACAGTTGGAAAGAATCCAATGCTTTACTTGATGCTGAAGATTATGACGAGGCTCATAAAGCGATTATCACCAAAGTGGCACCACGAGCTATTATTACAAATGGTTCAAAGATTGATGACTTAGTGGCACTCATTGAAAGATTTCCTATACAGACTACCACAAAAGGTTGGGCAACAGGTTTGGCTGTCTATCAAAAGTACATTGCATTCATCAAGACAAACAGCGATTCTAGTTTAAAGTATCTGGTGGATCACGTTCCATTGGTTGAGCAATCCAATAAAAACATTCAAATTGCCCTTAGATTGATCTCCAAGACCATTGCGCAAAGATTGTTGAAGACTTTGAGCAAAGAGTCTATGGATTATGTTGCTTTGAATTTAGAGAAGATTTTGAGACTTCCATTAGGTGAAGATAAACTATTTTACGGTAAGAAACTGATGCTGAAAGTAACACGTTATGATGATTTGCAAGAAGCTGCTAGAGAAGTTTATTAAAACATCTAAAATGGATCGAGAAAAGTTGTACACTTGAACCAATATCGTAGAATAATCGTAAATTTGACTATACGAAATGCAATGTATTAAATGTAATGGAAACCGTCCATTCTCTCCCAAACTTATGAAACAAACCCAATATGAACACCAAATTATCAACTCCTGCCCAAGATCAATCAAGAGAATCGATCAATCTGTCAACAACGTCCAAGATTGCAGTTGAAGCTGGAGAGTCTGGATAAAGATCCAAGAAACTTTCACCAGAGTCACAGGCCTTACCTATTCTTGGATCCAGAGGAACAGAACCTAAGAACGGAATACCAGCTTCTTTCGCTAATGCTTCACCACCACCAGTAGTCGGCTTGAAGATCTGTGATTCACCTTTACAGTTAGGACAAACGAATCCAGACATGTTCTCCACCAGACCCAAAATCTTTATATTTGCCTTCTGACAGAAATTGATTTCTTTGCGAACATCCAACAGAGCAACTTCTTGTGGAGTAGTGACGATCAAAGCACCATCAATTCCTGATTCTTTGAGATACGTGTTCACGGAGATGTGTTCGTCAGATGTCCCTGGAGGTGTGTCAACGATTAAATAGTCTAAACGGCCCCAATCGACGTCTTTCAAGAACTGTTTGATCAACCCGTTTTTCTTAGCGCCTCTCCAAATGATTGCTGAATCTTTTTCGGGGAGCATAAACCCAATAGACATCATACCCAAATTGTCATTAACATACACCGGTGTCCAACCAGAATTCGAAGCATGTATACTTTCGCCTTCTGCTCCAAGCATTCGTGGTAAGGATGGCCCACAGATATCTAAATCCATAGCCCCAACCTCTAAATCTGGATCGGCAGCTAAGGCCCACGAGAGCATCGAAGTGAAGGTGGACTTACCGACACCACCTTTCCCTGACAAAACAAGAATTTTGTGGTCTATATCGGCAAGTCGCTGGTTTATAAGTGGAATATCTGGGTCTGGTCCTTTTGGTAGCGATTCACAAATCTCTTGATTGGCACAACCAGTGCAAGCGTCACCTTTACCAGCATTTTCAGACTCTGGACCAGGACAATGTTCCGGCTCTGGGGCTTTCAAGTTGGGGTTCTCTATCGTTTCAGTTATGGGCGACTGCACAGCAAGCATTTTCGTGATTCTTTAAAAAAGTTCTGTTAACTGAGTACTTTGATTGATGTTCTCTGTTTCTGGAGTTTTAAAAGATTTATGACAAATGGAAAAGAAATTCTCGGGGATTGAAAGGCCGGTTCAGGACACATTGTCTTGAGTCACGTGATATTCCCCGAATGATGCTACTAAATGGCATTAACATAAAATGTGGTAAGAGTCTGTATTTGATATCGGGTAATACGTTCATCTTAAGTTCCAATGTCTAGCTAACTCATTTAGAGGACGTCTTTCTGAAATGACCAAATTAGGAAATTCCTTGACTTCCTTTTCCAGTAGTTTTGTGTCCCGAGAAATCAAATGTGAAGTTTTGGCAAAAAAAAAAAACATCAACGCGTCATCTGAGATTCTTCAAAAACCGTGTTATTTCGATCATCAATTCTTCAATTGTACTATCAACCTACTATCTTCAATTCACGCCAAGAGCACCAAAATGACTGAAGATGCACTAGTGAATGACGTTTCGGCCGGTGATACAGAAGATAATACACCGGAATATGAATACAACTATACGCCAGTCAACGACAGACAGAAGAAGTACTTTGTTGACCCTTCGAAATCAAAGTTCAATGTCCAGGAGACGGCGAAGAGATTCAAATATCTGCTAGGTTTGACCAGCTTGTTCTCGCACTTCATTAACACCAAATCTGAGAAAGATCCAAAGTTCCGTCAAGTTCTGGATGTCATCGAAGCTGACAAGAAAGATTCCAAGAAGCCATCTACGAACAACAGACGACGCAAGACCGAAAAGGAAGAAGATGCTGAGCTCTTGCAAGATGAAGAAGCTGATGGAACAGGCATCACTGAATTCACAGAATCGCCAAGTTACATTCAAGGTCAACTTAGACCGTATCAAATCCAAGGTTTGAACTGGCTGATCTCTCTACATGAGAACAACATCTCCGGTATATTGGCTGATGAGATGGGTCTGGGAAAAACTTTACAAACAATATCTTTCTTGGGTTATTTGCGTTATGTGAAACAGATAGCTGGTCCTCATTTGGTTATTGTTCCAAAGTCTACGTTGGACAATTGGTCCAGAGAATTTGCTAAATGGACTCCAGAGGTTAACACATTCATTTTAAGAGGTGACAAAGAGGAAAGAGCACAACTCGTGAAGGACAAGCTTTTAAGCTGCGATTTCGATGTTTGTATCACTTCATATGAAATCGTCATGAGAGAAAAAGCTCAATTCAAGAAATTCGCTTGGGAATACATTATCATCGATGAGGCTCACAGAATCAAGAATGAGGATTCGCAATTATCACAGATTATTCGTATGTTCCATTCCAGTAATAGATTATTGATCACCGGTACACCATTACAGAATAATCTACATGAACTTTGGGCCCTTTTGAATTTCATTCTTCCTGATATTTTCTCTGATTCAGAGGCCTTCGATCAATGGTTCTTAGCTTCCAATGAAGGTACCCCTGACGTTGGTGCAAATGAGAAAGAAAATGAGGAGAAGAAACAAGATCAGGTCGTTCAGCAACTACACAAGGTTCTTAAACCTTTCTTACTTCGTCGTATCAAGAACGATGTTGAAAAATCTCTGTTACCAAAGAAGGAGTTGAATTTATACATTGGTATGTCAGAGATGCAAAAGAAATGGTACCAATCCATCCTAGAAAAAGATATTGATGCTGTGAACGGTGCGAACGGTAAACGTGAATCTAAGACTAGATTATTGAACATCGTGATGCAATTAAGAAAATGTTGTAATCATCCTTATTTGTTCGAAGGTGCTGAACCAGGTCCACCATACACCACTGATGAGCATTTGGTTTATAACTCACAGAAACTGAAAGTCTTGGACCATTTGTTGAAAAAATTGAAAAGTGAAGGTTCAAGAGTTTTGATTTTCAGTCAGATGTCCAGATTATTAGACATCTTGGAAGATTACTGTGTTTTCAGAGATTATGAGTATTGTCGTATTGATGGTCAAACGGATCACAGTGATAGAATCCAAGCTATTGATGATTACAATGCCCCTGATTCAAAGAAATTTGTGTTCTTGTTGACTACAAGAGCCGGTGGTTTAGGTATCAATTTAACTTCTGCTGATGTTGTCGTTCTTTTCGATTCTGATTGGAATCCACAGGCTGACTTACAAGCAATGGACAGAGCTCATAGAATCGGACAAACAAAACAAGTTAAAGTGTTCAGATTGGTCACTGAGAATGCGATTGAGGAGAAGGTCTTGGAAAGAGCTACGCAGAAACTAAGATTGGATCAGTTGGTTATCCAACAAGGAAGAAATTCCGGTGGTGCTCAGACACAAGCCAATTCCAAAGACGATTTGCTCAACATGATCCAATTCGGTGCTGCTGATGTTTTCAATTCTACAGAAGGTGACGCTGATTCTGATTTTGATTTGGACAAGATCTTGTCCAAGTCTGAAGAGAAATCATCTGAATTATCAGCTCGTTATTCCCATCTTGGTCTCGATGATTTACAGAAATTCTCATCTGATTCTGCATATGAATGGAATGGAGAAGATTTCAAGAAGAAATCAGCAACAGATAGAATCGGCAATTTGACGTGGATCAATCCTGCCAAGAGAGAACGTAAAGAGAACTATTCCATTGACAACTATTACAAAGATGTGCTGAATACCGGTGGAAGAACAACAACGAACAAAAATTTACCAAGGGCACCAAAACAACCAAACATTTATGATCATCAGTTCTTCCCAATCAAACTTCAAGAAATCTTTGATCGTGAGAAGGCCTATTACAGAAAACAGATTGGTTTCAAAGTTCCATTGCCTGAAGGTTCCAAGGCAGATCTTGCTCAAAGGGAAGCTGAACAAAACTTGTTACAATTGGAGATAAAGAATTCTTCTCCTTTGACCGAGGAAGAAGAAGCTGAAAAGGCAGAACTGTTGGAACAAGGTTTCAGCAATTGGAACAGAAGAGATTTTCAAATATTTATCTCATCATCAACTAAATATGGAAGAAATTCTGTCACTGCAATTGCTTCAGATTTCCCAGAAAAGACCATTGAAGAAGTTCGTGAATATGCCACTGCTTTCTGGAAGAACTTTACTCAAATTGATGGATTTGAAAGATATTTGGCTACAATTGAAGCCGGTGAAGAAAGAATTCGTAAGTCCAGATTTCAAAAAGAGGCATTAAGAACGAAATTATCAGAATACGAGAACCCATTACAAGATCTGGTGCTGAAGTTCCCACCTGCTTCTACGAACAAAAGAGTCTTCACTGAGGAAGAAGACCGATATTTGCTGGTACAGGTTTACAGATTTGGTTTAGATAGACCTGATTTATACGAAAGAGTCAGAGATGCCATCAGATCATCACCATTATTCAGATTCGATTTCTTCTTTCAATCGAGAACTCCGAGTGAGCTTTCAAGAAGAAGTACTACTCTACTTGCTTGTGTTGCTAAAGAGTTCGATACCGCAGGTAATGGGAACAAGAGAAAAAATGAAAGTTTCATCGTGGATGATGAAGCAAGCACGAGTTCAAAGAAGCGTAAAGTTGTTAGGAGAGGTAGAAAATAACATGTACAATTTTTTTTTTTGTTTGTATAAATTTATATCAAATTGCAAGCAATAAATACCATTAGTCCATATACCACAATAACTCCAAAGCACTGAAATCAACAACAACAACAATCCCAAAACAAACACAAAACCGAAATGAAATAAAACGCCAAAAATATAATAGAATTCAAATCATCGTATAGTAATCCAGCTCGTCTTCATCAAAATCATCTCGTGACTCAAGAATCTCTTTTTCTACTTGTAATCTCTGTTCTTCTTTCTCAGCAGCAAGTAATTTTCGAAGTTCTTCAAAAATTTGTTTCTTACCAAAACTTGAATATCTTTTCAGAACAACACCTTCTCTATTGACCAAGAATTTCTCAAAATTCCATTTCACTCTAGTCGACCCTAAAAATCCTTTCTTCTGACTCTTCAAGTATCTGAACACTGGATGTTGATTTTTACCGTTAACTTTGCATCTTTCCATAATTGGGAACGTCGTGTTGTATTTTATCGAACATCTCTCTGCAATATCAGAACTGCTACTGTGGTTTTCCTGTAAGAATTGATTCGAAGGGAATCCAACAAGAACGAAACCATCATCTTTGAATTCTTGATATATCTGTTCCATGATTCCAATCTGATATCTGGCAGTGCATTGCGTGGCAATGTTGACCACGAGTGTGTATTTACCTTTCAATGAATCAAAGAAGAATGGATTGCCTGCGGAATCCTTCGAGTGCAGATCGTAGAAGCCGAAATCTTTAGCTTGACTAACGATTCTTGGGATTTGAAGGGCGTTTGAAACTGTTTGTGGTAGCGGTTCCACTTTGTCAACGAGCGCTTGTTCTTCCTCGTACAGTGGTCCTTGGTAAGACGCGTGGTTGTCATCCACCGAGAGCGTAATGACGTCTCTTAGGTGTTCCAGTTCGTCATCAGGATGTGTGGAATTGATGGTGAGTTGTTTGAAGTTCGAGGCAGTGAAGAATTCATCAGGAACGGGGAACGGATTCGACGTTAACGTGGAGTCTGAGATGGTAGACTCTGGAACTGAAGGTTTTCTTTCGTATGACGATGCTTTTCTAAAAGAGTTGGAGACAGGGATGATCTTAACAGTGGTTCTGAAGTAACCGTTGTCAATGAGAGTTTCCTGTGCTGAGATTGGAGAAGCCATTGTTTGACTGAATACGTTGTAAATTGCGAGAGCTTCTATCACAGAAGGTTTAATTGAGGTCAATGTCGTGGGAAATGTGTGGTTTATATAGCTGTATTGCATAGTAATAAAGGTCTTTGAGCTTAGGAGCATATGGCCCTAAAACTGCCTCCTCTTTGGAACTCTCTGAGTTATTTGACATGAGATCTTCGATTGCAATGCATCCTTGCAGCGCTAGTGCAGTACTTTAAAGGAAACAGTAGCCCTTTTTTTTGGGCGTTTGAAGTGTCGATCGGGTCGATCTTCAACTAACTACCGTGGCGACAATTTCAGTGTCCTTGAAACTGATCAGAGAGAGAAAAGAAACACCCCTTAAAAGGATCGGTGCAAACGGTCGTCGAACAAGGGCCTCAAAGCCAGATTAAACCGTCTTTAGGGCACAAAGTAACTGTACACTCATCGTGCTGCTCACTCTTTAGGTTTCAAGTATCTATTGTTCTCTATTGGCAGCCCCCAAAAATATAGGCCTTCGTGCTTACAAAAAGCAGAAGATGAATGTTACAGTTGGGTTAGTTCCAAGAGAGGTGGTTCCAACGAGTTGAGGGAACTTTAGAGATGCTGGTCTTCATTTGTCTCGCTGAGTCTTGGGCAATGGGCAATGGGCAAGACGCAGTAGGTTCTTTCAAAGGTCCAGAAGGAATTTCCACGCGTAAAGATCTGCTGCACCTTCCAAATTTCGATCAAGATCCATGTATAAGCTAGAACTTTTTTTAGTGCGATATGGGCATAGGTTCAACTTTGAGATAAAAATTATCGCCAATCGTCTTAAAACATAGGTACGCCAATACCGGCCACCCCTGGACTTTCGATAGTAGAACGTGGATTTTCAAGATCTCAAGGGCTTTAGCGAGTAACTGTATTGATCATATCAAAAAAAAAGAGGCCTTGTTGAGTTTAATTATTCAATTCTCAGTTGTCTTACAATGAAACCTTGAGTTACATTTAACAACGCCCATTCTTTCTTTAGACAGCATAATTTCTGAGCCATGGCCTACGGCCCAATCAACGCCACTTACGTCTGCCGCTGTCACTATATAATCCCGGCAGATGTTTTTTTTTGTCTTCCCACCGATGCGCCGGCACGGTATGTGATGTCTGTTTCTACACATCTTTTTGCCCGTAAATTCTTTTTTTTTTTTTTTTTTTTTAGGGACCGGCTCATCCTCCAAACTTTGTCTTGCACTTCACCTGCTTCAAAGGACCGAGACGCGTCATTAACTCGCAAAAAAAACGCGTATCATTTATATTTAATTACAATAATGCCAACATTAAAAGCTGGTGATTAATGCATGTAATTCCCAAATAGGCGCCTAAATTTTGGTATTGCTACCTTCGATGGGCATCACTGGGCAAAATCAAAGGTTCGATGCAAATGCCCAAGACCCGTGCAATCATGATTGGTCCATACACTGCCTTCTTCGACCTGGCATTGAATCAGATCTCTAGATTCATGTTGCTCTTCGTATAGCGCGCAGTCACCGAAACTTTATAACGCAACTTAATTTGCAGTATGAAGTTTTTCAAATTGGAGTGTGTATTTCGCCCTGACTACTTAACGCTGCCTGCTTATTAAAGTTCTAGAAAAGCTCATCAACGGTTCCGTGAATTTACACATTGAGCTTTTAACCCATCAGACTTCCTAAAACATATGTGCGGAAGCTGTTATGTATACAATCAATGTGTGAGACTTGGACAATTGTCGCTTTGCATTGCGATTCGATTGGCACTAACTAGTTACTACTTCTCTCTTATTTTTTTTTTTTTGTTTAGCCCCTCCAAATCATGTGAAATTCCCAAATCCGGACTTTTTTTTTCCTGTCTCCATGGAACACAACAGATTTCATGTTCGTTGCCCATACCTTTCAAATATATGGAGGGCAATTACCCCCTTTTGTTGCATGTCAGTAATTAATTTCTTGCATCGTGGTATTGAAGAGTCAAAGCCAACGACACCCGTAGGTCTTCCAGGTATCACTATTAAGCTAATATTAGCGATTTGATCTCAGCTCGTCAAGTTTCCCCATCAACTAGTAGAAAGCATTTTTCTTATTCATTAATGTCACACAAAACGTTCACAGATAAAGAAAAAAATAGTAGCTGTCTCATAATTTTCTTGATTTTTTATTTACGTATTATATTTTGATATTATTCGATTGCTGCACTGATTACTATTCCATTGGCAGTATTCAGATTCTCCCAATTCTAATTTGGTACATAATGACACCGCGGGTTTTAATAATTTTTTTTTTTGATCTGATTGAGAATAACAATAATATAATATTAGACCACTGTTGGCGTTTGATCATTTTTCTCAAATATTCTGAACACTTTAAATAAGACGATCTGGACACTGTATAATAGAGTGTAGTGTCCGAATTGCCCCAAATCACATCTAAAAACACGATTAACTTATATAAGCCTTTGCAAATTTTAAATTCAACCCTGAGATCAATCATAGGAAGTGTTACCCGGTGCTTTTTCTGTCAAAACATAAACAACGGTAATTCCCATCTGACATGACAGTGAATGTTTAAAGTCCAAAATATCTGGGTTTTGTCCCTTGGAGAACAGATATTACAATAAAAAAAAAACACAATCTCTTAGCGAAATTCAACGTTTTGTCAGGAAATCGTTTTAAAATCTTTCTGGGGAACTAAAATGCTATAGAGTACGGGGCTCCCAACCAGTTGTTTATAATCCACAATTTCTCAAGCAAAAAAAAAAAATATGAATCGTTAAGTGAGAAATTTCTAGCCTTGGTTGGTTCAACCTAGCGCCATTTGTGCTATCGACCCAACGACATGGGTGTTGCTCTTATTTGGGACTACTTGAAGCCCGGTTTCGACGAACGTGTTCCTTTCCCTATATTTGTCACCAATTTCTACAAAGAGAATGGCAGACCTTTGAGAATCGCTATTGACGCTTTCCAATGGATCTTCGAGTGTCGAGTTACCAATACGATGAATTTACATGGCCCAGAGTATACTGCAAGGCTCCTACTAAATATGCATTCCCGTATCAGGTTTTTAATATCCCTCAATGTGTCATTTGTCTTTGTATTTGATGGACCTTTTAAACCAAAGTTCAAAAGAAATATCATAGCCCAAGCTGAAACGTTGGATTATCTCGACAATAGGAACTTTGAAGATGATTATAGAGAACAGAAAGATGCCATAAGGAGCTATCAGTATGACGGTAGCAGGACTGACTCTGAAGACGTTAAGGAGCTGAAGAAAGAGTTGAAGAGATGGAACGTTTCATTTGTGGAAGCTCCTGGTGAAGGTGAGGCTGAAGCTGCTCGATTGCAATCTTTAGGGATAGTGGACTATGTGGTTACAAATGACACAGATGTACTCATTTATGGTGCCACTTCAGTGCTTCGAAATTACTCCAGATTCTCAGAAGATAAACCTCCGGGAGCTTCTAACTCAAGTACAAATCACACTCAAGTCAATTGGGTAACTCCCGTTCACATGTCCAATGTCACTGAGGCTACAGGGTTTGATGACAAGAGAATCATGTTTTTATCCATTCTCTCAGGTGCCGATTACAACCATGGAGTTGCTGGTATCGGTGTTGAACGCGGTATTCAACTGGCACTGTCATCCACTAATAAGATCAAGAAATATGTTGCAACTTGTCCATATGAAGAGTTCAGAGATTTTTCATCTGATTTGACAAACATTTACAAGTCCGAGATCAGTGCTGAGGAGAAGAAATCCAGGTATTTACAGTTTCAGAAGGATCTCTTTAAAGAAGTTTCAGAGAATCTTATTGAATATTTTGGAAGGAATTTAAAAGCTTTGATATCCGGTGAAAAATACCATGCATTTCCTCCTCACTATGTTGTGTGTCTATACTTTTATCCAGCACTATGTTCCAATGACTATGTTTTCAAGTTTGGTGATACGAATTTCGCAGAGACAGATAATGCAATGAAATGGATCACATTACCACGATTTGATGAGAGTTTCAATAATTTTCTCCAAGTTGGCCCAATAAACGTCAAAAGAATTGGAAGCTGGTATTCCGATGAGATGACAAAAGCTTTGGTTTTAAGAGCAATTGTTTATGACATTGAAGGGTTCAGGACTAATATAGAAAGAGAGAAGACCATGACTTATAAAAAGACAGAGAATGGAACTCAAGGAGAAGGTGGCTTTCAGAATAAGGATGAAGCTCATAGCTTGGTAATGTTGGGTGTACGATACTTGAATTTTTTTGAAAGATTCAAGAAGCATGATCCATATGAAGAGAACTCATCGCCGACCAAGAATCCAAGAAGTGCACCTGGTGATTTATTCTGGGTACCTAGAGATTTGGTCCCATCATCCTCCAAAGCATTAAATGAATACCTTACTGCTCAAAGCCTGAGAAATCAAGACGAAGTGAACAGGGCCAATTCACCAAGAAAGAAGAAATCACCAGTTAAAAAGTCCAAGAAATCACCTAAAAAGACTCAGAGTACAACATTGAATGATTTCTCAATGATCGATGTACCTCCACCTGTTTTGGATTTCAATTTGCAGATCACTTCTGCCAGATCACAAACACCAATATCACCTCCATTAAAATCAATCACAAAGGTTCCATCAAAATTGTATATTCCTGCCGGTCCAGATCATACTTTGAGTAGGAATTTGAAAAATACACTGATACCTTCCACGTCACCATCATATATACCAGAGGGAGAAGAACAAAATGGTGCTGACCTCATAAAACCCACACAAGCCATCGTTCATGATACTGCAATCTTTGATGGTCAAGAATCTCCACCACCATCTCCATCACCTCTACGTCATCGAAAGTTCTTCCAACCAAGTGCATCACTAGGTTCAACTCCATTACTGAAAGAAGATGAAAAGCGAGTTGAATTCGAAGAAGATGATACCACTGATGTTTCAATCATAGAGCTTACTGTGACACCCGAAGTATTCCATGCAAAATCAAACCCACAAAGACCACAAGCGATCACATCAAAAGTGTCACGAGGCTCTGATAGAGTTGCTAGAGAATTGTTTCCCATCAAGTCCAAAACTGTACAAGGACCTGTGAAAAGAGTTTCAGTAACGTCAAGAAGAAATAAAAAAGAACCAAGAAGGGACGCTGATCATGATATTCTCAATTTGATTAGGAAATCACCCAAGAAGAAGAAAGTAAGTGATTCTGTGATGATAAATACCACTGAAACTCAATATCATGCCGAATTAGAATCACCTGATGAGTATTCAGATTCGTTCGATTCACCAGGAAAGAGACCTTTAGGATCCCATCAACATGGTAAATCTGTGCTCGTGCCATCTGTCGATTCACCAACAAAATTCACAGACTTTGGAGTTGAGGTAGATTCTGAATATCTGAAGAAAAAAATGGTTGTGCCGCTATTCGAAGATGCTTCATTCTTTGAAATTACAACGAATAGTGGTGGTGATGATGATAATGATGATGATGGTGATGATGAATATGATAATAACTCTGGAAACCAAGTGGATAATGGGGTTGTTGTTGATTCTGATTCTGATGTTGATAGATCAATGGTTGACTCACTGATGGGTGTGATTCAATCTACCCCAGTGAGAACCAAACCAATTAAAGAGAGATTTCTCGAAGATTCAGATACCTCAGTTATCACTTCAGCTGGAAATCATCCAGAACTCATAAAGGGACCTGTGTTGAGGACAGAACCTAAAGGATTAGCTGAGCTGACCAATAGTACAAGAAACTCGCTGTTATCTGATGCTTTTGGTGATCCTGATATTGAAATAATAGAGGCTCATTCAACAGGAGACTGCTTACACTCTGTTGAATTAATAGGTTCAAAGTCCATAGTTTCGAAGTCAAGAATCGGTATCAACTCATCATCGTCGAACAGAGATACGGATGTTAAGTTGAGATCATCATTCCTTTCAGAATTGGAACTTGGTGATAAATTGCTCGAAGATGATGAAGAAGAAGATCATCATGTTGATGAGGATGAGCATGATGATGGTGATGATGATGGTGATGATGATGATGATGATGATGAAATGATCAATGCTTCACAGGATCCTTCTTTGTTCTGTGTTCCTTCAGATGATGAGAACGATAAAGATTTGAGGAGAGAAACACTAAAAGAGATTGAAGAGAGCTCAAAAGAGTCGAAAACTCAAACTTTTATAAAGTCGAAAGAAGATACCTCATTACCAGATGTTGAGGATTTCGAAAAGAATAATTCTACACCATCACTAGCACCACCGGGTATTTCGAGAGCAACATCGATTTTACAAACCATTGCATCTTGGGAAGCTACTTCCAGCTCAGACGATGATACGCTATGACTTAGCAGATTTAATGTTTGATAAGTGACACTTGATTCCTTTTATGATTCAAAACGTAGAAAACTTCGTTCCGGGGGCTTCGTTCCGATTTTTGTTTGGCGATAATTATGAATTTCTGTTATCTAATGCCCTTCAAATAATTAAATCATTTGAAAATCTCCTGTTTGTTCATTTACTAGTGTTAGTTCAGCTGATCTCTAGAATGACGAAGGTATTGATTATAGGTCTGGGAGGCGTTGGTGTCATAGCGGCTTATACTCTGCAAAGCAATAGCCCTGAAACAGAAGTGACTGCAGTGATAAGAGCAGATTATGAATTGGTGCTACAATCAGGCTATAGCATTGATTCTGTTGATTTCGGTAAAGTTCCTTCGTTTAGACCAACTAGTTTCTTCAGGAGTGTTAAAGACGCCATTGATGCTAATAAAGAAGGGTTCGATTATATCGTTATCACTACGAAGAACATCCCAGACTTGAATAACGTTGAAGATATCTACGCTGAAGCTGTGACACCTGGAAAGACCACTATTTTGTTACTGCAGAATGGATTTGGTATAGAGAACGCAGCAATGGAGAGGTTCCCTCAAAATATCATTCTTTCAGGAGTCTCTATGATCAGTTCAACAAATTTTGGAGGCAGGATCCAACACGTCACAACAGATAACTTGGCAATTGGTGTGTTTCACAATCCAAATCTGAACCTCAAAGATGAGATTGCCAGAAGAGATGAGTTCGTGAAGCTTTACACCAATGGCAATAACAACGTTTACGCTGATGACGACGTCAAGTTCACGAGATGGAGAAAACTAGTTTACAATGCCTGCTTCAACACCGTGGCAGCCATCACTGATCTAGACGTTGGAAGAATTCAAGAGTTTGGAGGATTGGAGAATCTTGTGGTGCCAATGATGGATGAGATCATCAAAATCGCCAAATCTGATGGTGTCGAGCTTCCTGAGTCGGTCAAAGAGATCATGATCAGTGGAGACGACGGGGAATGGTACGCTCCTTCCATGCTTGCGGATGTTAGAAAGGGAAACCAGATTGAGAGTGAGGTTATTTTGGGAAACGTTATTAAAGTGGCCAAAGGTAACAAAGTTGCGACTCCATTTCTCACCACTATCTACGAGCTGCTGAAGTTGCTGCAATGGAGATTGAAGGAGCAGAACGGGAAAGTCGTTTTACCAGAAAAGAGACCTGTTCCTACGAGAAACCTGACACTAGAATGAATTCGTATAGCGAAAGAGAAAGTAATAAACAAAAACAACAAGAGAGATTTTACGAGTAGAGCAAAATTAAAAAAAAAAAAAAAAAACAAGCCTATCGTATCTTATCGTTATTAAACGCGTTATGAAAGAAAGAAATTAACTGTGGACGCCGGTTCAACAAAAGCTCCCACACAGCAGTAATAACCACAATAACTAGAAGGAATATGGCAGGCTCTTCAGGGGAACCCCCGTCAGTCAGACTATTCGAGGAGGTACCCGGCAGCGATAGTGATGCGGATTCAGATTCAGACTTTGATCTTGATGTGATGGCTATGTTAGGGAATAGGGACAAAAAGGGGTCAGAAGCCGAGTCTCTGGACTCGCTGATTAACAAGAGACCCAATTTGTTCGATGTTGACAAGAATGGTTACAAGAGATTGAAAGCTCCACCCAAAGTCTCTACCCCTTTTGTGGCGATGAAATCAGCAAAGTTGATGAAGGAATCGAACAACTTACTCGAGCAACAAAAGAAAGACGACGTTGAGATCGAGAAGTTACTTCAGCAAGACGCGGAAATAGAGGGTAAAATAAAGAATGCGCTTTGTGAAGATGCACTCAAAGATACGAAATATATCAAGTATATCACCATGAAACACGAGGAGTTGAAATTGAATGATTTTCATTTCTTGGGGAAACCAAAATACGTGAAACCTTCAGAAAGTGCACCTGTTGAAGTATCATGTGTTTTCCAGTCCAATAAGACTATATTTGGTGATATTTACAACTCTTTAGATTCTGAATACGTCAAAACTTTGACTTTCAAAGAGCCAAAAAATGGCGTCAATGACGGTGATTTGATTGAAACTTTCTTTCAAAACATTGGCGTCTCACCAGAGAACTTGAAACTCAAAAAGATTTCCAAAGAGAACTTAGTCTTAGATCCAAAGTTAGAGCTGCAGCCCATAAGGTTATTGGTCTTGAAACTAGAAAGATTTGTTGATTACCTTATCAAGACTGACTTCTCACATGAAAATTTTGATAAGATTATAAGATTTTTGGGATTCACAATGATGGATTTGAAAGTTTACAATAGTGGTGACTCTGATTTGTTCTCACAAATTATCAATTCATTGATCAAATGGAGTTTTGCATCAACCAAAGAGTCTCGCTTTGAGAGAATAATCAACTTATGGAACTCAATAACGGATCAAAATATCTTGTTATCCCGCATAACTCATATTTTGGATGAATCAGAAAGCCCCATAGTCAATCAATTGAAACTGCAGCTCACAATGTCGGTGATTAGCATCTCTCCATTTGAATTCAAGTTCTACGAAGATCAACAGGAATTGAGAAAACTGGTCAACAAGACATTGCTCAAAGAACTCAAACAGCTCATAGAAATTGACTTCTCTGACAATTTCTGTGATTATACACAGTTGAGGTACAAGTTTCAAGCGTTTATTTATTTATTGGATCTACAGGAGGATACAGATGACTTTAAGACTCAATTGAAGAGTTCAATCTTGGAACTTATAAGGAGAGTTCCACGTTCAAATAGTGAACCGAAACAAACATTGATGAGATCAACGGTTTCTATGCTTTCAAATTTGATCTAATGAATGTATATAATATTTTTAGAATAATTCAGGTGTAATAGTTGGTAAATCTAAGATATCTCTGATCAACTCTGCACCTTCTGGAGTTGTACCCATCTCTTCATCTCTTTCAACGAAATGAATTGATTTCTTGAACCCTAATCTCACTGAAGTTTCAATGTTAGAGGAAGAATCATCGATGAAATAAGCATTTTCATAATTCGTCACACCAGCTTCTTTAATAGCCTTTTCAAACATCTTGGGATTTGGTTTACATACCAAATCTTTCTGAGAATAATCACAATAAGTCAACCCATCGAACAAATCACCAACACCCAAGAGTGATATGACACGCTTAGCATGGTTCTTATAAGCATTGGTAAACAACCAAAGTCTATCAACTTTACCAGCTTCACGTAGCTTGATTAACAACTCTCTTAACAGTGGATCTGGTCCAAGAATGTCCTGTAATGGCAATGCATCGTCAACTTTCTCATTATACTCAATGGCATCGATCTTGTGATATCTGACAAGACCCTGGATGGCCAATCCATAGCTTTTGTAGTATCTCTCTCTTAAGTCCCAAGCATCCTTATCGTTCAACTCAAGGTTCTGCATGAAATAATCATGGATATAAACCTGCATCAAATCGTGAATTTTTGTGGATCGTTTATATAGACAGTTGTCAATGTCAAAAAAGAAAACTTTATCCGTGGAAGACTGAGTCGGGTATTGTGATTCATATTTCAAAATTGGTTTAGAGCCAGGATAGTCTATTTGTGCCAAATGTTCCTTGTTTCTTTGTAATGCTGCATTTATTTGTTTGAAGTACTCCTCTTTGTTAAGCTTTATCTTTTCATTGGCTGTCATATTAGATGTGGATTGAATATTGGAAGCAAAAGAACTTTTCGATAAATATCTATAAAAATGTGAGCTGGAGGTGAACTTGTTTATGTTTGATATAACTGACATTCAACACAAAGCTATGATCTCCTAGTGACTTTAGCGTTTGGAGTATAAATTTAATGAAACTTGATGTTGCAAATATAGCACAGCCCTTGAAAGGAAAGTTAAGACTCAACAATTATCTCAACTTAAACACGACTGGAATCAAAACTTAGTGTATATCATCAAATCCACACGTTTTATTCCTATGGTTTTTACTGCAGTTAGTATATAGGACCGGTTTATGCGTCATGCACGTGACCTAGCGAACAGTTAGAACGGATTTAGTCGGTTTTGTTGTGATAAAACTAACTCAGATATTTGAGCTTTTGAATGTTGATGTTCAATGGTGAATATGACACTCTATCCTCTTCACGGTACTTCTTCTGTTTGCCGCACGCCTTTCATTCGATTCCACCTTAAATCATTTTAGGGTTATGAGCCCGTGTGCCCCGGTCTCCTTTTACGTGGTTAGCTTCAACTCCTACAATTTTGCAATTATCCGATATAGTGTAACGGCTAGCACGGTTCGCTTTCACCGAGCAGACCGGGGTTCGACTCCCCGTATCGGAAATTTCCTTTTTTTTTGAAGGGCAAAAAAAAGTGGACTCCCCGCGAAAAGTGAAAAGAGTGTGAGAAGGTGATGTAGCACTGATGGGTAACCCGGCTGACCCCTCACCAAAATTTTCAGTTTCTTTTGTTTTTCCTAAAACACCATAAAAAGTGAGTCCACATCGAAAACTTGTCTATAACTAGTGTCGCCACCCATCAAGAACTTACCCACGGTCGTTAAATCCACAATAAAATGTTCAGACAGAACGTTCTCAAAACGTCGAGACTTACCAACCAGGTTGTGTCGTCCGCTAGAAACTCCATCAATCATTCCATCAGATTCAACTCCGCCGTCGCTATTGAAAGAGTGCCATCCTCTGATGTTTCCTCTAATCCAAATACCCTCAGTTTCACTAATTCCATCACAAAAGTGGCTGATTTGAACAAACAGATTCAGAATATTGCAAACTCTTCAGGTCAACAGAGTAATCAAACTCAATCCCGTCAAAGTAATGGAAACAATAGAAACAAGAATAATAGAAACAATAGAAATAGAAACAACAATAGCAATAGAAACTCAGGTTTCCAAATTAATCGTTCATCTCCATGGTATAACCAACTCATACATTTTCAGGATTGTTTAACGGTCGCTGTGGATTTGACTGAATCTTCCAACCAGCTTCTATTTTGGGAATCCATCAAGAAATCCATGGAGTTGTACGATGAGTTGAAATCGACTCCAGATTTTGGTGCCGAACTCGTATCTCTATTGGTACATGCACTTCATACAGGCTTGAGAGCAAATAGATCACAATTAGCAAGATTATCGAAAAAACCAGACCATGACTCACGCTCTTTCCACAACGAAATGCAAAATTTCATCAAGATCTCACTAAGAACCATTATCGATGATTTGTTAAACAGCAACGTCTGTATCACTGACTATGGTGCTATGCATTTGTTGACTTCTTTGAAAGAGATGAAACTTGAAAACGATGCTATTTCTCTATGGGCTTCTGCCATCCAAATCCCAGAATTAAAGCGTTCATTTACACATCAAAAAGTCATGGGTGTTTTACTTCCAATGATGCTTCAATCAGGTTCTGATTTCGCTGACGTCGAGAATTTATATTTGGAAACAATCAAAAATGCTCACTTTGTGCATCCATTTTTGCATGCTGGTATCATCAAAACCTGTCTAGCTGCTGATGAGTATCAAAAGGCACTGGAATATTTCAATGAACTTTGTGCTAATCAGACCCCAGCTGCATTTTCATCATTGTCAGATGTTCATTTGGCCTTTATCGGAGAATCCAAAAACATCAACATCGCCACCAAATTTTTCGAGAAAGCAATTACGAAAGATATTCCATATAAATTAACATTACAAGTGAATAATGTGAAACAATTTTTGTCAAACATTTGGATCGTTGAAAGAGATTTCGAAAAAGTTCTGGACATTTGGTCAAGAGCTACTCAATTTTATGGTCGTAACATTCATCATGGTATTTCCTCATCTTTGAACAACACATTTTTTGAAATATTCTTTGAAAACTATCCTGATCAAGCTACAGGTTTGCCAAAATTGAAAGAGATCATTGCAACTTATAACGATATCAAACCAATTGATGAACCATTCTTCAACATTATCATTTCAAAATGTGTTATCTGGAAGGACAAGGCCACAATTGACTCACTTTACTCTGCTTACGATTTATACAACCTTCCAAGATCTCAGGTTTCCCGCCGTGTTTACTTGAAATCATTGGGATCCGTTGAAGATGTTACGAATGACGAGATCCTGGCAAGTTGGATAGATTTGTTGATTTTCAATGATCAAGAAGGTCACAAGTACATTGCGAATGCTGATTGGGCTGCTTTGAGAGATGCCACAGTTGCATCCACTGCAGCAGAAAGATCAAATTTGTACGCTGCAATTCTGAAAAAGTTCAAATACTTCTGTCGTGATTCCGGTCAATTCAATTATTTGCTGAGAGTGAACGAAAGCAGAGATTTTTCAGCAGACTTGGAGGTCATTGATGATTCCTTTGTCCAAGTTCCTGCTTTCAAAAACTTGTTATACACAAACTTCTAAAAGGGGTTTGTGCCTTATGTGTGATGATATTAACTATGACATAATACCGCTTTTTTCATTAGAACAATAACCTGCATTTATTAACAACAAGGTGACGCATCTATACACCTGTACATAGATAGATCAACACAATACTGATGATTTCTTTAATACCATACTCTAGTATTTGGCTGCCGTAGTATGTATTCCAACCTTTAAAAATTACCCGGTTCTAACTCGCTACCGGTCATTCCAAGAGACTCTACCGCCTATCCACAAAAACAACAATGATTGGCATTGTTTCAACAATTTGAGGCAGTATTGCCATTCCTACCGATTCAGCCAATCAGTAAATACGAATCACAGATCAAATGGGTAACTGTATGAGCTCTACCAACACCGTTCAAGAAAAACCAACAACTACGACAAAACGCACCAAGCCAGTTGGGCAGACACTGGGGAAAAATGAGAAGACAGCGACGGCAAAGCCAAAGCCTTTCCAGGTGACGAAACCAAAAGTATCGTCCAAAGGACATGTGCTTGGACCATCAGAGACCTCTAAGGGTCCTGGACTGTCATCATCCGAAGAGAAACTCGATCCAAGAGAAGCTGCTAGAAAAGCTGCTGAGGAACGACACAATGCTACTGTTTCCAAACAAGGAAAATTAGGGCAGAAACTACAAGAAGAGAGGGCCAAGTCGACAAGGGCTCATCTTCAAGAGAATTCGGAGCAGAAAGTCAAAGAGAAAGATGATAAAAGACTGGTGTTTGACTAAGAAAAGAAAATTAGTGATGCAATATGGGATTTTTGAAAAATGAAAGCCAATAGAGAATGTTATCTCTAGTACGAGGGTGTCCGCTGAAATAAGACCACTATCAATTCAATGCAATCATCTTTATATTCAAATAGCAAATTTACCACTTCTATCATTACCTGCTTTTCTCAATTCACTGACAATAACACGCTTGATCTGTTCAATAGCTTCACGCAACTGATGTTCCTTCTGTGCTTCGATAAACAAATATAGTTTTGGTTCTTCACCTTCCTTTGGTTCCTGACCCTCGGGATAAAATTTACCTTTATATGTGAATGATGTAGAAGTATCTTCAATGACTCTGGATAAAGAAGTATTGTTACTCGCAATCCATCTAACATTCTTTGGTAAATCGTTGATATTAATTCTGGCGTTGAATAAACCACCATCTGGACGGTAATCATCAGTGTTGAAGGTAATATCAAGATTCGGGATGGGTGTATTGTCACTTTCTGCCTCTTCGAGGACTTCATCACTAGCTTCAGTACTCTTGGTCTCTTCACTCTTTTCATTATCTTCACCATATTTTTTACGTTGAGATTTTTCAGTTTCATCTCTAATCTTATCCAAATTATCCAAACCTTTACCACCAAAACCAGACGATATTTTCTTCTTACCGTCTTTCAAATCTTTTTCAAAACGTAACGCCATTTCTTTAATATCATCAGGGATTTCATCTACAACCATACACTTGAACAAAATGTACGCCTGTAGTTCCTCATCATCAGAGAGCAATGTAACAGCAGTACCCGTATTATCACCTCTAGCTGTTCTCCCAGTTGTATGAACATACTGTGCAAACGTTCTTGCAGCATTGTACAAAACGACCAATCCCACATCAGGAACGTCTAGACCTCTTGACAACACTTCAGTACATATCAAGATATTCGATATCTTTCTGAATTTCTGAAGATTGGCTGTTCGCTCATGTGATGGCAATCCAGCATGTATAGCAACGGGGGTATAACCCTTTTCCAATAATCTGATGCTCATAAAATTGACTTGAATTTGTGAATCACAAAATACAATTGTCTTTTGATCTGATTGTTTACCTAAAAGTTGAAGCAGATACGAGAATTTTTCTTCATCTGAAGTGAACACTTTACCAATCTGAGTGATTTGATCATTGACAACCTGTTTGTTACCAACTGCAATGATCACTGGTTTTTGTAGCATTTTAACTGCAAATTGCTGTAATTTTGTTGGAAATGTAGCTGAAAACAAAACACATTGTTTATCTGGTCTGATGGTTCTCATGATTTGATTGATCTGTGGCTCAAATCCCAAATCAAATAATCTATCAGCTTCATCAAGAATTGTGAATGTTACTCTTTCTGTCTTCAGAAGCTTACCATTGTTCAAAGTAAGCAAATCAATAAACCTTCCTGGCGTAGCAACAATAATTTCCACGCCTTTCTTTATTTCACTAATCTGCCTGTTTAGTTCAGAGCCACCAGTACAGCAAATGGCTTTCAATTCACCAGATTTCAAGAACTGACTGCAAGTCTCATGAATTTGAATGGCCAATTCTCTTGTTGGAGACAGTATAATACCCAATGGACCAGTTTCACCATCGGATAAAGGCCTCTGCTGTTTTATATGTTTCAGCATACCCAATAGATAACACATCGTCTTACCAGAACCGGTCTTCCCAATACCAATAACGTCTTTACCTGACATGATAGCTGGTATTGTTTGTGATTGAATTGGTGTTGGAGCAGTGAATTTCAAATTATTGGTGATGATATCCAGCGTATCATAATCAAGTCCAAAGTGATAAAAGTTCATGACGGGTAAAATCTTCTTATTGTTGATAAAAATGTTGTTCATCACTCTAAAGTTGATGACTTCATCTGGATCTATACTTTCCATCTCAACCAAGAAATTCTTCTGAAACGGTTCCAGATCTTGATTCTTCGATCTCAGGCCATTCAAGTCTTTAGTTTTCTTGCTCTTCAATCGTTTCAATAAATTAACAGCCTCCACATCATCTTCGGGTTGGATTGCCTCATCTTCGTCACCACCATCTTCCTCTAAACTTTCAGCTGTCTTAGGTTGCTGTTCTTTGGTAACATCATCATATAGAGTGGACATATAGGCATCCAAAGAGTCGTCTTGAATATCCTTTGATTCAATGATGTCCACGTTTCCTGACTCTTCTAACACACCTTTGACCAATTTCTTCTCTCCATTAGTTGTAGTATCACCTATCGCATCAGCTGTCGGTTTGAATAGCGACTTTTTCGACCTTTCGTCAAGCTCATCTTCAAATGCGACAAAAGCACCACGCTTCTTAACTGGTTTGGATAGCGATTCTCTAGAAGCAGTGTTCAATGGCTTTTTGATTGCCAGCTTCCTTATGATGTTATTGATTGGTTTTTTAGCAATAGACGGCACAACCTTGACTTTTGATGGCGCTAGTTTTCTCTTCACATTCGCAGTAGCCGCATTCTCCTCTTGCTGTTTCTTCTTTGCTTCCTGCTTCTTTTTCCAAGCCTCGACCTTCTTCAGTCTTTCAAGCTTCTTGAGATCAGCATCGTCTGTGCTTGGGGTGGTTGTTATCTTTGGCTTCTCAGTGTTAGTAGATGTATTATCCAGCTGGTTTTTCAACGGGGCTGAGATAACATGCCTTTCACGTGTTTGACCATTATGGTTCCCATGACCGTCATCATCGCTGCCATTTGTGGTCTTGTGGTGTTCCCAGGCCATTGTTGCTTGTCCTTCTTGTGCACAGAAGTCGATCTCCAAACTGCATTTACTCTGTTTCATTTTTTTTCCTTTTAAAACGGGTTTGCAGCGATGGCGGCTAAAAGACAACGACTCTGTAAACTAAGAAAACACATCTTCGATCCTGCTGTCCAGCTTTTAAAAATCAACGCTGCACTTACAATGAGCGACACGGAGTCAGATTCCCAGATCGAGCCTATCAGAAACTCACACCTTGATAACTCCAGCGTGACACCACCACCGGGCTCCACAACAAAGCCCATAGAAGTCGTAGATGATCACCAAGCTTCTGTTTCTTCCCTCGCAGATACTGTCCAACAACAAACAGGAAGCCAACCCAGTATAACCAAAGAGGATGAATCGGACAAAAAGTCAGAGCCAGAGAATGCTACCTTCGACAAGTCTGAGAATGAGCCCGATATAGACAACGCTCATAAAGATTCTGAAAAGAAGAAGAGTGACGAAGAGAAACCGACGACCTCAACAACGAAGCCCGTATTGAAAGTTAAAAAACGAGCTCTTGAGCCTTCAATAAACAAGCCTTCTATATTCTCAGCTCGAAGCAGAGGTACTGTGTCAAAAACACCATCCAATTTTTACAAGAAGAGAAATCTTGGTGAAATTCCATCTTTCCTACAAAAGGAAGACATTGAGAAACTGAATTCACCACCACCTCCTCCTCCATCAGAGCCACAAGAGAATGTCCAATCGCAAAGTCCAGCGAATCTGAATGGTAGAGATTTATTCATCCCTAGAAACTCTAGAGCCAATCCGAGATTCGAGCAAGATCATTACCAACCACGAGACGATTATGACCAACGCAGCTCACGAGACAGTTACAGACCTGATAGAAGATACGAACCTCCTGTATACACCTCTAGAGCTCAAAGACACGAATTGACGGAGCAGGAAATCCAGGAGGATATTGCCAAAAAGAAACAGGATTTAGACTTCACTGTCAGACAGCACTACAACAAGAGAACATTCGATTCCAGAAGGGAGAATAGAAATGCATCACCTATCATAAGACTGAAGACTTATAACAATACTATCAAGTACATGCTTATTGGGGCTGCAACTAGAGGTGGAGATAGAGTCCTAGATCTAGGATGTGGTAAAGGTGGTGATCTGTATAAATTTGAAAAAGCCAACATCTCTGAATATGTTGGGATTGACATTTCTAATGCTTCGATATCAGAAGCTATCCAGCGGTATAAAAAAAAGAGGCTGAACTATGAAGTGACTTTCATCACTGGTGATTGTTTTGGTCTTCGTATGCCGGAGGTGTTAAAAAGTTCTGCCCCAGTCACGTTTCCCTTTGATGTTGTTTCAATGCAATTTTGTATGCACTATGCTTTCCAAACTGAAGCCAAGGCTAGAACAATGCTTGAGAACGTGACACGATCTTTGAAGACCGGTGGGTTATTCATTGGCACTATTCCAAGTTCAGATTTCATTAGAGAACAAATCAAAAGATTTCCCCCTGGTGTGAAGAAATTCGGGAATTCAATTTATTCAGTCACATTCGAAAAACAACCACCTGCAGATGGATATTTTCCTGAGACGTTTGGTAATGCTTATAACTATTTCCTATTGGATGCCATTGACAATGTTCCAGAATACGTTGTGCCATTTGAAGCTTTCAGAAGTCTTGCGCTTGAGTATGGTCTGCAATTGAACTTCAAGAAGAGTTTCACTGAACTTTTCATGCAGCATATTCCTGAATGGCATAATAAGCTTGGCAAGAATATGCTCACGAGTCTGACAAGAACCGATGGTAAGTTAGGTATCAAAGGTGAAGAAGCTGAGGCTACAAACTTTTACTTGGCTTTTGAATTCACAAAAGTTGAATGATCAATGTTGGATGTATAATTGATTCATAATGCAGTGGTGACGGTCATAGACTGAGAATTTATTAACAAAATTGGCGGTAAATCACGTAGCCAAACCTGCAAGTTTTCCAAGTACTCGACAGAGTCATCTTCACTTCTATGAGTTCCAACATATGGAGCTGGTAACGTTGTGAAGATAACAGGAACATCAACCGAAATAGTCTTCATGACGTCGTTTAAAATCAAGTGCTGACCTTTGGCAGGAAGATCATTGAAAGATAATTCATCAATATCTAAAAATTCATCCTCTTGAACACGATCTTCATTTTCATTATCAACAACTTCCTCAATTGCTGAAGTTTGTGGAATCAATAATGGTGAAATGGGACCGTAATCTTTCTTGTCAACCTTTCTATGATCCTTAGACTTCTTCTTGGAATGAACAGATGCTTGATCATCAGGTAAGAACATAATAGAAGGCTCATCACCAGTGGCATCATCAATGACTTTTGATCTTGGTGCTTTTTCAGATGAGAAATTCGGTCTTTGATTCTTCTTGGCCTTGTTCAATGCAGACATGGAAGGGGTAGTTGAACGCTCAATATTATGCGAACTTGTCACTGGTAGCCTTTGATTTGTAAAAGAGGAGGATATAGAAGCAGCATCTGTTGAAAGCGTCTCCATTCTTTGAATATCTCTTAACTGTCTATATTGGAATAGATCAGTTTCACAATCGGATTCCTCGGACTCACTCTCACTTTCAACAGTTCTATGGATTTCAGTACCAAACAAATTGTTTGTAGTCATGGAGACAGCAAGACCCATTTTTTGCAATTTTGGTAAATCATATCTTTTGTTTGGTAAGCTCTTCACTTTTGCAGCATTGGAAATCACAATTGATGGGATATTCCCGTTGGAGTTTGCTTGATTTCCATCCAATCTGGCATTCTTCAGTTCATTCCACCATTCATCGTTCTTCAAAACAGCCTCAACGTTTGTTGAGTCTTCATTTGTTCCTTTAACAACTGTGTTGTAAGTTTTAAAGTCTTTCAAACATAGAACCAAAATAACAGCTTTGATTCTCAAAACATCAATCAGCGACAAGATTCTGTGTCTTTCATTCTCAATGTCATCTCTATCCTCAACAAACACCACAATTCTCAATCTATGCGTCTTCTTCCAGTTCGGTACAGTCGCCAAAATAGCACCTAATTGTAAGATCAGAGTGTACGTGTCAAAATTGGTAGTCATTGCAGATTTCTCACCGTTCTTGTCAAATACCTCTGCTGACATTTGAATAGGATAAAGATCAATAAACTTCCTATTCTCATAAGGTAACTTGTGCTCACCAGGATCAGGAAATTCCAGAGCTTCGAATCCTTTGGCAACAGCAACATTAGTTTTCATCAGCAAAAGATCCTCAACAACGGAGACCCAATTTTGGATAGAAACTCTTTGCTCATTACGACATTCATCAGTTGGCAACGTGCTAATTCTTTGTTGGCTGGTTCTTTTGTGAACGTGTGGTCTGGTAGTGACTGGTCTAGATTTGTCAATGTCGTAATAACCCAAAACAGTGATGTTTGGTTTCATGTTACCCAAACCAGATCCCATGATGACATTTCTCACACCCCATGGCAATGTAGGACCAAGACCAATTTGAACAAAAGCCTTCACTTTCGATAAATCACGCAATTTTAACCAGGCATTCTGTTGGGTTTTGAATTCAGTAAAATTATTCTGGAAACTTTCAGTTACTATAACGTGACCCAAGATATACAACCCACCCTTCTTCAAATTGTTGCAAAATTGAATCAAATTCCAAGAGCTTCTTGGGCTATCCACAAGTAATAAGATTTGCGGTCTCCAGTATTTGACATTATCTTGTCTTAATCTCAATAGGTATTTTCTGACTTGGTGATAGATCAAACTCTGGGAAACATCACCCCATGGTTTTGGAGGACACACATAGTGTATCAAAATGAACAAGGCAATCAGAAAAATTACAACAAGCGAGGCAGAGATACCATCAACAATGAACATTGCAATACCACAAGCGATTAGTCCAAAAAGAGCAGTGTACCAATCAAAGTATCTGAACGAAGGTCTGAAATTCGGAGCAGAACCAACTTTTAAGAGAAAACACGCCAGATTCGTGACAATAAAAGTCATCAAAAAAGCCATTGTGATGAAGGTGGCAATTTGATTGACGTTAGCAAACAAGCATAGTTGTGTCAAGAGCCACGTCAAGAGAATAGCATGAATTGGATTGTTACTAGTAGAATCAACTTTACTGAATATCCCTAGTCCCGGTATGATACTATCCTTGGCAATAGCTTGTAAAACGTTTGCAGCACCGACAATACCAACAATAACAGAAAATAGAGATGTCGAAAACTCACCCAATAAAACCAGAGCACCGGACAGGTTAACAGTTTGTATGATTTGAATGTCTTTGTGAAGAAGATCCCTAGGAACTGCAGCTCCCAATGACAGAATGACACTAGAATAGCATACAAATGTCAACAGAAGACCCCACAAGGTTCCTTTCGGTATAGACTTGGAAGGTTTTCTCAAATCACCAGACATGGAAGCACCAGCAAAGATACCAGCTGTAGCTGGAAAGAAAATACCAAACATGTCATTGAACGTTTCTTTACTTTTCAGTAAAGAACCGGCAGCACCTTTTGTGAAATGTGGTAGCATGTTTTCTTTCAAAATTTTTAGGGAAAGACCCGTATAGTAAGAACCATAACGTGGAAGGTCGAACGGTTTCACAAATAGAGTCGAGACTGGAATGGACAAAGTAGCAACAAGAAGTAGAATGAATAATAGGAATCCAGCTTTTGATACTAATTGAGAACCAACAAGTGCCACACAAATACAAATTAGCAACAATACTGTAGAGTATATGAACTCCCACCAATAACCTTCTGGAAAAACCTGATACATGATACCATTTTCAGACCCCAGATTTTCCAAAAAAGGTTCAATGAAACCAACAACGTTCAAGCCTGAGTTCAAGACCTGTCCAATGTAGAAAACTAGTCCAATAGAACCACCGAATTCTGGACCTAGTGATCTTGATATCATATAATATGCACCACCACCACGCACTGTACCATTAGTGGCAATTGCCGAGATGGAAAGTGTTGTCAATAGATCAATCCCATATGACATGAAAAGCAGCAGGAATGTACCCAAAACACCCATTTGGCCAATGATGAAACCAAATCTTAGGAACATCAAAATGGAAAGAACATTTAAGGCAGTGGGTACGAAAACGCCATCGAATGTCCCTAATTTGTTTGAAAGTTCTGGATCACTATCTTCTATCGTGGTAATATCATCATTCTTGTGATCGCTATGCCTAGAGAAGGATTGTCTTTTGAAATAGGACGAATTGCTTCTGTTATGAGTGGGAAGAAGAGGTTGCGTTTCTTGATGATTATAGGGCACATGGCTACCTGGAACCTGATAAAAGGTGGACCCAGAACTCATGAAATAGTTTCTTCAAGGGTTCTGATTTGAATAAATCGCAGATGTCTCAACGAACGAGGGCAAATTCAGATAAGTTTTGATATACGATTGATTATAGGAAGTCTTACACTGTGTTTTTTTTTTTTTTTTTTGGCTTATCACCCCTACCGCGCGAAGTAAAGAAAACAAGATGTGAGTAGTCTGCGGCTAGTTATACGAAAATCTACATACTCGACATTATTTTATACCATCAAACAGCGGCCTAACTTGTGGCATGTGTCATTGAACTCTTGAACTTTTAATGATGTTTGTTCAGTGATTTTGTGGCCATAAATCTGACAATGCAGCAATTCGATATCTGAATATTGAAACGGTAATTGGTTCAAAATGGCAGAGCAAGAAATGAAAAACTCAAACATAGCTTTAGATACCTGTTCCTCGGGTAAGACTAACATAAAATAACTTCCATCTTTTGTATCCTATAAATGGTATCACTATCCATGCAAATGTAGTGAGCTTCTTCTTATTCTCATGAGAGCAGCTAATTGAAACTATTGGTGGTGGAACTCTCATAAGCTCTCAAACATCCTACCCTTTAGGATTTGGGCAACCTTTTGGAGTTGAGGGTTTATCATTTATAACTCCCAAGAAAAAGGTAGATGCATACGGGGGCCTTGAGGTCTTCATCTAGTTCCCAACAAATTCAGATGAATCCTCCTCAACCTGTCCTGCTGCGTCACGCTCCTTGTATTTCAAAATCCATTTCTCCCAATCAAGTGATCTTCTCACTTTTCCATTAGCCAGCTCAAGAGAGGGAATTGATTTGACAGCTTCAGTTAGCAATCCCATATCACCATTAGTCAATGATCTCAATCTGTTGAAAGTGATCAATTTCTCTAGGGGAACAAACCCTTGGGAATTCATCTGTTTTCTTAAATATATGTCTTTGATCAAGTTGTCAACCGAGAAATAATATGTTAACTGCTGGGCAACCGGGATGATAGGGTTGTCTGGGAAAGGATATAAATATGGATTTGGATTCGGAACAAATGGGGGTATATCATTTGGAGAAAGGCTTAAATTAGCGAACTCTTCAGAAGGCGACAGTGAGCTTGGCCTTTGTGGATATGAGAATGACGATCCATTGTTGAAAAAAGGCTGAGGGTGCAGTCCATAGTTGTAACCGCTGAATGTATTATAGCCGCCGTAGTTGAATGTTGTCGAAGAAGCTCCAATCGCTGTGGGATATCCAAATGGAGCTGCAATAGAGTGATTGAAGCTCGCAGGAGATTGGCTGAGTGAACTTCTTCCATTGAAGCTATTTCTAGGGAGGGTTTTACCGCCTTCGTTGTATCTAGTTCTTGGATTTCTCTTATTCTTTTGTGATCCATCCCAAGTTTCGTGGAGGGATTCACCTTTAGTGCTTATCGTTTCTTGCGATATATTATTGAAGTTGTCAGGAGGTGCGTTTGTTCCAGAGACCTCCCTCACCTTGGCAGAAGACTCTTCTAATGTTGCCGAAGTATCAGTGGCAATAGTGGATGAATCAATGAATGTTGTGCCTGTTGAAAGTTCACTTGTGGCATTGGAGGTTGAAGCAGCGGATGTAGGATCCACTATTTGTAATGTAGAAGGTCCTCCTTTTTGCAAATTAAATTGTGTTTGCTGCTCTTCAGATTGAGCAACATGTAATCCCACAGTGTTTTGATTGAACTGATCAGACTTTTTGCCTTTGTCGAATCTCTTACCACCATTGGTGCCTTTCTTGTTCTTGTTGTTGTTACCTTTTGACGCTGAGGAATGACGACCGCCTGTATTGTGATTAGCAGAATTCTTCTTCTTCAAATTGGAATTGAAGTTTGAGTTTGAGAGAGACGAAGATGAGATAACAATTGTAGCGTCATAAGGCAGCCATTTCTTTGTAGGCTTCGAAACCTGAACACCTGTCTTCGTGACATTTGTAGAATTCATTGATTGTGGTGAATCTCTTGGTGATTTCGACAGTACGGCATCAGTAGCAGAGGGCCATTGGTCTTTAGAAGACGTGCGCTGGGAAAGTTTCTTTCCTTTAGGGTTCTCGCCAATGGATGGAGTCTGGGTTGGTGGCAGGGCAGGTAGCTTGGATGTTGAAGATATTACTGTTGGTGTTTTCTGACCCCAAGCGCTAACTGTTGGAGGAGGAGCTGGAGTCAATCTTGAAGATGCAGCAGATGTGAATGCAACGTGGGAGTCAACAGGAATAGAAGCCGGTTTAGTGGATGAATGGTCAGTTTTGGACATGCTGAGGAATTAAAATTGAGAAATTTGGGGTCCTATGGATGAAGGCCAATTTAATAGCTCGCAATAGAGCCGACGAGTTCTGAACAAGCAGACTAAAGTCTATACAGTAAGCAAATCTAATGAACTTCCCAACAATAGCAGCAGAGAGTGGCAGTTTCGGCGCTGGATTGGTTTTGTGGCCAAAGAAAATATGTAGTTTGATTTCAAAACTTCAGAGGTAATGAGTGTTCAAATGAACCGCTGAGAGAGCCGGAAATCTTGTACCAAAGACTTAATTCAGTTTTTGTTGCACAGTTTCTTCCAGTATGGAGTTCTCGTGATTAATGGTTTTTTTTAAAATTAACAGCGGAATGATCTCAATTTGATTTTCTTGAACTTTCTATGATTTTCTGAGCTAAGGGCTCACGAACAAAGAGCGCCTTTAATTGAGATTGTCTGAGGGAAACAATGAGTTTTACGACTCAGCAAACAATCAGCTTCTTTCAAATTATGGGCTTCCCTTAGTATAAAGCAGACTTAGTATCTAGTTTTACTGGTTGTTGAAGTTTGTTTAATGACAAGCTACTTCCTCACGTTTGACACTAAAACATATAGGCGATTTTGTGGAATGTATTTTGTCCTTTTGCACGTGACTTTCTATAAAAAAAATACCTAATTAAGGAAGCTTTCTATTGAGATTTTATCTAACAAGAACTCACGCGTGAGTCAGCTTCTTCAGATAGACAAATTCGCAGTTCTGTTGTTTGGTTTCTGCATAATGGATGATGCCATGGGAACCGCAATGTCCTGTTTTGAAATCATTTCCCAGAGCTCCAAAGAGGCTATCTCGGTGGAGGTGCTACATCAACTACCATTTGATATAACATCAATAGCATCACATTTGATTCACAACAACTCTTACAGTTCCCACCCCATCATGCCCATAAACTCAAATAAAGCCAGAATTATCAAAATTAATGACAATCAAGTCTTAAATAGCAATATCTCAACTGTGCCGCACTTCGTGAAGCTTTCATTTCATTCTAAAGACCAATATGCTCTTCTTTCGCACTTAAGAGAAAACCTCTTTGTTCTGAACTACATATCATCGACATTCGCTGGGCTGCCTAGCACCTCTATCCGCTCACCTCTAGTTTCACCTCAATTGTTTCCCAAGTGGAGATCGAGGCTTGCAGAAACACAACAGAACTCATCCAAACTTTCAATGAAGCCCCCGGTCGAGTCGTCTCCCACCAAAAATGATAATGGTCAATACATCGCTGATCCATTTGACTACTTTGTTGATCGATACTTTGACACACTATACCAACTAACAACCCCAATGATATTTTTTGCCAAATCAGCTTTCTCCAAAGTGAAGACATTATGTTTTGAGATGGACCCTCCTACATCATACGAAACAATTCTGAAGCAATTTTTGATCCCATTCGAACAATTCGATGCCAGACATTTGCCCTCGAACAATGGTATTTTGAATTCAACGCTAATGTTTGAGGTCGAAGGGCCCTATAGGGATGCATTTGTATCAAAGTCATTAAACCTTGTTGATTTTGATATACATTCTGTGAACTACTCTGATACTAATAAATCCTTGTCTGCTTTGTTGGAAAATTTTAAGTTGAGAGAAATTCAGTTGCAGTTAATGATACAACTAGAATTGATCGGTCTCACTGGTCGTGATGATGTTGCATTTTTCAAGGAGCCGAAGAAGAAGGCTATTGTGAAGAGAAAGCTAATTGGTAGGAAAAAGAGCACGCGTGAACCAGTGCAGGAGGTGGTTGGCCTAAAAACCCAATCAGTACTGCAAGTTTCTGACTACAACTACAATCAAATGTTTGATACTTTTGTTGATAAGTTGTGTATTTGGGAAATGTTGCACTCAGGCGGAACAGGTAAGAATGATGTGGCTAAATTTATTTCACATGTTTTGATACTATATTTTGATAAGAAATGTCCTTACTCACTTAAGAGACTGATCAAGAAGCTGAAGGGGCCTTCATTCAAATCATCTTCTTCTTACTCAAAAAGTGATGGCAAATCAAAACCCGATAAGCCATCGGTGGGCATCAAAAGAGCAGCTCCTATTCCTATACTGTCACAAGAGCTGAAGAAACCCTCAATTTCGAGATCGTCATCCATGCTCGATTCAATAGAGCTGCTCAAATCGCAGAAGAGTACCACTGATTTTCAGACTTTGAGAAGAACTTCGTCATTCACTGTATCAAATTTGAGCAAGAGACAGATTGACGTATCAAAACCTGCTCCTCAAGCATTATCACAGAGAGATAGAGCATCAAGATCAAATTCCATTTTCAACAGAGTTGGTAAGAAAGTTCTGTCAACTTCAGCTAAACTTCAAAATGACGTTTCAGTTTCTCAGGTTGGTGAGACTCCTATAAAAAAACAAAAGATTGTTGATGTGCTTGAAACTCCACGTGATTCTGATAACAAAGGCTCTTATTCTGGTACAGTTTTCAACTCCTCCTCTCCAGTTGAGTTCATAAGTACACCTATGGCTGAACTTCAAAGTCCACTACTGATACGATCCACGGCAAAGAAACCAGGAGAGCAAATCTTCGAGATCAGAAGTCCAGTTGACCAAAACTCACATGGAAGTACATCCAAAGGAAGGAACGTGAGACGGAAGCTATTTGGATCTTAACTCCATACTGAAGATTTACATAGCATATTTTGCATAATTAATAATGACGACCAATGAATTTAAAACGTAATGTTACAATTCTCCACCTAGTTAGTTGAAACTCATCACTCCAAAACTCCAAAGAAGATTGCATCGACAATTTTCTTCGCATCAGGTTGATTAAGAATACTCTCTGCGATGACATCACCAGTCTTTCTTTCCAGTTTGACTTTTTCATCATCGGTAATCTCAACGTCCATATCTGAATCATCTTCTTGACCAACAAGATTTCTCAAACTCTTGATTATCGTTTTAATAAGAATAGCTTTAGATTCTTCTTTTAGAGTTCCGTGCAGTACTGAAATCGACCAGTTTGATAGATTTCCTAAAATCGTAATCCTTATGACCTCGTCACCCAAATTTGCCAAACCTATTATGGCACCATATAAAGTCCCAACTGGTTTGTTGGAGTCCAGGAATGCTTTCAATAAGGTTCTTGTGACTCTTGGTCTCAAACTTGTATACCTCTTTCCGTACTTCTTGCAAACATGTTCGAGTAAACTAGCAGCAAAATCTCTCACGGCAAAATGCTCATCGTCAGTTCCGATTCTCTTTGCCAACAACAAGGTTAATACACAAGGCATCAATGCATGAATATATGGATCTAGGAAGATGTTGTCATTTGAGAGCAGTGAGTAAATGACCTCAAGCATTGTGGAAAGAAAAGCAATGTTGTTTAGGTTATGAGTGATCTGCTCCGAGATAAACTGAACGAAATATGGTACAAGCTGATGCAAGCCTGGGTCTGAACGTAACGACGTAAGTGCGGCTTGTTTCAAATGTTGTGTTTCTTCATCGTCACCTTGATTTGTCAGTGCTTGAATGACTTTACTGAAATAGAGTTGCAACTCTTTAGACAGGACATGTTTCACAAGCGGTTTGATTTCAGCATCTTTGGTGATACTAGTTGCTGATGAACTTCCATTGGCAGATATATTGTTTTGAGAAGCATGGGATGATCCAACTGATTCATTGCTCAAGACGTTAACAATTGCACCTCTCAGAGCCGGCTGTTGTGATCTAATTTCAGATTCAAGTGGATTTTGTGGAATAGCAGGTTGAATCCCTTCTATAGCGAGCCAATGTGCAGTGAAAGTAGTCGATCTTGGGACTTTTGGAAGAGGTTGATTGATCAATTTTTCGAAATCCACCTCTTCATCATCAATATAGTAAAGAGTTTGTCCGTTCCCCACCACTGCTTCTTTGAAATTGAGAGGTCTTGCCACATCATATCCGTACAGAGGTTCGACGTTGAGCACTCTGAGAGCTTTATCAACGTCTCCAGTGGAGAGAACACGACGCTTGGAATGTCTCATGAATTTCACAGCTTGTTCCAAAATCTCATGAATTCTGTACTCAACATCCATAGCCAAGTTTCTGGATGTTTCTTCATTCAAATCGCCAACACCAATGGAGTCTGCGACATCTTTGACTGTGTCTATTGGAGACCAAAGAGTATGAGAGAGCGGAGCTTTGTTTTGTTGTGCCATTTCGAGAGCAGCGGAGAGTTAACTTGGATGTTTCTCTCACTCTTGGGCCCAAACAACACACAGTTGTTTGTTGATGTTTTCGCAGCACCACCTAAACGCAGTTACCCGGTATTCTCCTTTCGCGAGATGCCAGGGCTCCTGATATATCTCGTGAAAAGCCAAAACGAAAACAAAAACAAAAACAACAATAACAGCGGCTTGTACTTGTGCTCGTTTATCTGCCCGTGTGTGTGCGCTTCTATTCTGCTAAATCATTGAGACACCGTGAAAACCCTTCCAAGGCCACTCTAGATGATGCTCAAAAGAAAAAACGAGGAAGACACAATCAGTGAGCAACCCAACCATACCACTAGCAAAAGACTGGCTCTGGATGCTGAGGCGGTGGATGAGGATGCAGAACTTGACTTGAAAGATCTCAGCTTGGAAAGCGACGCGCAGCTTGTTTCTGCCGAGGAAGATTCCTCATTAAGGGCGGTCTCCAGCCATAAACTCAACGTTGATCATCCTAAATATATCCACCTCAGGATGCTATGTCAGGTTAAGGAAGCTGCCCTAATAGTTGGAAAAGGTGGTGAAACCATTTCAAGAATCAAAGAGCTTACAAAGACAACAATAAATGTCAGTGAAAATATCATTGGGATATTGCAGCGTGTTGTTCATGTGAAGGGGACCAACGAAAATGTTGCCAAAGCCTTTGGTTTGATATCGAGAGCTATTTTGGGTGAAGACGAAGATAGACCTGCCACACTTGAATCAAAGTCTATTGAACTGAAGCTTTTGGTGCCCCATCCAATCATGGGTTATGTTATTGGTAAAGGAGGCTCAAAGTTCAGAGATATAGAACAGAAATCGGCTGCTAAATTGGGCACAACTCCAGAGAGTATGCCTTATTCAACCGATAGACTTTTAACTATTGATGGCGTTGCTGATGCTATCCATATAGCGATTTATTACATTTCCGAAGTAATGTTGGAACACAAATCCCAGTTCAAAGGAGATTTCATATTTTTCAATCCTGCCACCGTGCACTCGATTCAACTACAACATCAAGTCCCCCATCTACCTCCTAACCCATTGTTGTTCTCTGGTTTCATGGGTTATCAATCCGCTCCACCACATTTCGATCAATCCCAATTCATACCCTATGGCTCACAAAGATTTAATAACTATAATAATAGCCACATCGGTCAGAGGAATCAAGGTAACAACAGACAGAGATATTCAAAACATCAGCAACAACCACTACATCAGCATCAACATCAACTTCAAAACCAGCAGCCTTACGGACAGTATAATGATAGAGGAATACCCAGCCACATAATTCCCTTTGCAATACCTACACCTGGTCCACCGATTATACAGGAAATTTTCATTCCGAATGAATATGTGGGAAATATAATTGGAAAAAGTGGTAAAAACATCAAGAAAATTCACGATAGAACAGGTTCCAGAATCAACGTTGGAGATCCTGATGTCAATTCAACGGAAAGAAAAATAACAATATCTGGTTCTGAACTTGGAAACATACAAGCGATTCAACTTATACAATCAAAGATTGAAGCTGATAAGAACACCAACGAGACAAGAGCCAGACAATCCAGTGGTATCGCAAATGATGATAATGATGCTTGATTGTATGTAAAAGTGATGGTTGGGCGAGAAAATAATGAAATGTTTACGATTGCAATGTTTATAGTAGTCTACTGATCTGTCCCTGTCTTCATCTCTATACAAGAACAAGAATAACATCATTCCACATCTCAATTGTCAGCAATCACACTAGAAGCAGACTGATTATTTTTTTTTGAATTCAACCAGTTGACAAAATCGAAGAAAATGGAACCCGTTAATTTCGAGTTTTTTTTCTTCCACCAATTTTTCATGAGATCCATATATTGATCTATAATTTCATCAATGTTGGACTCATCCAATTGCAAGAGCTGTTTTGAGATAAAAATGGAGCATTGGGATGATGACAAGTTAAAATCATTCGTATTGGAAGTTCTCAAAAGATCTTTCTGTACAGATTCAAGAGTTTCCAATAATTGCTCCTTACCTATGTTTTTTAGGACAATCTTGGATTTACAAATCTTGTTCTTTAACAATTTGTGAATCTTAACTCCTAAAGTTTTGTCCTGTGTCAGTCTCAAACCAGTCAACAATGGTATTATGGTATGAAGGATCAGTTCATTCTCGTTATTCTTCTTCACGAAAATCTCAATGAAATCAATAACGCGATACTTAAACAAAAGTATGTTTTCTCTGGCGTCTTGAACTTCCTGTTTCCTTTTGTTTCCAGTCTGAACGGTATTCAAAGCATCTTTTCTTTGTTTGAAGATCTTACTCAATTGATCATCGATCTCCATCATTTGTTCATCATCCATTGAGTCGTCTGAGAAATCACTCTCTTCTTCGCCTTCATCTTCGTCACCACCTTCAGTGGCCTTCTTGTCTCTACCAATTGGAGATTCGATAACTGATGGAATATTCAATGCTTCAGCCAAAGCCTCATTGGTCTTCTTTTCAACCTCCTCAACAAACTTATTCTCAGGGGTCTCAGCATCTTCAGACTCTTTCTCTTCTTCAAAATCACTACTTACACCATCTTCATCTATACTTTCATTGGCTTCATCATCCGAATGAGGATGTTCATCCTCACTTTCACCCCCTTCGACATATTCATCTTCACCCTCAAACAGTGCCATTTGACCTTCTTTGTTCTCTTTAGTTGTAATGATATCGAACAAAAGTTCTAAACCATCAAGATCAATTTTATCACAAAAGTTCTCCCAAACTATCAAACTCAGCTTCTTCAATAGTGAACTTTTTTGACTGATAAAGTTCAGCAGAATCTCAACAAGACCAATCACACTTTCTTGCTCACTATCACCTATTTCATCTTGTCTCGAGTTCTTCTTCGAGTCATTATAGTAGTGTTGTAATTCTTCCAATGTACTGACCGACTCAGAATCACCTGAATACAACTGCAAGATCAGCATGGAGAACAAAAGCTCGAAAACCAAGAGTCTAGAAGAGTCCAAATGGCCTGAGCTCTCCCTCAGAGACTTGATCTTCTTCAAGGTCTTTAATGATTTCTCTTTGACGAAATTCAACTCCTCGTCAAATTCAAACAAAGGAGTCTCACCCTTTTCTATCAAACTCAGCAGTGAGTTCAAGGTCTTGTATGACCAAGTGTGGTTGTCCGTACGCTTGATTGAGATCACATCTGACAGAATAGAGTACAGTCTTTCCTCTGTGAATTCTACCAAAGGATCAGTTTGACCCGCCTCGGAAGCTGTAGAGTAAGGATTCTTTAAATAGGCAAACTTCAAGAGGGCTTTCAGAATGGCATCAATCCATCCATAATTATCAGTTTGGCTCAACAGTAATTTCTTGGAGCGAACCAAATGCAGCAGTTGATCAATAGCCCACTTCTGAACTTTTAAAGCGTCTGACTCTTCTTTTATTTGTGGATTCTGGAGGATTTTAATGAACATCTTGGCCAACTCTTTATTTGATATGCCCTCTCTTTTAATCAATGATTCCGTGGTTTTCGATTTTGTCAACTTGTCAAACTGCAAACTGCCGTACTCACCGACAAGAAGTTCATTCAAAGTTGGGACAACTTTCAATGGCTGATGCTCAGTGATTGTGATTATCGATTGAAGTGTTTTCTTTGCGATCTTGTTCAACAATCTAGTGTTGTCTGAAGATTGGTTAATCAACGTTCTCATGAAGTTTTGTGAGAATAGAAACCTGACAGATTGCGGGTCTATGGCTTGAAACATCAGTTGAAAGACTTCAAATCCCCAATATTTGCGCTCGTGGGAAGCTTTCTCGTTGAAGAAACTCTCATCGATGATCACTTTCCAAAATTCCGGTACAGTAATCTCATCTGAAGTGGCATTTTCACTATTGTTCTTTTGTTTCTTGCTCTTCTTCTCGCTGGACTTCTTTCTCTTCTTGGATTTCTCGACTTCGTGATCAACGGAATCAGTATCAGTGGACGTCAATTCCTCCACAATCAGTGGCCACACATAATGTAGTCTTGGAGACCAGTTGCCTTTTTGTGTTTGGTTTTTGGAACCTTTTGTGGTTTCCGATGATTCTTCACCAGAAGATATATCCTTCAACACGGTGGTTAGAAGTTGGAGATTGGTTCTGTTTAATGGGTTATTGTTGGCCCAACTCTGGTTTTGGAAATTGATTTGAGACAACAACGTTAATCTTAGCGATGGAGGAATGGCCAAAAATAGGGAAAGACCTTCAGTCGTCAGATTCAATGAACTTTTGTCCAGCTGTGTGAAGATGTGGAAAATCAGATCTTTTGGAATGGTCTCGAAGCTGGTACTTAATATGTTAAAAATAGTAAACAATGCAGATTCTCTGATCCATGATTTGAGACACGCCAGTTCGAAGAGGTTGTCCATAAACTCCTTGAAATCCTCAGATGTGATTACAGTGCCCGGCTGGCCAACCTGGGAAACAAACTTAGCCAAGGCCTGCAAACCAAAGAGTTTACCAAACAAGACAGCACGTTCCTCTTTACCATTCATAGAACTGGTAATTTTGGTGTTCGTTTTGATCAGGTCAATCAAAGTATGGAGAGTCAGAGCACCTTCAGAGAGTCTTATACTGATTATCTCTATCAAACAAGTGGAGAACCCCAATCTTGATGAGCCTCTGGATGAAGAAAGACCTTTGATCAATCTTGTCAAAGCATATTCCCATTCTTTTTCGTCTTTGGCCTCAGTCAGCTCGTTAATTAAAGCGACAGCAGCGCCGATTCTTTCACCTTCAATATCACTACTGAGCCTGTAGTAATGATCCCTGGAGACAGTCATGCCGACACAGAAATGGACTTGGATCAGGCTTTCCAACTAATCACCTTCCCATCTCATTGCAGGAAATTTTTGTTGTTTGCAGAAAGTGGTACGCGCACTTTCATCACGTGATTAAGGTAACCTGCTTCTTCTGTTTCACTTTTTCATTTCCCCATATGGAAGTCAATCTGGCCCTTCGACAAATCATATTCACTGAAAAAAGTTGATGAAAAGGGAGAAAATAGACCAGTGTTAACTTTCTAGATTGCCATATCTACACAACTATCCACTATGTCTGCCTGGAGAAAAGCCGGTTTTTCGTATGTTCTCCACTCAATGTTTTATGCGATGCCCAACTCCATCAATGATTGACGTACAATTGGGAGAGTTATCATCAGCTTTTTTTGGCCGAAATCAGGTGTCAGAATACTAACATCAGTAAAGCGTTAACAAATACTTTCAAATCTCTGCTCAAACAGTCAGAAACTCCTTGAAGTCTGAGCTCAAGACAGCTGCTGTTGACACCAGAAGCAAAACCGACGTCAAATCCATCAAATATACCAACGGTGTCGCTTCTGAGGCTGTTCCACTATCCAAATAGATTCTTGACCCATTTAACTCGATCTTCTAATGACATACCATTTAGCTCTTTAAGAGAGATAGAACAAACAGAACTCAAAAATACATGTTTATGACTTGAACAATTGAGATCTCATCGTACGTAGTGTAGACCTCTCTGGTGTTAAACGCCTTTCTGTTGGGCTCGGTTCGCGGCCGACCAAAAAGTGCGTCACGCTGCGAACTTTGGAAAAGTTGTATATCATCATGGCGCACCAACTATTGGCCAAAGAATTCCATTCCATCTTCCCACAAAGCATAGTGCCTCGATTTTTCAGTTTTCACTACTTACTACTTCATCAAGACTCCGCACAGCTTAAAGAGTGTTCTGTTCTGGATACACGCTGTCGTTCACATGCTCACTGGCTCATCAATAGGAGGATCTAAGAGAGACAAAGAACTCAGATATTCGCTATATCACCACTCATATTCATCACCAGCATAGTCCGACATGATCGGTCTCAACAAACAACATACGGTACTTCTGGTTCGTCCAGTTTTATACAAGCTCAATATCGTTCCACTACATACATCAAGAGCTTTACAATTTAGTGTAAGGACATACTCACAAATTTCAAAGCTCTCCATCGCATCTCACATATCACAGAGCCGCTCCTTGTTGAGTTCACATACCCAAGACTCGATATCTAAGCTGCAAAGACAAATTTTGGTGAGTTCAAGGCGGTACAGTACTGAAACGCATGGAAATCAGAACTCTAATGAGACAAAAGATTCAAAAAATACCAAAGACCACAAATCACAGCTTAAGAAGGAGAAGAGGAAAGTTTTTCAGGACGTACTAAAGCTAGTAGCATTGGCTAGCCGTGATATCAAGCTTTTGTCACTTGCAGTGCTACTTCTGCTTGCTTCTTGTACCATCAACATGACCATGCCTAAAGCTTACGGTATGGTTTTAGATGCTACTAAGCATGTGTTTGAAGGTCAAATACCCGACATCATATACGGACTCTCTTTATACCAGTTTGTTGGGATATTGGGATGCTTCTTGTTCTTGGGTATCACTGCTGACTATGGCCGTATCATTCTTCTAAGGATCTTGGGTGAAAAACTAGTTGCAAGACTGAGAGCAAATACCATCAAGAAGACTATGGCCCAAGATGCAGAGTTTTTCGACATTCATAAGGTTGGTGATTTGATTTCAAGATTAGGTTCAGATGCCTATGTTGTTTCAAGATCAATGACTCAAAACATTAGTGATGGTTTCAAACATGCTATCAACGGTGGTATAAGTATTGCTGCTATGTTTCTAATCTCAACACATCTGGCATCCACAGTGTTTTTTTTCTTACCGGGTATCCTTGTTGGTACGATATTGTTTGGTAACAAAGTTAGAACGATTTCTAGAGGGATCCAAGAAGCCACTGGTAACTTGAGCAAAGTGGGTGAAGAACAACTCAGTGGAATAAAAACTGTTCAGTCATTCGTTGCGGAGTCCAAAGAATTGCGGAAATACAACGATGCTATTAGGGGTATTTTTCTGTTAGGTAAAAGAGAAGCGAAGTTGAACGCTACATTTTTTTCTGGTATTTACGCCATCAGCGATATTACTTTTTTGGTCATCTTGAGTTATGGTGCAAACCTCGTTGCCTCTGGATCAATGTCTGTGGGTGATCTTGCAGCTTTCATGCTATATGTGAATCATTCTGGTACTGCAATGTATGGCCTTGCTTCCTTCTACTCTGAATTAATGAAAGGTACCGGTGCTGCCACTAGAATCTTTGAACTTGTTGACCAAGAACCAAAAATCAAAGTAACTCAAGGTTTACCAGTACTGTCTAGACCAAAAGGTGAAATTGAGTTTAAAAATGTAAATTTTGCATATCCTACTAGACCTAAGTTGACCATTTTCAAAAATTTGAGCTTCAAAATTCCAGCAGGTTCAAATGTATGTGTTGTTGGTCCTTCAGGCCGTGGTAAGTCAACCATCACATCATTGCTTTTGAGATACTATGATCCATTAGATGGTAAAATCTTGCTCGATGGTCATGATATAACGAAATACAACACAAGAAGTCTAAGACGTCATCTTGGTGTTGTGCAACAAGAGCCGATCTTAATGTCTGGTACCATTCGTGATAACATTACATTTGGTTTGAAAGAGACCAATATCCCTGAAGAAAAAATCATCGAAGCTGCCATTAAAGCAAACTGTCATGATTTCATCATCAAGTTCCCAGACGGATACGATACGGTGATTGGTCCAAGAGGTGCGTTACTCTCAGGTGGTCAAAAGCAACGAATCTCAATTGCTAGAGCTTTGATTAAGAATCCATCTGTGCTAATTCTAGATGAAGCTACTTCAGCTTTAGATACAAAGAGTGAGTCCGCTATCAATCAAACATTACAAAACCTGATCAATAATGAAAAAATGACCACTATCTCCATTGCACATAGACTATCAACGATTAGTCATGCTGACGTGGTTATTGTCCTTGGATTTGATGGTAAAGTTGCTGAAATGGGCAAGTTCCATGAACTGTATTCGAACCACCAAAGTGCATTATACAAACTATTAAATGAAGAGAAACCTGAAGAATCACATAGAAAAAAGCCAAACGACCAACAGGATGATGATCGTGAAGATGACAGTGGAGCTGATGAATCTATTCAGAGAGAAATGGTCAAGAAAGTTTTAGCTGATATCGAGAGTGATTCAACGACCATCAATGGACAAGTTGTTGTCAAAGCCAATCAACAGGGAGCCCCTAAATGAAGAATAGATAACAGAGTGGAAACCGTGCTTACTGGACCATCATAAGACGTACATAAACAACTAACCAGCAGTCCTTTCTACATATAATAACATTATATTACCCGGCCTCTCCGTACATATACGTGTGATTATGTAATATAATCTGAGCAATTTCGCGAAATAATGAAACATAAACAAAACACCAGAAATTTATGGGAAAAACATAAACAAACAAATCTTGCACGTCCAACTTCGTGTCAACAACTTATAAGTGCTCAGGAAATCCGAAGAGACCCCTTATTGAACATGTCCAGGCGTCTCTCCGAGATCCTCAACTTACAGAGAGAGTTCAACTTCTTCAAAAGCATAACGAATTTAGAACCTTTTGATCTAAAGCGATTAGAGGGCGTCATTTCTGATCTGCTCACATATCTCTCAAATGTTGAAGAGATATTCAAATACCTACAGACACATGAATCACAGGCAACTGCTGATTTCGAGTGGGTTTCCGAAGGGAATTCAGCGTTCTACAGCATTTATAGAAACTTTGATTCCATAGATTCTATTGTGTTACAAGCCTTGAATTTACTAGAGAACAACATGGATGGGAAGACTGGATTGTCCAATACGAGAGTTTTCGATGATTTGGATCAACTTAGTGAGATTAGTTTCAGGGTCAAACAGGAACACATGCTATTGTTCAAGACAAAAGTTGACATTGCAGTTGAATACTCGGAAATTTGTAATTCAACAATGAGCTCAATTAACCGTGAGTTAGAACATTGTTTGAAGAAATGTTTCAAAATCCATGAAAAACGTTTCAGCTCCCCTGTTCGTCATGCACCAACGTTCAATCTTGAGATGTTGACAAGAAAGCTACTAAAACAGAGATCAAATCTGAGACTGCCGTTGCTCAATGAAATCGATAATGAGCTATATGAGGAGTATCTTGAACTGAAGAGCATTGTTGATCCTTTGAGAGCTAGTCTAGGTTTCATACCGTTGAGGATACAAGAATTTGGCAATAAATATAAAGAAATTGATCCTATCTATGTCTCCCAGTTGAATGAGAAGTATAATAGTCTTGTTAGGGAGTTGGATTATCTACAAAATGAGGTAAGAGATCTAAAGTATGATCTTGTTGACTCTAGATGGAACGAGATTTTTAGTTATTTGAACACTGAGATCTCATTCTTAATTACTGGTGTTGAAAAAGAGCTTGCAAAAATTGGGAGCATAGAAGGTGGTAATAAGAGCTCGTTCAAAAATCAACTAGTCAAGAGGCTACAAAATACTACAAAAATTGTTGAAGATACGTTCATTTTGATAAATCAGGCCATTGATGAAGAGTTAATTGAGTTCAAAGTCACAGAAAAGAGTAATGAACTTGCAGATGCATGGTTAACGGTGAAGAATAAAATACCAACTGAATATCTCGAGGTCATGGAGATTGAGGATGAATCTGAAGATTCTAATGATATAACTAAGGCGTTTAAGACGCTATCTTTAGATATAAGTCAAGGAACCACACTTATCACCAAGCAGAATGGTACATCTACCAGAGACAAGAGAAGAAGCAGAGCTGGTCAATTTTTAATGGGAAAGATGAATCTTGTACCTGTACTCATTGAAGGTGATCCAACCTCTGTGAGAAAAGCAGAGGATTTACAAATAACAAATGGGACTAAGAATGTTCTGACGGTGAGGAACCATCTTGATGACTCTCCTTCCAAAGTGAAGCCAACACCAGGGACCAGTCTTTTGAAAATACCCGCTTTGAAATCAGCACTCTCTGTTGAAGTTCAATTTGACGATCAACCACTCGTTCATGAAATCAAGCCACTCGAACATCCTATCACATCAATAAAGGAAAGTCCCGCTAGACAAGTCCACGAAGATACTTTAAGCTTATTGGAATCTACTGAGAACTATGTGGGAACCACCCTACCTGAAGAAACAGATCATCAAGTACCGCAGACACCAGCACCAAAATCCAAATGCGTTTCTTTGGGTCTTTCCAATGCAGCGACGTCTAAAATCCCGACATCAACGAAGTTTTCAGTGATTGAAAAACAATCTAGAATCCCAAGACCTTCCTCGAGATTGGGCCTCCATGAAAGACCAGAATCAAGACTTGGTGGTGTGAGATCAAACTCCAGTCTGGGTGTCAGATCGTTAGAAAGACCAGCCACCACACTCGCTCTGTCTAGGGATAGACCCCCATCAAGAAGTGCCGCTGTTCTAAATAGGCATTCGATGATGAATCCACCTAGTGAGACATTGAATCTTCACACGCCACACAAAGCTCCATCAGCGAATAAAAGGCGGTCATTGTTACCACAACCCACACCTATCAAGGAAATCATGGAAATTAGAAGTGAGTCAAGATCAGGGAGTCGTCGTTCTTTAGTGAAACCACCCCTTTACGAAAGGCCTCCTTCAAAACCTGTTTGGAAATGATGTACACATTCACAGTGACGAATGGTAGGTTCTAGCTTTGAATAAATAATGATGATTAATTGGAATAAAAGAACTAAATAAACAAATAAATAATATGTAGGGTTCTTATAAGAGGTTTCTGTTTTATGACGAGGCAGCAATACATCAATTACTTCTTTCCATTAGCAGCAGCATTATAATCTACCGTGTCCTGACCAAAGATTCTTGTGGACCAACTATTCTTATCGTGCTCTTCAATCTCCTGCGCAGTGAATAGTCTTATCGAACCATCTTTCAAGATTTCTCCAGTTTGGACCTTCTTTTCCTCCCCAAGTATAACTAAGAGTTTAACTTCGTTAGTATCTCGCCAACAACCCGTTTAAGTTTCTAAATCACTTACATCTTCGATATAGCATCACACTTGTCAACGCAAAGAGTGGAAGTGACCAGAAGATCATTTGTACGCTGTTTGGTTACTTGTTAATATATCCAATTCTCTCTGTGATCTTTCAGATCAAACACGAACGCTCTTGCTCGCTTAAAATGTTCCGGTGGTGCATTCGGATACAGTCTCTTGAACGTTGATTCATCCATTTCTGGTACTGTCCAAATAACTCCAGATTTGTCGATGTTTTGGCCACTTGAAAGTTGGTTATTTGAACTGATCATCAAAGAACCCGCGAATTTCTCTTCTCTATTGTGGGGGTTAGAGATGACATAATCAGGTGTGGCCCGAACCGAGGTAGCTGCCTATTAAAAAAAAAAAAATTAGAGATGATGAGTTTTGATTTAAAAAGATGTGTCTAAATCAACAGAAACCATCAACTAATACCTGCATACAAAATGGCCAAGGTAAACACCCCCAAGAAGAAGTACTCCACTGCTAGCGATAACCAGGTCTCTGCGGAGAAGCACATGAAATCCGTTTTCAAATTCAACACAGACTTGGGCCAACATATCTTGAAGAATCCTTTGATCGCACAAGGTATTGTGGATAAAGCCAACATCAAACCATCCGATATCGTCTTGGAAGTTGGACCAGGTACAGGTAACTTGACTGTTCGTATCTTGGAACAAGCTAGAAAAGTTGTTGCTGTTGAGATGGATCCTAGAATGGGAGCTGAGTTGACAAAGAGAGTTCATGGCACACCAGGTGAAAAGAAATTGGAGATAATGCTTGGTGATTTTATGAAGACAGAACTACCATATTTCGACATATGCATAAGTAACACCCCGTATCAGATTTCATCCCCTTTGGTTTTTAAACTGATCAATCAACCACGTCCACCAAGAGTCTCTATACTGATGTTTCAAAGAGAATTCGCACTAAGATTATTAGCTAGACCTGGTGATTCTTTATACTGCAGACTTTCTGCTAATGTTCAGATGTGGGCTAACGTGACGCATATCATGAAAGTTGGTAGAAATAATTTCAGACCTCCTCCACAGGTGGAATCCAGTGTTGTGAGAATAGAGATCAAGAACCCACGTCCACAAGTTGATTATAACGAATGGGATGGTCTTTTAAGAATCGTCTTTGTTAGAAAGAATAGAACCATTGCAGCTGGTTTCAAATCAAGTACTGTTCTAGAAATCTTGGAGAAAAATTATAAGACTTATTTGGCCACTGTTGATGGTGATGCTATGATTGATGATGCTGAAGGTAAGAAAGGTTCCACATTGGAAATTGTGAAACAGAAGATTGAACATGTCTTGACCAGTACGGAATTGAGCGAGAAGAGAGCTGGTAAATGTGACCAGAACGATTTCCTAAGGCTTCTTTATGCATTTCATCAGGTAGGGATTCATTTTGCTTGATCATTTGTTTACATTTACACTTTGTCATTCATTTATTTTTGCTACATATTTGGTCTCATCTCGTAATTGTTGCTGTTTATTATAATCTTGGAAATGCGCTGTTTCTCTCAAATACGAAGTGCTATCTTCTCTTTGTAGTTTTTGCAGGATCTCTTTCAACAACATCATTTACACCACCCATCTCTTCAAGTTTGTCTTCCTCAATACGAACCTGTTCTCTTCTTTCCCACCAACGTTCCTGAGTGATATCAAACGCTTTCTTCTTCAAATGCTTACCGTGAGAATCCCTATTGGCAGTTATGGCCCATTCTAAGAATTGAGCTCCTGTTCTCACATAAAAGTCTCTCAAACTTTCAAAAGCTTTTGGATGTGGCAAATAAGGCCTTGGATCTGGGATTTCTGGTTCTTCTTCTTCAATCTGTTCCTCTTCTTCTTCATCCTCTTCCTCCGCAACTAGTCTCTTGTCTTGTGATTCTTCATCGTCATCACCTTCCTCGTCATCTTCATCGTCCTCATAGAAATCGTCGTCGTCGTCTTCATCGTCATCAGCTTGTGCGTTTTCAACGTCTCTCAAATCCTCCCAATAAATCTTCAATCCATCAAGCTTTGCTAAGTCAACAGAATACAAACTGTCAATAGAGTAATCTTTCTCTCCTTGTTCCCAAACACCACCAAATATGAATAAAGTATCGTCCACCACAGCAGTAGAAGCGTTAAATCTTGGATGTGGCAAAGTGTTCACCACGGGGTATTCTCTAGTTTGCCTCTCATCATCCGAATCATCGTCTTCATCTGCTTTATGCAACGCATTCTGAATCTCATCATCATCTTCTTTGTCACCTTCTTCATCATTTAGGTTCGCTTTAGCAAGTAATGCGTTTAAAATTTCTTCCAATTCCTCATCTCTATTTTGTTTCTTATTGACTTTCTGTTGTTTCTTCTTAGCAGCTCTCAAAGACAAAGAATACCATCTATTTAGTTCAATCTGATAGGTGAATATATCGTTGTAAAATTGTGAGTCCAATGATTCTTCAGTCTCTTCAAAGTCATAAACACCACCAAACAAGACACCTCTGCCTTTATGATGGACCAATGAACAACCCACTCTTGGAGACGGCTGAAATCCTTGCTTTCTACGTCTTTCCCATCTGATTGAGCTCAAATCACTCTTCATTCTCAAAATCCAACAATCCGACAAGATCTTACCTTTTTGGAGACCTTTTCCTGCTTTCACTTTACAGTAACCACCCCATAGAACAGCACCATCAGTAAACGGTAGTAATGAATGACCTGATCTAGCATCTGGAACAGGGTGGTTTGGTGGGAACTCGATCTGTTTCCATTTGTAAGTGGTTATATCGAAAACCCATAAATCGTTTAAATATGAAGTAGATGCTCCCAAATCTCTAAAGCCACCATACAAGATGAAGAAGTTCTTCCAGACGGTGATTCTATGACCTGATCTTGCGCTTGGACCATTCTTTTGTTCACATTTTGTCCATTCTTTAGTAGAAGCGTCTAACAGCCAAGTATCGGAGTAATGATAGAATGTGTTTTGTTTGGGACTTGAGAACTCACCACCGTGTAAAAGGATAACACCGCATGGATGACCAGCGACGGCAGCTGAAGATCTATGCATGGGACTGTTCTTCGACGTTAGCTTTTTCCATTGGTCTGAATCCAGAGAGTAGATGTACAGATCGTTGTAGAATGATGATAGTGAATCAACTGTGTTTTCACCGCCAAAGATAAAAAGCTCCCTCTTACCATTATTAGGATTAGCCACCATGGACGCATTGATCCTTCTGGATGGTCTATCGACAGACTCAATGTGGACAGCTTCGAATTGCTCTTGCTCTTTCTTGAAGTTGGCTAAGATCTCATCGATATCAAGGTCCTCTTCTTCCTCATCGCCTATCTTCTTCGCTCTCTTCTTGTTAGCCTTGTCGGCTTTTACAGAGGCTTTTTTGTTCTTCTCCTCTGCGCGAGCCTTCTTCGCTTCTTTGTCCTTCTTACTGTTCTTCTTTGCCATCTTAACGCCTTAACCACCAACGCTTAGAGAGAGAGTTGTCAGTAAGCGATGACTTTGTACTTTGTAGGCTTAAAAGATTTTTTCTCGGTAGGTACGAGCGCCCAATTCGCGGCGAAAGAAAACACGCCAAAGAATTTATTAGGGAACAGCTCCAGCTCCAAGATCCAACTTCTGCTGTTATTGTGATACAAAAGGAAAGAAGAATGGGCCGCGACGAAGAACTGCAGGTGCCGAATACGAACACTGAAGAAGAAGAAGAAGAATATGTCGAAGAAGACGACGAAGATTTCAACCCGGAAAACCGTGAGTAACTCAATGCAGACTTCCTGATTCCCCCTCAGGCCCACAACTAACTTAAAACACTACAGAACAAGACGATGACTTCTCAAGTGGTGATGAAGTCGAGGAACAGGAGAGGCCCAGGAAGAAACAGAAACATGGCAAAGACGATGATTATGATGTGGAAACTGAAAAACAAGTTAAGAGCGCAAACTATTCCAAAATTGAAAGTTCAGAAGGTGGTTTAGTGAAGACCAGGACGCAAAGGGCACTGGAACAACAACAGGAGAAATACTTCAAGACAGTACATGCGAAAGGAACGGTTGACATAGAAGATGCCTGGTCGAAACTGCAAAAACAGTCACAAGACAGACTCAAATACCGTTACAGTGCCTCATCACCATCGTCCTCATCATCAGACACTGCACAACCGTTGAACAACAATGAGAAGATCAAGATCAAGAGAAAATATGAATATGCTGGTGAGGTAATCACAGAGGAGAAATGGGTGGCCAGAGAATCAGCAGAGGCACAGGCGTACATTAACTCGCTGAAAGCCAATGAGAAAGTTGAGTCGTCCAACGATGTAGCAGAGGCAACTGTTGACATTTTTTCGAAAAAACAAAGCACTAATGAAAAAGGTGAAAAACTGAGGATAATAAGAAAGAGACCACCTTTACTCGAAGGTATAATCAATGGTTCCATAAAACCCAAGTTCAACACTCTGGAAAAATCAAGAGTGGACTTTTCTAAATTTGTTGATGAAGAAGGTATTAATGATGAATTGGTTCAAAATAATAAGGATGGTTATTTAGAAAGACAAGATTTCTTGAGCAGAGTTCAATTTCACAAAGATACACAGATCAAAGAGATTAGGAAAAAAGAACTACAGAATAAGAATCAATGAATAAATAATCGTTGTATAGTGTAAACTTATTTGTCTTTAAATAGTTTATAAACATGTAATATTGAAGATCATAAATGAGGAACGCCTAAACTAGTCAAAATCATATTCACAATACTGAACATCCCTTCTCCCAAGACTAACCCACTACTGAAAACGATCATACGGGTCTTTCCCTCATGACTATTCCTCACTCTCTTCAACCAAATGTATGCAATAGCACCACCCAAGAATCTTGCAATGGTGAATGATGGAGTGTTATAGATACCGATCCCAACAGCAACACCAGATGGTAACCAGACTAATTTATCGCGAATTCTTTCATCATTCTTGTATAGATTCTTGATCAATGAGATAATACCGAATATGACACCGAATACAATAGCAGATTCAAAAGCATATGGTGGTAATCCATCACCAGTGACCAATCTTGAACAATCAATCCAAATCACAGCTGTAGGAATCCTGAAAACTTTGTTTGGAATTTCATACACAACATTGTACACTTTGTACATTATTGCACTCAAGAATAACGACCAAACAGTGCCAATGATTTGGGCAATGAATTGAGCATAAGGTGAAGCACCAATCAAATGACCAGTTTTCAGATCCTGCATCAGATCACCAGCTTGTTGAGCACCAGCCTCAGCAATAGCACCAGCGACCAAGTTCACTAAAACTGCACCTGGGTGTGTCTTTGGGATAATTAGTGCAAACAACAATTGTGAAAGCTTACCGATACCGCTAACTGGATTCATGTCTGTTTCTCCCAAAGCTCTCACACCAAGAACACTAAGGAACAATGCAAGAACGATAGCAATGACCAATGAGTATATAGGGACGATGGAGGTATCGAATAAATAAACAAAACTTGCAATGCACAGAACAGATGAGAAGAACAATCCAACCATAACGGTCTTATCAGAAACAAGAAAAACGGGATCTAAATCTTTCTCATCGTCAGCTTTCACAAGTAGCTGTGCTTGAGACTCTGTATATAATCTCCATGCTGATTGAACGGTGACGACAACAAATGAGACGATACTATCAGAAACCATAACCGCCAAACTAATCCATAAGATCCAACCTTGAGCACCAGTCTTCCAATCATCAATAGGGCCATCTGCCCATCCCAAGAACTGTACAGAAGGCGCCAACACACCCCAACCTAAGAATGCACCGAACAACATGTACGATACGGTTGGTAAACCCATGATGATACCTTGACCGATATATGCAGGAGACGGCTGTAAGTTCCAAAGATACTCATTGCTCAAGTAAGGACCGAATATAGGTATACTGCGTAATTGTGGAATGAAATATGAGATGAATGTGTAGGTTGATGAGAAGGTGAATGTTGCAAGTAGTGATTTCATGTTTTGATTGTATAGTTTTGTATTTTGCAAGTTTTTAAGATTTTGAGCCTCGAGTAATGAAGTTGACTCTGTTGGTTCGCTGACTGCATCCGCTTCAGAATGTGATCCTTCTCCTTCATCTTCATCTTCGTCACTAAATAGAGACTCTGTGTACACTGTTGGTGCTTTTGGTTCATTGTTGCCATCATGACGCACTTCCGTATCATTCAGAACAGAAATCAAAGTGGCAGTGGCACTTCCTGAAGGGAAGGGTAGTTTCTCCTTGACGATTACTTGCTTTCTTAATGGAACAGCAAAGAATATACCAAAAAATCCCAAGCCTAAAGACCATACGAATAATTCTTTCAATGTGAAATTTATGAGTTTCCCAGTTCCAGATTCTTCGGGTCTCATAAATTTTTCAATAGCTGGAACAACACCGACAAATCCATAAGCTAAAGGACCAGTACCAACAGCAACAGCTATACTTTGAATAAAAACATTCTCGACATCGGTGAATTCATAACTCAAAGATTTCTGCAGATTTTTGAAGATGGCAAAGGACAATAATGCAGATGGCAAAGACATCATTGATACCCATCCGGTCTGTAGACCAAACTGGAAGTTCGATATCAAGATGATGGAACCGATGAAGAGACCAGCAACAGTTGCCCTTGGAGTGACTTGCCTTATGGTTGGCTTCTGTTCCCAGCTAAGATCTCGCCAGTTCTCTACCAGCTGTGTCATCTTGTGATTGAAAATGCAGAGAATTTCTAAGCGCAATGATGACGATAGAAAATCTCTATGTTCTAATTCTTGTTGACGTCAAAGAAGTAAAACGTTATAAGATCAAATGAATTGAATTTTTCAACTCATCTCTATTCCCGCTTCTGTTGCCCTGAAAGTATAACTACCACCGCTCACCGGAGTATTTTTCCACTTTGATCCGATTTGGTTGGTGATAAGCAAGTTGTGGCGGGTACAAATATCTTCGATGATCTTGCATTCCGTCGTCATAGCACGTGACGGTAATCACGTGAAGCATCACGTGAGCGATTATTGATAGAGTGATATTGAAGCTCAACATAAAGGGTGTGAGGCAAGGTACGTTTGATTCTAAACGTTCAAATCAATATCTACTCCTACTACAAAGGAAACTCATTCAATGTACGTTCAAAGCAGAAAAATAGTTCAGTCATCACTTTCACCGAATAGAATATAGTTCAAAATATCACTCAACGTCACAACACCAATCAATTTCTCATCATCATCAACAACAAACAGTCTATGTAGTCTGGATTTTCTGATATTATCCAGAATAGTGGATAGTCTATCATTTACAGTACATGTGTAAACACCTTCGAAATCATCTGATCTTCTCATCAATGCTTCACCCACACTGAGTGTTAAATCGTTATAAATTCCTCCCTTGATCAATCCCAAGACATCAACTGCTTCATAGACATTGATCAATTTATTATTTTCATCAACAATAGGAATGGAACTCACAGATCCATGACTTAACAATTGAATCACATCAATAACTGGACTGTTCATTGTAGCTGTTGAAATCTCTTTAATGGTTCCAAGTCCTAAATCTTGTAATGGTAATAACAAATCAGCAGTTTCTTTACAATTAAGTGACACGAATTTCAAAATACGATACTGTGTCAAAACACTAACAACAATCTCTCTATGTGTATCTTCATCCTCATCGATCAAAGGGATTCTTCTAGACCTTGATTCAATCATCTTAACACAAGCATCGAATAGAGGTTTGAATGGATGAATCGATCCCGTATCAAACGGTTCAACTCCAATGGCTCTCTCAACGTCTTTAAGACCGTTTAACGTAAGTTTATCGACGAATTCGAATTTCTCTTGATTTTGGAAATAATACTGTATCACGTTGATAAAATCTGAAGAATTTAACAATCCTGCAAATCTTGAGGTCTTCGGATCCCATAGTGGAGCAGATACGATGTTGTTCTGTAACAAGATGTTCAAAGATTTTTTAACTAAAAGTGATGTATCCAATACAATCAATCTATAGGAAACTGGCAACACATCATATGAAGTCTTAGATTTCAGGAATAGTCGGATAGCCTGTACAGCGGCTTTTTGTGTTTGTTTTATCTTTTCATACGTCTCATCGTTGATATGTGTGGATTGTAACGTTTGTTCTATCGATGGGAAACCAGACATTATGTTTCTGTGTTGTTGTTGTTACAATTGAAGGGTTGTTGTTTTTCGTTGTTCTTGTTTTGATGATAGTTTCGAAATAGTATCGATGAAAAAGTTGACAATAGAAGATCAATAGGAGATGCACAGAAGGTGGATTGATACCGGGGTTAACCAATGATAATTCAAAAGTGAACAAATAAAAGTATTCCCAAAATGTTTCTATTTTTCTTTTCCTTTTGGAAACTCGGTGGCCTCCATTTTTCAACAAATTTCACCAGAAGGTTGTGATTATGTCATCGCCTTCTTTTTTTTTTTGTTCTACAGAATCTTCGAGGTATTTGTATTGTTCTGTCAAGAAATGTGCTACTTAGCAATGTACTAACTTATACATTGAGGGAGAGACTCAATGGAACACTACACACACTACTACACAGTTCCCTTCTAAATGAAGACCGAATAGGGAAAGACTCCGAAACTCTATAATTCACACATCAATGGTAATTACCCGGTCCTAGAAAAATCCCTAACCCGCGAAATCTGAAAAAAAAAAAAAAAAAAAAAAAAAAGAATTTCGAAAAACGTATAAAAGAAAAAACTTTTCCTGTTTTATAATTTTCGAAGAAACCTCTCTTTTTTTTTTTTTTTTTCTTCTTTAAATCTCTTTGCCTTTTGGCTTAGATCAAGTGTAGTATCTGTTCTTTTCAGTGTAACAACTGAAATGCGTTCATTGAACGTACTTATTTGTTACTGTATTTTTGGAATTGAGTGGTGGGATCTATTTTAATGGGCTTGCTCATTGGTTCCTTCATCATGTCTGTGTCGTTGCCGTTGCACTGCTTGGCTTCTGACGCTTTACTTTTTTTTTTTAAATTTTTCAATCGATGAGTGCATCGCTTGGATTTAAAAAGGAAAGTATCTACTGGTTTGTCTTGGAAACAAAAATTATGATACTTTTATTAGGTGATTTGATTTTGTTGTTTCTTTTAATAGTTGTGGGGCGGGATATCATTCAAAGTGTTTATGGGAAATTTTTTTTGTTGTTCCATGATGAGTTTTTTTTTTATCTAATGGTCATTGTCTTTGACATGTTTTTGCCGTTGGCGATGGTACTGGATTGAAGTCTTTTTTTGTTATTATTAAAAATTCTGTAGAATTTCAAATTCTCATCACAACCAACGGTGGCCAAAGTAGAACCATCTGGTGAAAGAAGTCCAGAGATGATTTTGGAATCATGTGCATGTTCGATCTCAGCAACTTTAATTCTATGTTCATATGAATAAACACTTATGCTGTTGTTTGGCATACCACCAGTTGCCACAATTTCACTACCAAAAGAATCTGAAGAACCCCAATGCAAAGATGAGATTTGTGAACCGTTGTCAATGGTGTTTACTCTTGCTCCTGTGGTTGTATTCCAAAAATGAATTTGTTTGTCCAAAGCACCACCACCAGTAGCAAGTAATGAGTTAATTTCAGGATTCCATGCTAGAGCTTTGATGGCAGATGTATGCGTTGTCTTGGTAAATTGTGGTATTGAACTTCTACTATCCCAAATGCATACCGTATTATCATTTGATCCACTTGCAAATTGAAGACCATCTTTTCTGTATTCCAATCCACAGACTTCACCAACATGGTTGTTTAAAACAGATGTGATATGATTTTTAACTCTAACATCGTTGATAAAAATTTCACCTGATAAAGAACCAGCAGTTACAAGATGATTTGACCAACATTGAGATCCTAACCTTATACCACTCTTTGTTTTCATTGTTCTCAACTTAGTGCTTGAATCAATATCCCAAATTTCAATAGAACCATCATCTTTACCAATGGACAAATACGATGAATCTTCCGACCATCTGACCGATGAGATGTTAAAATCACATTCTGCTAACAGAGAGACAGAACCACTTGATGCATTCCAAATATAACAACTGTTTTCTAAAGCAATAGCAAGATAATTGTCATTTGACCAACTCAACAAGTTTAAATAAAAATCTTTAATAAAACCAGGTGCATCCAAAACTCTCTCTGGATTTGTTGAAATTTTTCTGGATCTAATAGGTTCAATTGTAGATTTTTTAAAATTAAAATTTGAATTTTGATTCATTTGAATTAAAGATTTACTTTGAGGTGGTAATGGTTGATATTGTAAAATTCTTTGACCAATTTCAATACCACAAGCATCAGCAACAGATTGTTTGTAAAAAACTTGTGATTGAGCTTTAATATGTTGTGAAGGTGATGCATTTGGTGGTGGAAGTGGTTCATCTGTGGAGACTTTACCATTTGAAGAAGTGTATCTAGAAGGTATGAATCTATCTGAGGAGGTGAATTGTGAATTTGTTAAAGATGATGTTTTTTTCAATGTTTTTCTTGATAGATTACTTCTATCCCAATCAGAATGAACAACGTTGAGTTTTGTAGGAGAAGTTAACGATAAAGTTGATTCATGACCTCCTTTCTTAATTTTTTTTGGTGAGGTTTCATATTTTAAATTGATTTTACTGTGATTGATGGATGTAGGTGGAGAGTCAAATAAACTGGACATATTACTATGGAGGGAGTGTGTGTATATGAGAGTGGTATACCTTTGTGATTAGGTTGAAAAAAAATGAAGATGAGACCAGCTCTTCAACAATTTAAGAAAATGTGATGTAAGATATAAGAGAAAATTTTAGATAGCACTCAAAATATTCACAAAGGTCCAGCCCAGGAAGTAATGATTTTTTTTAATTGAAAGACTGTTGAAAGTTTGACCCGTATGAAGATTTTAAAGTGATAAAGTTGGCTTCACTCTACTAATAGGTTGGTTTCAAAGAGGGAGAATAAGGAGGAATAAAAAAAAAACACTTCTTTACTAGTGAATTCAAGAATTTCTTTTTTAACGATCTGAATGCTTTTTCAATTTGTGGTTTTGAATTGTGGTGTTTTTTGTGTTTACCTTTTTCCTAATTGGGTAAACTAATTTAATTTATACTGACACAAGCAAATAAAATAAAGAAAAAGAAAGAAAGAAAAAAAAAAAAAAACACTAGATAATTTCAGCTATGATGATTTGAATGGAGAGTTGGTTGTATGGAAGTTTTGAAAAAAAAAGATGCTTTTTGATCTAATTTAGATTTCAAAGAGTATTATGAACTTGCTCTCATATCTAAATTTATTCTAAAAAATTCAAGAAAGGCAATCAAAGTTCAAGAGGAATTCAATCTAATTTTAAAAATCATGAATTTTTTTATTTTCTCAGTTTTGTCGATAGTTAATCTTTAATATTTAGCTTGTGAATAGAGCCCATTGTAATAAGAGTAAAATATATATTGAAGTAATCATAATGAAAACGATAGCGAAGGAGGAGTTTCAACTCCTTAATTTATTAAATCCGACCTAACCCACTTTTTAACAAAGTTTATCTCCGAACCGCATAATTATGTCCGCAGAAAAAAAAAAAAA